>JAPWTK010000018.1:4150000-4502106 GCA_029963805.1 Aromia moschata
AAGTTAAATGTTTGGGTTGGTATTTTAGGCGATTCCATCGTTCGACCATTTTTTATAAACGGTTCCTTAAATGCCAACAAATGTTTAACAAATAAAACAAACTGTTTACGGACATATAAGGAATATGAAAGACCACGAAATTGAAATGATTTATGGGCCAGAATTGTACGAAGTCCTATATACGACGAGAAGTCCTATATAATATTTCCCCTGAAGTGTTAGAACGCGTAAGAACTGAGTTTTACGATAGACTAGGTTTTTGCGAAGCACAAAGGGGCGACATTTTTTAACCACTTATTCAATAGGCATTTTTACTTTCTTTCGTCTTATAACCGGGTTGATTTATATTTTTATTTTTTAATTATTTATAAAACTTCAATTTTATTTTCTTGCACACCGGTTAGTTAAGGAATATAAAAATTTGAAAATAAATACAATTATGTTCGTACACTTCTTTTAAGTGTATGGGATAATGGTAAAAGTCAGAATTACGTAAGAATTTCGTTTCATACAGCTAAGTCGATGTACACCCTCATAGCTGCGAAAAAGTACTCAAAGTCCCACTCAAATTCGGTAGGTGATGGGCGGTGTCAAATACCCCTCTCCACGTTCTGTTACGCGCAGGTCTCATCCGTTTCTAATACGTGCACAACGTGAAACAATGTGGCATCTAAGTGTCTTTGTCTGTCTTTACTGGTGTCTTTTAACTTATTCTCTTCTACACATGTATCGCCAATATGTAAAGGTGCAATTTCCTAGGGTGGATAACAGTTCCATATCTAAAGCACCAGCCTTGTATTATTTGTCCTTACAAAAGTATTGGCCTTGTATTATTTGGCCTTACTTCAGTTAAATTCAAGTCATTTCTTGTCCATAACAGCCAAAAGACAAGGTCAAAACTTGTTAAAACATTAACTTGCTTCAAAATTAAATCTTTATCAGTTGTTACTCATTACAGTTTTTCTTTTAGTTTTTTTTTTACAAATCGCCGTACTACAAATTTCTGTGCTATCTTCCGTACTAAAGTTGACCCAATCTGGCAGGAATCCGGACGCGCCTTTCCGTCTCTTGGTCTTGCAGGACTAGATGGCTAACCAAGCGGTTAAAAAGTAATAATTAAATAAGTAAACAATCCGAATATTAACAAGCAAATAAAAAAAAGTACGTTAGTCGACAACTTGCGTTACAGGTATCACGGATTACGGCTGAGTGGAATATATCTGAATCACAGGATGTCAAGAAATTTTAGCACAGACAGACACAAATATACCTACAAACACCGATTGCGCTTATTTCCTTCCACATTCAAAATAAAATATTGCCTAAGATGTTCTGAAATTCCTGAAATTTAAAATTTATGGAATATAATGTCACATGTCGGTGTGTCATTTGATTACCTTTTTCGTGTATACCATACGCTGTCGTTTTGTCAACATATAGCGACTAAAAACAAATTTCAAAATTCACAAATGTTCAAACACCTCTCTTAAATACCATAAACTCTCATATAATGCATTGAGGGGTTCATATGACTGTTTATCATCTCTACTGTCATCTCTTAAAAGGAATTGGTCGAATTACAAAGTAACAGAATATACTATACGAGCTGTGTAAATTAAGTAATCAGACTGGCAACACAGCGTCCGATCTAGCAACACTGCGGAGACGGGACTTGGAGGGCGGTAGGTTAATATGGAATGCACCTTCAGTAGGTACAAATTTGAACTTGTTAGTCATTTGTTTGTTCTTTGTGGCTGTTTTCGTAAACCGTTTTTTTTTCTAGTGCGTTTTATAAATGAGTGACATTAATTTTGACCAATGGTGTGCTATCAGGTTCTGCTTCAGACTTGGACAAAGCGCAACGGATAGTTTTGCAAAACTTCAACACGCCTACGGAGACAGTGTTTTTTCAAGAGACCAGGTTTTTCGGTGGTTTAAGGCACTCTCAGAATACGCGATCTTGTGCGTTTAGACCGTTGGTTGAATGACAAGAATGATCGGAGAAGAGTTAAATTTGAATCACACCACTGTTCATCATATTTTGACTAACGAATTGGAGATGAGAAAAATCTGCGCAAAAATGGTTCCAAAAAAACCTTTTGCAGGAACAAAAGGACCTCAGGAGAGAAAGGTGTTTTGACTTTTTGGAATCGATTGAAAATTATCTCTATTTTATGGAATGTGTCATTACTGGTGATGAGACTTGGGTGTTTGAGTACGACCCGGAAACCAAGCGTCAAAGCATGGATGGCACACTTCAAACTCTCCAAGACCCAAAAAAGCAAGAATGAGCAAGTCGAAGATCAAATCAATATAATATATCAATATAGATGAAATACTTAATAAAAACAGATAATAAAGTGAAGGCAAAAGAAAAAAACAGTAGGGAGCTGAGTCACAAATTCATTTTATTTTTGTGATAAAGAACTTTTTTACGAAAGCTATTTATAGACAAATTTTTGTAAGCATCTGGTATATTATTATAAATTACTATGGTGTTATAATTAAATGATCTAGTAAATATGGAAGACTTAATTTAAGTAGTGATAACTTGTTTTTATATCTAACATGTTTATTATGTATGTTCGGCGAAAATAAGCTTTTCTTTTAGATATATAGAAGAGGAGGTATCGAGGAGACGATGAACAAATACGGACATGTGATGTATAAATAAGTCGCTCAATTTAAGCCAACCCAACTCTGTTATTTTTGCGGACACTCATGTCAAATATGAGTTCATGATTTTTTGTAACCGATACTGAGTCACTTTATCGAGACAATTATCGAGATAATATAAAATAATACAATCATTTAAAACTGGTAGATTTTAAACTTTGAGTGGTCAGACTTGCTGGAAATCTGTCTATATTGTTATCTGTTTTATGTTATATTTATTAAAAATGCTTACTAATATTAGCCTCCGCACACTCATAATTTTACTATCCTCAATAAATACTTACGTTAGCGCATAAAATGAATGACACATTAGCAAACACAATAAAAGTGCTAATAATACTTGATATTTTTTCTTTAGCGTAATGAACAAGGCACCGCTAATATTACAAAAGATCTGCACATACATGGAGTTTCTAAAATAGGTGGTCAACATTAGACGGTGAGAAGAGTAAATTAAGGGGGGAAAACCCTTTGGACGCCCGAAAATGAGTCTTCTTTTATGAATTTTTTTAAAGGTGAGAAAATAATCACACCGTTTTAAAGTTTTAACATCATTTATTACAACTCGGAGAGTAGAAAAACATTTTTTCCTTTTTTTTTTAAACAAAATGGCGGCTTTACAGGGTATTCCTTCAGGCGTCTTTGGCGTGACATCGAAAACTGCTGCATTTGTCATAATTTTTCTATTGATCGGAAACCAAAATACAATTTTTTACAATACAATTAGAAATTAAGTATGCTGTTTAATTAAATGTTCAAAATTTCGATTTTTATCCCAACAAAGTAATGCAATTTCGCGATATCTTTAACACTAGATACATCCTTCCGATAATAATATAGACAATAATCTCTCAAAATTTTTCATCCAAATTGATCAATAACTTTTTGAGTTACAGCACGAGCAGTTTTTGAAAATACAGTTTCGAGATAATCGCGTTCAAAGTTCCAATACATTAAAACTATTAGTTTTAGTGACTTACCGATCAATCAGCGATTCCAGGTGCATATAATAAACCTTCAGCCTTCTCGAAAAGCTTGTTTTCTTCACAAAAGGTATTTATGAAAGAAATGTTACTCCACCTCAAGCATTCTGGCAACCTGACTCGCTAGTTTACGGTATGTGGTATGAGGTAGAGCCCCAGCGTTCTCGAATATGTGCGATAACTCCGTAAATATTTAATATTTAGATTTTTCCTCTTTCCAGTACAGTCTCAATATATTGTACATACTTTCGAAATAAGAAAAAAATTGATTTTTGGGAAATTGTAAAGGGGTTTCCCCCCTTAAATGACGAATGAAAACCACAAGTTTTTTTTTCTAAAATACTTCCAAAATACAATAAGATCTGAATACAATGTGACTGAAAAATACATCCAAATATTTCACCCTGTTAATCGTTGGACTTTGAAAATAAATGTAAAAATATTAGTTATCCCCAGAAAGTCATACAGTTTGAAAAAAAAATGTTTTGTTTTTGTTTTAAATGTACTACGGCACAGTGTGCACTGTGCAGCGTGCAGGTCATGGTTCGGATTGGTTCGGCGAGAGTCGCCAGTTGGGTCGAGAGTCACGTGGCTGTCGCGATGGGTGATGCCGATGACGACAGAACAGTTGCTTTTCTTCCTAGTGAGTTTGCACACCTGCGTACCCGCTGAACGAACGAAAAATCGTAATTTATTTAGTTTTAACCGAGGTTTTAAGTTTTAACCATGCCGAACTTTACTAATCAAGAGTTAACAGACATTGTTCTTTGTTATGGTGCATGTGGAAATAACGCGTTACAGGCCCAAAGAAGGTATCAACAAATGTTTCCAAATCGCCATGTTCCAGACGTTCGGACATTTGTGTCTACAGTACAACGGTTAAGAGACTATGGAAGTTTCGCCCCACGGGTGCATGATCGTGGTAGAACACGTTCAAGAAGAGTAATGGATGCTGAAGAACAAATTTTAGAAGCCGTTGAAGATGACCCATCATTGAGTACTAGGAGGCTTGCCCATCAAGTTAGGGTTTCACAGTTCACTGTCTGGCGAACACTGCGTAAACAAGGACTTTATCCGTATCACGTCCAAAAGGTACAGGCATTACAACCCGGGGACGAATTCCAACGAATGCAATTTTGTGAGTGGTTACTGGAAAAGTGTAATAACCAACACAACTTTTTACGTTACGTACTTTTCACGGACGAAGCTGGTTTTACCAAAACGGGGGTTTCTAATATGCACAACACGCATGTTTGGTGCGATGAAAATCCACATGCGTATCGTAATTTTCGGGATCAACGAAATTTTTCGGTGAATGTTTGGTGCGGCATTGTTGGTGATGTTTTAATAGGACCCCACATTTTACCTGACAGGCTGACCGGTAACGGATATTTAAATTTTCTGCAACACGTGTTGCCAAATTTATTAGAAGAAGTGCCTTTAGGCATTTTAAGACAAATGTGGTATCTTCACGATGGTGCTCCACTGCATTTCACCCGGCAAGTGAGAGACTTCCTTAACGTGGAGTATCCGAATCGACGGATAGGCAGAAAAGGACCGATTCATTGGCCTGCCAGATCTCCGGACTTAACTCCGTGCGATTTTTATTTATGGAGACATATGAAGCAACTAGTGTACAGTGAACAAGTGAATTATATCGAGGAGTTAACAGCGCGAATACGGGTAGCTGTTGAAACTATTCGCGAAGATCCAACTGTCTTTGGTCGAGTTCGGGCTTCCCTAGAACGTGGAGCTCGGGACTGCATAGACAACAATGGGTTGCAGTTTCAGCACTTGCCATGATCAGAAATGTAAGTGTTTACAATGTTTTTTTAACCCGTTTATGATAATTGCTAACTAATGGCAACGTCGCGCGTCGCTCCGCTACCGCCGAGGTCTTGGCCTTAACCGTAGGTATAGGGGGGGGCAAGAGGTTTCACCTTAATAAATTATTTTCACTTCAAATTTTATTTAAACCCAAGAGATATGCTTACTATCTTGTTTTTAAATATAGATTTAAATATTTGGATGTATTTCTCAGTCACCCTGTATATGTGACTCCAGGTGACTCTAAATAATGGTGAATGATGACGGAGGGGGAAATCATACCCGTTTCGTGAGCTTAACGGACTTATTGTTGGGGTGTGCTTTCGGGAAGGACATGTGGTAGTTGCCGACTTCGTCGGACCTATCAGAACGTATCTAGTGCCATTTAAACACACCAGAGGGCGATACTTATAAAATCTAAGGTGACACCGCCGTATATTTTCTTAATTTAAAATGTTTAATTCACGTGCATGTAGGTATACTTTCTATGAGTTAACGTGTAATTCACAGATTAAATAAATCTTTTTATTGCGATCCAGCGTCGAAACAACAATTATATCGATTATGCGGAGTTTAGACACAATTTACACCAATAAGACGGGAGATAAGAACTCCGATTATTTACTACTCGGCACACTTGAGTCGTGTTTAACAGATGCGATTATTGTTACATTGTCATGTTAAACACGGGACGCGATAACAAACGTATTCGTTTACGGCTATAAATAAAAATACGGGGGGATTACTAATAAGTTGTTTGCTTATGAATAAAACTTTAGTTTGTTCAATTAAGATTGTGTTAATGTTAATTACGCTTACAATTAGTGTAGTTACTATTTACAATTAGTAACTACTTATTGTTAAGCAGATTCTTTATTAAAATAGCAGAGATACGACCTGTGATAGTTTGAAATTTAATTTTATACTACGAGTGATCAATTTAGGGTCCGGAAAAGTATGTTGTAACGCAGAACCGGCGCTATACAACTCTCTATGATAATTAAAGTATAAACCGTATTTTTTAAGCGCATATTTCGTGCCCCTGTATACCCACGCCACTGTCCGTTCGTAGAATGTTATCCCGAACGAAGGCTTCGCGAGAACCCAGGACTGCGTAATACACTTTCTCCGTAAGATAGCGCGCTTTTCTGGTAATGTCGAATTGGATGTCCCCTTAGAGTGCCACCTGACAGGTATAAACGAGTTGACCGCCGCATTGAAAACAATTTTTTGTCGCGAGTGACTAATTCGTATACTGTGAGTTGGTGTACTGTATTTAAATATTATACCTACCTGATTTTGTGTGGATTTCTGCAATAATGGCATAGTCGTTACCATTTGTTAATAAACTGAGAAAGATGATTGAAAATTACGACGATTTTACAATAGATGGATCACATATTTTATGTATTCCTTGCAATCGTCGATACGTTAAAGACATTTAGATTCGACTGTCCATCAAAAAATATACCTGGCACTGTTACAAAAGAGGAATTTTGGTTTGATTTGTGCATAATGTTTTGCGCATGTAGCCTTGGAACGTGGTCAACAATATTTACTTTAGACGTTTTTTTGCCAAATATATATCCGATTTTCCATTGTCAAGTAGCCACACCTTGCGTAAAACATATTTATGTAAGACATATCAACGTATCATAGGGAATATCAAAGAAGACATACGTAATAAATTTGTGTGGATGACAGTGGACGAAACAACATAAGCGGTGATAAGGTCATTAATGCCCCCGATCTTGACAGCTAATAAACGGGTTTTCCAAACAGCGGCTAAAAGTATAAAAACAATAGTATAACACGTGTATTGTCCTCTGTAGATGTAAAGAATAATAATGTACTGATGTTAGTGACAACAAAAAAATGTCAGTACCTAATACAAGCGACTGTGCAAAATTCGTGAAAATAATGTGCGTGTTGTGTCGTCCTCAGTCCACGTGAACTATTTTGAATTTTCAGCTTTAACTTCAGTAGATGTGGAACGATTACACAGGCCCACAAAAAAAATTTTTTTTTTGACTGGATAAGAACATAATTTTTCCTTGTATTTTTTGACGCTGAATCCAAATCCGGTGTCCGTTTAACCGCAGCACGTCAGGATCAAGGTCATTTCAAGGTCAAATCGCGAAATAAAGGCTTAAAAGAGAATAAACCCATATATCTTTATGTTTCTGGAATCGCTGTATTAGAATCTGATGTTATTCTTACCATATCACGTGACTTCGAATGGCACTCCAAGGTTAAATCACTAAAAAATGTATTAATGAGGCAAAAGTTTGTGTCTTCATGTTTTTAAAGTTGCTGAATCCAAATCTGAAACCCATGATAGAAGACCGTAAATGGTCTCATTTTCATCATGTACCTTAGGCTGTATTAGGGAAATGTGGTTAAGGATTTTCGGTTTCGTGAATGTATTGCTATTGTTTGTTAAGGTAAAATATATCTAAGTCCGTGTATCCTGTACATTAGATGAGTTGATACCAATTCTCGTAGCCACCTTACTGAATATCGTCTAACTACATAGAAATCTTACTGAAAATCAGTGAGTGAATCATTGAATAAACGTGTTTAGACTCCTTCAACCAGACACACACTGTTGCGTGTGTGCGCTGATGCACGCGTGTGTATAAAAGCGTGTATGCGTGAGTGTGTACTTGTGTGCGTATGTAAGTGAATGTGTGCGTGACTGTGTGTATGTGCGTGCATATAGAATGCCTGCTGCCCCAGAGGATGCTGGAGATGGTGACCACTGCCACTAAATGGACACCGGATTTGGATTCAGCGACCCCAGAATCATAAAGATATATGGGTTTATTCTCTTTTAAGCTTTTATTTCGCTATTTGACATTGAAATGACCTTGATCCTGACGTGCTATGGTTAAGCGGACACCGGATTTGGATTCAGCGACCCCAGAAACATAAAGATATATGAGTTTATTCTCTTTTAATTTTTTTAATTTATTTCGCAATTTGACCTTGAAATGACCTTGATCCTGACGTGCTACAGTTAAATGGACACCGGATTTGGATTCAGCGCCAAAAAAATACAGAAAAAACTGTGTTCTTATCCATAGTCAAAAAAAAATTTTTTTGTGGGCCTGTGTTATTTTCACTCTGCAATAATATATTCAGGCCAAATCACTCACGTTTAAGAGAAGAAATGCAGAAAGACTACAGGTCGTGGCAAGCAATGAGAACAGTCGGTGTTTCTGAATGACACAAGGAACAGGTATGTTATGTACATACATTATTAACACATTTTTACTCATGTCTTTTTGATCTCTCATATGTCATCCTCCCTCAATAACATGACGGATTACAGGGAGTCCGGCCGTGCCTTACAGCACGCGTTGCGATAGGTGAACAATTAATGCGGTGCACCAAAAGTAGCTTTGCCCATGGCCGTACGTTGCACAATAGGCAAAACCTGAAATTGTGTTCAGATCTCATTTCTTGCGTACTGCCGCCGTGTACGCTTTGAGAAGTACAGTCTGGTGAACGATTACACATTGTATTCCCTTTTTCTTTTTTAAACCAAATAAGTGATTCCGAAAGTTTTTGACATGCTGAACACGATCCCGTTGGTCGCTTTGCGCCATTACCTCACAGTTTTGAGAAAACCTAACATAAAAGTGCCAAAAAGGCTTTTTCTGCCTATATTCGTGCCCTAATAACTGGACAGTGATACGATATTGAATAAACGGGCTAGACCATCTTATTCAGTTAACCAAACTATTCAACAACCAATAGCAACAATAAAAAAATCATAACTATAGATGGTGCAAACATTGTTAACCATCTAAGTTTGCCAGACGGTCAGGCGAAACGACGAAAGGCAGGGACCCGCCCCCAGCGCGCCGCTGTTTCGCGGCACAATTGGACAACCCTATATATTAGGATCTGGGATTTATTAAAACCAGTGTTTTACAAAAACCTTAAAAAAATGTTTTTTGAAGAATATCATTTCACGTAACTACACGTTTTTTTATTACACAAAAATAGTCTTCAAACTTATTCCACATTAAGATATTCAACTTAATAAATGACATATCTACTTATATCGTAATGACAAAAAATAAATAGTCAAAACATGATTTATCACTAAAGCTGACAGAACAGCACCAGCTGATACGGGACTACTGCAGTCAAATAAATCGCGTAACTTGTCGTCGTCGGTAAATTCAGGCAACCTCCAATCATATGCTACATGAGTTGCCTATCTATCGCGTCGCCGTATGCTGTGAAGTAAGTGATAAGTTATCACTAAAGCCGGCAGATCCGGGCGGCGAGCCATAATCGTATGCGTCATACTACTTACTACTTGTATGTGCAAAAACAAAATTCATGAAAACAATAAACTGTTGCAATTTATAGAGATGTGTTAAACTTACCCTGTTATTTACGTTGAGATGTGTGAAAACTTTGTGGGCCGCCGCGCTGTTTAGCCGGCTTTAGTTATCACTCATTTCACTAGCTATTTTCATGTATCCCAAGTTGATGGTAATTATTTCAGAAGCCTTGTTGATTTGCTTCAAGAATCAAGTTGATTTCCGAACTTCTTGCAAGTTTTGAATTAATTAACATGTGTCCCTCGTATCGCCATTATTATTTGCACATCACATAATGAACAAGCTCACTCGCAACAGTTCCCATTCGCAAAACAATGAACCCCAAAATAAAGATTAAAACGGGAAAAACAAGTGCGTATCGCCTGGATTGCCCAGTGTATATCCGTTTTTATAAGTTTTTATCTAACTGTACGCAAATTATCGTTTGTGACCAGTGGAACAGAACCTACTGTAAACAATTCTGTTTACTCTACCCGTTACAGCGATCTTACACTACTGGTACGAAGAGTTTCGGTCCCGTTCTAGTGTATTAATTATTTAGTTACAAAAAATACAACCTGACATAAACAATACTGGAGTGGGTACTGGAACATTCGGCGTAGAAACAAAAAACTGGACGTTTTCCACGAAACACCGAACTACTACACTTTTCTCGAGGCCGTTTCGCCAACCAAGTTGGCATCTTCAGGAGAAGATTAAAACTAAATTCTAACCTACAACCGTACACAGTTGTAGTACGATACAAACAAAGACAGTTACAACCGTAACTGTCTTTGTTTATCAGAGCAAATAGTGGACTGGTGGGTATCGGACCATTGTCCTTATTCATACTATTGTTACACTTAATGATTTCTAAACTTTCAAAAGCATCCAACTGTCTACTGTTTGTTACATTTCTAATTAATTTTAAATTATTTATGTCTATCCTATGGTTGTTGTCAATAGCGTGTTGGGCAACACAAGATTTTTCTGTTCTGCCATATTTCAAATGAGCCATGTGTTCTTTAAATCTAGTCAATATAGATCTTTTTGTTTGCCCAATATACTTTTGATCACAATCTTCACCACTTATTTCTTATATTCCTGACTTTTCGTTATTGTCGATTTTGTCTTTGGGGTTACCCAAAACCTCTCTTTACTGAGGGGGAAATTTAACAAACGGTTCACCGTTTGTTAAATTTCCCCCTCAGTAAAGAGCGGTTTGAACATGAGAAACAATTAATTAAGAATATAGCTAAGAGTAACGGTTACTCAGTCCATTTAATAGATAAGTTAATACGGAAGCATAAATATAAGAGAACCCTGTACAATTCCACGACTTTTCGTAGAGATACTGACAATTCGAAATTTGCTTCGTTACCATATGAACCTAAATTCACCCGCGGACTAGATACAATTTTTAAAAATATTAATATCAATTTGGTTTATAATTCTAAAAATAAACTACAGACGCTTTTGGGTAACCCCAAAGACAAAATCGACAATAACGAAAAGTCAGGAATATACGGAATAAATTGTAAAGATTGTGATCAAAAGTATATTGGGCAAACAAAAAGATCTATATTGACTAGATTTAAAGAACACATGGCTCATTTGAAATATGCAGAACAGAAAAATATTGTGTTGCCCAACACGCTTTTGACAACAACCATAGGATAGACATAAATAATTTAAAAATAATTAGAAATGTAACAAACAGTAGACAGTTGGATGCTTTTCAAAGTTTAGAAATCATTAAGTGTAACAATAGTACAGGTATGAATAAGGACAATGGTGTGATACCCACCAGTCCACTGTTTGCTCCGATAAACAAACAGTTGTGGTTCAGTGAACCGTGGCAACAAATTTAGTATAAATACTGCAAGTGTGTAGGCTAGAATTTAGTTTTAATCTTCTCCTGAAGATGCCAACGTGGTTGGCGAAACGCGCGTCGAGAAAAGTGTAGTAGTTCGGTGTTTCGTGGAAAACGTCCAGTTTTTTATAAACAATACTGAAAAAGTACATTATTTTTAAGCAGATATTTTTGAAATTCGACCAATAAAAATTGGTCTCATACCTGCTGAATCGTCACAGAGGTCGCCACATCCAAATTTGGAAAAGTCCCACCGCCGGAATTCCACGTTAGGCACGCTTAGGCGCAGAAGCCAAAGAAACCATCGAAAACGGCGGTCAAGGTCGGATCGCCGATGCATGTTACGTAACTCGGGTCACCCGCAGCTGGCAGGTGTCCACCATAGAAATATACAGTGTACCCCAAAAGCCTCGAAACAAATTATAACCTGCGTCCACGAAAAACGAAGTCGAGTGGTTTATGGAAATTTTGAAGACATGCTGTTTCTTGTTACGGGCGCTTTTTGTGCAATTGTCACTATAAGTATTAACTGTCAGCCATCCGCCTTTCTGTCATTAGATCGTTTTCATTATTTTACAAGCAGAAGTTATACGTAATACGTGGAATAATTTTTACCCAAAGAAAATGTTTTTTTTCACAAAGAATACAAACTTTTGCTCAAGCTCGTATTTCAGAAATGGAGGAAAAGTAGGAGGTGAATGAAAATATTGAATGGAAGATTGTTTTCGCAAGTTCATGATCAGAGAATTCGATCAGAAAGAGATGCCAGATTTGTTTGGACCAAGGTGGTGACATATTCAGCAGATGCTTTAAATTGTTTTTATAAATAAAATTTTAAAGATTGTTTTCTCAGTTTATAGAAATATCACCAAATATTTTCTAGTATTTGAACCCTTACAACATTGAGTTTGAATACCTTTCAAACTCTTTCTGTGTAATCTATGAATTATTTCATAGTTAACAATATGCAATAAAGTAATAATTGAGTTACACGCTACGTTCTCATCACCGTGGTCGTTTTATTTTTTATGCGTTCAACAAAATTTGACATCAAAGTAGGTTTCGTCGATTCAAACGTATGTCTTAGATCGGTTCAGACCTAAAATTTTGTTTTTCGATCTGGCATTTGACAGCTCTCACTGTCAACTTTTAACAACTGTCAAGATTAAAATTCTAAACCAAAACCAGCCATCAATAGACAATTTATAAAATAGTTTCCCTAATTTTACGAAAACTATAGGCGTAATCAACGATTAAGTTATTAATAAAAAAATGTTAAACGGTATCAGTAAATCAGTTCTGCTTAGAGGCTGATAAAACTAGACGAGGTTAGTGTACATATTAAATTCGTACCGAATAGTAGCAAATCCCAATTTATTACTGTTGATGAGATTACACTATTTACCGACCAATTTTCTGGAAAGCGTATGACATAAAAGTTTTTCAAAGACAGCTTATTTATATTTCTTTATATAGAGACATCCAAAAAAAAAGTCATCAAAGTTGGCCGAGAAAAAAAATACGTATTTCTATTCTTAATCTAATTTATAACCTTATTTACTTGTCAAGACTGTCACATCATATGACAGCCATTGTTTATTTTACAAATTGTGACAGTCACTTGTCAAAAGTTTGACATAACCGAAAAGCTTAGACATGACCGCTATTTCCATCTCTCTCGTTCATAGCCAGAGTTGATGACGTTTTTTTTTTGGATGTCTCCATATATTACTTGCTTATTTATATTTCAGTCGGTAACAAACATTTATTAAGGTTATGTAGTTTGTGGCAACCGGTCAATTTTAACACTAATAGTTAAGAGGAAACTCCCACGAAAACAGACTATATAAAACAGTTATCTTGAAGGTAGGTATCAATACATACTCTTCAGAACCAACTTATCCATATTCCCCCGTAATATGATAATGCACACAATGTGTACATAGTACACATAATAGTACAAATTGTTTACAAGTTTAACCTCTATATTTATGTTTTTTTTTCTTAATACATTTTTGCAATTTGAAACATTCAAGTAGACATATATGTACATCAAAATCGAATATTTACAATATTATACCGGTTAGGAAAGTGCAAGATTTCAAAGCCGAGCATTAATAAATAAGAAAAGAATAAACTCTGACAGATAGAGGAACTGACAGAGAAATATTATATCCATAGTTGCCAGACTAACATGTCATTTTAAAACTTTATGGGCGTTATTCTCTGTCTTTCGTGATAGGGTAGCAATAAAATATGTAGGCGGGACGCCCCGCCCATAAATTATAATGCGCACGTGTGAATTGAATTATTACATCGTTATTGGTTTACGGAAAAAAAAGCACTTGAGTATTCCTTGCGTACGCAGTTGGTATTTTAGGCGATTCCATCGTTGGGCCATTTTTTATAAACGGTTCCTTAAATGCAAACAAATATTTAACAAATAAAACAAACTGTTTACGGACATGAACATGAAAGAAAACTAAATTTAAATGATTTACGGGCCAGAATTGTACAAGTCCTAAATTGTTACGCTTAAGAAATGTTAGAACGCGTAAGAACTGAGTTTTACGATAGACTAGGGTTTTGCGAAGAACAAAGGGGCGACATTTTGAACCACTTATTCAAGAGGCATTTTTTCTTTCTTTCGTCTTATAACCGGGTTGGTTTATATTTATATCTTTTTATTTTTTATAAAACTTCAATTTTATTTTCTTGCAGACCGGTTAGTTAAGGAATACAAAAATTTGAAAATAAATACAATTTTGTTCGTACACTTCTTTTAAGTGCATGGGATAATTTTAAGTCAGAATTACGTACGAATTTCGGTTCATACAGCTAAGTCGATGTACACCCTCATTGCTGCGAAAAAGTACTGAATCCGACTCACTCAAATTCGTTAGGTGATGGGCGGTGTCTCTCCACCTCCACATTCCAGTTTCTGTTAACGCGCAGGTAACGTTTTACATCGTACGTTTCTAATACGTACAGAAGCGTGAAACACTGGTGCATCTAACTGTCTTTGTCTGTCCTTACTGGTGTCTTTTAACTTATTCTCTTCTACACATGTATCGCCAATATGTAATTGTGCAATTTCCTATGGTGTATACTCTCATATGTGAGATAAAAACTACATATACTCGTAAGTAGGGATATATTATGTAAGTTATATGCAACACAGTATTTCCTCTTCTACATATTTCGGTTTTAGAAAAAAAATGCATTTCCTTAAAGATGCTATTCCTCACTAAAAAAAGTGATTATATATTGATTATGATACTTCTGTAATTTAGTCAAAACCGAGTCAAATCAAAAACCCGAACCCAAAAGATAAAATGACATAAGAGTACATAAAATGACGTAAGGGACAACCTTCAGCAAAGACATAGAATTTCAAATTGTATATGAAGATGCATTAACATAACACACTATCAAAAACTCCAGAATATATACTTCCCAGATCTGCAGCGGCGCCAATTATTTTTTTTAGCTCATAAACCCTGTACATAAAGGGCCAATATCTTATCCCTGAGGTACATTACCTTACATTACCTCGAAAAACTTGATATTTCCTAATGTCTCGACTGTTAATCCATATTTGACGAAAAATAATGTAACTAAAGGGTTAAGATATGCTCCTTGAGGAGCACCTTCTCTAAATAAATTGTAAAATGTATAATCCTGCAGCCTCGGTGCTAACTAACACACAACTATGCGGAGACACCGTCGATACGACGCAAAAAGGAAAGTCAAACAACGATTGCGGCAGATTTCCCGTGAGATCCGGCTCGTATTGTTATTGTATTTACACGTCGCTGGTTCAGCAGCGCTATTATTAAAGAGAAAACGTTTAGAGGGGACTCATTATACTATTATACACGTCCTCTGAGTAATTAGCAGTAAAAATGTCCCGAAGAGTCGAAGTTTCATATCTAAAACTGAAGACCGAGGCTTTTCCCATTATTGTGTCTTTGAGTTTGTCGTAACCTGACTTTCCACTGGTTCAATAAGTAAGAAACAATTTCCTTCTTGTCGCTAAAACATACGTGTTTCACTTTTCATGGCCACCCTCATATCTCGCCGATCTGAAAATCGAGTATTTTGAAATTTCGACGATTAATATAAGACGATGGATTTTATGCAATAGAATCAGATTTTAAGCATAGGTGCCCGGATATACGATGTAAAAAGGGGGTGGATTAGAAGAATATATTAGCGATTGTATTAGGCGAAAATGTATATTTTTCTTAAGCGTCCTCAGAAACTTTTTACAGAAACAGTACTAAATTTGTGTAGGTTTTCTATGGGAAAAATAAGGCTTATACAATGCGTATCGAATGTACCTACGTAATCCTGTCTCTGTGAGGCAGACGTGCTTTGATTTTTTTCATTTGAAGTTTATTTGCTATATTAACCTTCTAAATATGTCTAGTAATCGCCCCCAAAAATATTATGGGGGTCCCATGTTTGCTGACGAAAATACGAGAATCTCATATTCCACCCAGCCCTCGCTACAACTTTCATTTGTGTCCTAATGTTTGTGGTTGCTGCCACATACGAGGTGTGTAAATTAAGTAATGAGACTGACAACGTAGCGCTCGATCTAGCAACACTGCGGAAACGGGACTTGGAAGGGCGGTAGGTTAACATATAAATGCATATTCAGTACAAGTTTGAACCTGTTAGAGAGTCATTTGTTTGTTCTTTGTGACATTTACTGTGTTCGTAAACCGTTTTTTTTCTAGTGCGTTTTAAAAATGAGTCATTCATCTTGAGCAACGCTTCAGATTTGGACACAGCATAACGGATACTTTTGGCAAAACTTCAACACGCCTACGGAGACAGTGTTTTTTCAAGAGCCCAGGTTTTTCGGTGATTTAAGGTATTCTCAGAAGGAAGAGAGTCGATTGAAGATGAACCCTGAAGATCATGGCTTTTTTTGATAGCCAAGGAATTGTTCACAGAGTTTGTGCCTTCGGGCCAAACAGTAAATCAACACTTTTACAGAGAGTTCTTGAAAAATTTGCCTGGAGTACCAGCAGTGGCGTACCCAGAAATTCATCTTGGGGGGGGGGGGCAAAGTTACAAATACAAAAGAATAAAAAAAAAATTCCTAAATGAAAGTATACGAAATAGTATAAAAGAATAGGGTATAAGAAATAAAAATTTGAATATTAATTTTTTTTTCTCTTTTTTTTTTGGAAAATTCATTTAAAACTTCGTCACATGTTAATGGTACCTCTGGATGAATATTCATTAATGCTAGACCATTGAGACGATTTGTACTAGTCGTATTCCGGAGATATGTTTGGCAATGTGACAAAAATTTTCAACAACGTTTTTATATTAGGATATAAATGGCTTTGACAACTAACAAAATAGTAGATAAAATCCGACAGCTGTTCTGTCTTCCCAATTGCCACTGAGTACCAGCACTGCTATGAGGAATGGAAGAACCGTCTCCAGACTTCCCAAGGAAGTTATTTTGAAGGAGACAATACTGAATTGTAATTCTATTCGAATAAAAAAAAATAGTCTCATTACATAATTTACACACCTGGTACAGAGATACAGTACAGCCACATTATCCATGAATTGTCCACAACGAACGTAGTACGATCGAATATCGTTGGGATATGTTCACCCTAGAGATATAAGAGATCTCACAAACAATATCATGCCGTACTTCTCAAAGCGTTCACAGTCCCAGCTAAAAAAACAAATGAGCACAATTTCGCGTTTTGTCTACTGCAACCAAGGGCAAAGTTACTGTTGCTGCATCGTACATACTTATTTACCAGTTTAGCAAGCAACTTTGTTTGACAAATTTGGTTGAAAATCTCCAAATTAAAAGTTAAATGTCCAAATTCAAATTTAGAGTTTTCTATTTGAAACTTTTATGTTTATTTACCTTCTATCATTTGCTTCAATTCTGTTTATGGACAAATGTATTTTTTGTTGACTGAAATTGATTCGTTATGACACCTGAATTTTTCGAGCTTACAAAATGCTGTCGATTTTCAAAAAAAAAACGCATATCATTCGTCATTTCTTGTGCACATGATGTCAAATGCAACAAAAGTTGCAAATTGTGTATTATTTAGAGAATGGTGACAATATTAATAATAATAATAATAACATAATTTCGAAGCCGGTTAATGAGATTATGGGCGTAAAGCCCACTTAAAACCAACTAAAAAAAAGATAAAGTATTTATTTATTTGGTATTATTTAGTTATGTACTGTCTGAGTTATCTGTAAACAATAGGCTGCGATTACTTTAATATTTTGCTTTAATTGTTGTTTAACTCAGCATATCACTTTTTTTTAAATTCCAAAATTAAATTATCGAAAATGTTACAAATACCTAATGTTTTTAATGACACACCTATCTTGAAAACCGTAGGAAATAAAATCACAAAATTTAGTGCTATCATAAAATTTTATATACTTAACAAACATGCAATTAAACTTTCGAATTTATGATATCACACTTTTTTGTGTAATGTTTTGCTGTTTTAAATATATGTCACGCTAAATTGTACTTTTCATACTCAATTTGTACTCGAAAAGTATGGGCCATTCAACAATAGCTCACACTTTTCGAGTAAAATCAATTTGAAATTTTACTTACACTATTCTCAAATGTATCGGAGTCAATGTCCTTCTATTTAGTAAAATATACATTTTTGAGTAGGCTCCAGCAAGTAATTTAACCCTCACAGCTATCACCAAATCGTTGTTTCTTTAGGTCTCTAATTTGTTCTGTGCATTCCTTTGACGGAATGTAGATGGGACTAGATATATTCTGATATATTGAAGTCCGACAAAGTCACCAACTACCAGATGTTCTTCCGGAAAGCACCGTCTAAAGGTAAAATCGTTAAGCTCAATAAAGCGAGAATTATGTTAAATAAGGCCTTTGGTGATTCGTGTATGTCCAAATCACAGGCTTACGAGTGGTATAAAGAGTCCAAAGCGGGCCGTGAAATCGTCGAAGATTTGCCCTGCTTCGGTCGGCCACCGACCTCAACGACAGCCGATAACATCAACAAAATCAAAACATTAGTGCTTGAAAAGCGTTACATGAGTGTTAGAGAGTTGGCTCAAGAGTGTGACATATCAACAATGTCAGCTCATGGTATTTTGAGTGATATTCTGGGCATGAAACGCGTCGCTGCGAGAGTGGTTCCGAAAGAGCTGAATGTTCTTCAAAAAGAGCATCGGAAGCAGGTTGCCCTTGACATGGTTTCCAGAGCCGATAGTGAACCAAACTTCATGAAACTCATCATAACTGGAGACGAAACATGGGTTTACGAGTACGACATGCAAACAAGTCATTAATCATCGGAATGGCGCTATGATGATAAGCCGAAACCGAAAAAAACCGCGCCAAAATCGGTCATGGTACATTTCGAATTCCTTCCGGAAGGACAGACGGTTAATAAGGAGTATTATCTCGACATTTTGAGGTGTTTGCGAGAAAGTATCCGCCAGAAATGGCCGGAATTGTGGAAGGAAAATTCTTGGATTTTACACGACGACAACGCGCCATCTCACCAAGCTACGATTGTGACCGAATATAAGGCCAAAAACTCAATAAATACAATCGACCAACAACCGTGTTCACCGGATATGGCTCCGTGTGATCTTTTTTATTTCCAAAACTAAAATTGCCTCTACGAGGTCGCCGCTTTGAAACGGTAGAGGCCATCAAACAAAATTCGCTGAAGGAACTGAAGGTTATACCTTTACGTATTGCACTCGATGGAGCCTACTTTGAAGGGACAAAATAAATTTATGAATAATTATCAATGTGTGTCTGTGCTTTTTTTACAATTACCCGTACTTTTTGTATGTAGTAGTATATGAACCTTAGGAAAGGAGAATTCGCAGAAGGAGAATGTGTGGTTCAATTTTTCCTCCGTTCCAAAACATATCGGTAAACTTCATCGCTGAATCCTCGTTGGCCGACGATTCATCTGAACTGCGGTCCCAAAATAGCCCGTTTTCGTTTTGTCCGGTGAGCAACGCGATTTCGCGGAATGCTCATCCTGATCATCTCATCGTCACTATTAAAATCACGTTTTGTTAACTTTTATGCGCAAATAGAGACTTGTAACACCTATAAAGTGCTTTTTATAAATCCGCGGTCGTCGACACTGCACGAAACTGACCGGGCCTGGGAACTAGCCGACAGTGGCGTCCCATTTTTATTTTTTAAGGGTTTAGAGTTCGAGGTTTACAAAATGGTTTGTATATTGGGAATGTTTCAGGGAACATCGTGAAACAGATCGATTGCATCAATAAATACTAAAACTTTATAATGAAAAATAAAAACAGAAAGAAGTTTAATAAACTGGACGTACACTAAATAAAAATAAAATGATGTTAAATTTCTTTATAATCTTCAATATACCAATCTATAATTAGGTATCAATATAAATCAAATAACTGAGCTGTAATATATTTAATTGAAAAGAAACTGCTGTGTCAATAATACATGGCAATGTTTAGTTTTGTCAGCACAAATTTTATATACTTACATACAACAGTATTATATACATATGTCAAATTAATAACATTTTTAAACTAAACAATCCATGGAAAGTAAGTCTAAATTAGATATTTTTAACGTAGTTACACATTAAACCATATAAAACAAAAAATATTTTTGATTAAATTTCTCACCATCGATACTTACGTTCACGAGAAACTTGCTTTCATTTTGTCACTGAAACACTTTCGTCCGTATGTTCAAATTTGTTGGTGTATATCGAAAGTTGACCACTAATACGCAAAATTCAAAAACAGAAGTATCTTTAGTTTTGTTAGAGGCACTGTTAGAGGCATCTATCAATGTTAAATAATTAGGTGTTTGTAGAGTTCTGACTGTTGAATAATAAAGGATTTACGACCAACAGAATAATTTGCTGAGTAGGAACAAATTTACATATAATTGGAGACATGTGCAAAAGACAACCTAGAATTTAAGTTCTTTTTTTCCTTTTTTAGGGGCACTGCAGTCTACTGGCGTATTGTACCTAATAGTATTTAAGTTAAGCTCTATTCAGGTTGGTTTATCAATCTACTTTTGCTTCTACTGTTTATTAAGCTTTTAGATAAAGCTTTGTGTTTATAAGCAATTGTTAAAAAGTAAAAACAGATGGTAACATTTGATAAATTTTATTTAATTTTAATTTCTGGACTGTATTGCGACAACAAATGTTTGTACAAGCCAATCTTTTTTTAGAGTATGGAGCATCCTCTAATTTAAATTATAACCAAGTCCTGTTGGAGCAAAAGTTTACGCAAAACTAAAAATAAGCGCTGAACACCCATATTGAATTCTGACTGTCCATCTTTCTTGATTAAAAGTAAAAGCCGACTTTGCAAATAACCATGAGACGTTTATTGTTACTATACTGTTAGATTCCACACAAAATAACAGCGTAACTAATACGAATAATTGTACATGACATATGATGTACTATAGCGACGTATTCCAGATGTCCGTAGAGCAAAATAATGGGAAACTAATCACCAACCCCCAAACATCGTATACAGTATCTACACCGTATTAAGAACAATAAAATCAAACCACTGAAAATTGATTCTGGGAATAAACCTTTTATAAACTCACCAATTTTCACCAATTTTCCTCTTTCCTCGCTCCTTATGACCTGAACTAAAACGAGTATATTTACCCGCTGCCCTGTATGTGAATTTACTGCTAATATAATAGTTATTTTTCATTTATTTTGTTGAATGGTTATTTGCCTTCTAAGGAGCGAAAGTATATTGTCCGCAAGATATCTACTATTTTTTTTAAAGCACCAAAGTATAAAACAATTTAAATTTGGAGTATGACGTAACGGTTTGCGCATGCGCATTTTTACCTAAAACCGAGATTCTATTGGTGACGACAAAAGACAACAAAAGCCTTGAATCTAAAGCTTCTATTTATTCCATAATCCATATTTGATTATGGAATAGAATTGTCATCTTTAATGAAAGTGCGATGAAATTACGATGAAAATTGTAAAAATATAAAACACATTTTATAAACACGGGAAATATTCGATAATTAGTTTTACAATATCCCCATCACTTCTATAGGATAAATATGTAGATACTAGGAACAGAACCTTTTGTTAGTGTACAAATAAGTTTCCGCCGTTTGACAAAAGTTGGCGCCACCAGTTAAAATTGTCAGATGTAAACGACATTATCGTAAGGTTGGACATCATGCAACAACATAACCTTAAAATATTAGTGATTTTTTTATCGGTATAATATATTCTTTTGTGTGCGAAAATGTCGAGTTTTGAGCCGAATAAGCGCCAATTGCGGGAACTTTTGATTTACCTTTTCAATTTGAGGAAATCTGCAGCTGAGGCGTATCGATTGCTTGTAGACGCATATGGTGAGGCTGCCTTAAGAGAGAGAAGTTGTCGTAAGTGGTTTCAAGAGTTTAAGAATGGCTGACAGTTGTCAAAATTCCTGAAAAATCGCAATTTAAGATATTATTGAAGACTCTCATTTGAAGATTTTACTTTTTCAGGAATTTTGACAGCTTCTTGAGAGCTGTCATTACGTTACAGTTCAATTTTGACGTCATATTCGCGATCAACGACCCCGAAAACTCGTTGGTTCGACATTTTTTCGGGAATATTGACAGCTTCTGAGAGCTGCCGTTAACATCAGAATCGCGATCCAAAAACTTAATAATAGACACAAAATATCGATTTTTACCTTTTTTCTGGAATTTACGGGAGTTACGGAGAAAAACGAACAAGCTAAAAAAATTATTATGAAAATTGGTTTTAGCACCTCAAAATACATAGGAATAGTGGGGTCTGCACTCTGGGACAGATTTTGACAGAATTTTTTTTGTAGACCTGTGTTGGTCTTTTTTATTTTCCTTGAATGATTGGACACTATTTTCATGCAAAATAGAGGACTTTAGAAAACATTTTGGTTGTGTTTTATTCTATTCTGCTGTAGGTACAAATAGAACTTTGTGTATCCCCCTTCAACGAACCGCTACTGACTCGGATGATCTGCTCTCTTCGATTCACGAAATTTGGCCATCCGCGACCATCCAAAACGGGCATCATTCGGCCCGCGGGCGCAACAAAGACTTCTTTTAATTCTCCAACCGAGATCATCCATGCGTGTACGGAAGCTCTCAAATATGCGCTGTCTAATAGAATAGCATTCGCTGCGATGATGGCCCCACAATCTCCGCTACGATATATCTGTTAGCCTTTTTTAGAGCAGTTTCGAGGTCAACAATCCGTCGCGATACACTGGATGCGCGCTAATTTCGGCTAGTATACTGGCGTGTCCTTTAAATCTGGTTGTAATTTATACAACCAACGTACAAAAAAGTCGCTCATAATATCTGTAACTTTTTACTAACCTCGTATATGAACAAATGTCCTGAATAACTTTAGTTTTTCATCAATTCATTTGCCGTGTTTCTTTCAACATGATTTAATTTTGTCTTTTCACGTTTGGTTAAGGATAAAGTGACCAGATTTTGATCTTGCCAAAGGCGGACATGTTCAGTTGATTCACATTGATGAAGCTAGAGTAAATTTTTCGCGCCGTGAGGCGACAGCCAAATAGCGCCGCAGGCGAAGATTTTTAAAACTTTCAAGGTCACGCGTTTTCCTGGCACTTCAGAATTTCAATGAAAAATACATTTACATAAAAATATACTTTCACAAGGATACTTTTTGGGATTTGATGCCTTTTTGAAATACTAATATTTAATCACGATCGATACGATATGTCGATACGTCTTCAGATTAACCTAGAAGACGTAATTACGGGCATTTTAATAAAAACAATTTCAATGACGGACAGTTTGACAGTTTGAGCAGTCCGCTCTTGAAGACGGACAAGCTTTCTAAATGACGGACTGGCGTCCTAATGACGGACGTTTGGTCACTTTATTTTAAGGATACTAACTTTATTTTTTAAATGACAACCCGTTTTTTCTCAATATCTGAAAGAGCAAGCAGCCTTTTCTCTTTACTGTATATTAAAAAATTATATGATAAAGAAATTTTCGCAAAAAACACGTTTAGTTAAGTTAATTTTTGTAAACGAATGGAGGTGCTCACCTAATTAGTTATTTTTTAAAAATGAAACAACAAAACAATAGTTAGCGAATGAGGTGTTGAAAGGACCTCCATTTTCCGCTAAGCAGTGCCCAAGCCGGTCCCGAAACTATTCAATAACATTTACTGGGAAATGTTCAGGAATTAAGACATTTGAAATTTTCTGTTTCAAGTATTCAATGTTATCTGGTCGATTGACATAAACTTTACATTTTGAATACCCCCACAGAAAAAAATCTAAGGGATTTAGATCCGGGGAGCGTGCTGGCCATCAAATTTAAATACTCCCTGATAGTTTCCCATCCTTATACTTTTTTGTCTTGTATGTTAGCTGTTTAAAATAGTCTCAAAACCAAGTTTCCACACAAAAAAAAAACCTTAAGTTGAAACTTGAACAAAGAATGTGGTATCCTTTGTTCAAGGAACAGACAAAAACTGTTTTTTTCTGCGGCCTTAATCCGTGCAAATAAATAAAATTCACGAACATCTCAACTGTTTGCTTTCGGATTTCCATGAAAATTTGCGTAAAACAAAAGATTGCATTTTTTCCGAATCTCTTAATCCTCAAGTATAATATTTACTTTACGTCCAGATAAAACGCGTATTTGTTAGTCGGTTCTCGCAATACGCGAGGAAAACTTAAAAAAGAGTTCGTTTCAATCCAGGTTTACGAGGTGTGTAAATTAAGTAATGAGATTGGCAACGTAGCGCCCGATCTAGTAACACTGCGGAGACGGGACTGGGAAGAGCAGTAGGTTAACATGTAATGAACCTTCAGTACAAGTTTGAACTTGTTAAAGTCATTTGTTTGTTCTTTGTGACTGTTTTCGAAAACCGTTTTTTTTTCTAGTGCGTTTTAAAAATAAGTGACATTAATTTTGAGCAACGGGGTGTTATCAGGTTTTGCTTCAGACTTGGACACAGCGCAACAAATACTTTGCAAAACCTCAACACGCCTACGGAGACAGTGTTTTTTCAAAATCCCAGGTTTTTCGGTGGTTTAAGGCATTCTCAGAAGGAAGAGAGTCGATTGAAGATGAACCACGCAACGGAAAGCCTTCATCTTCAAGAACCGATGAAAATGTTGATAGAATACGGGATCTTGTGTATTCAGATCGGCGGTTGACGACAAGAATGATCGGGGAAGAGTTAAATTTGAATCGCACCACTGTTCATCAGATTTTGACTAACGAATTAGGGATGAGAAAAATCTGCGCTAAATGGTTCCAAAAAACCTTTCGCAGGAACAAAAGGACGTCAGGACAGAAAAGTGTCTTGAATTTTTGGAATCGATTGAAAATGATCCTCATGTTATGGAACGTGTCATTCATTACTGGTGCTGAGACTTGTTAGTTTGAGTACGACTCGGAAACCAAGCGCCAAAGCAGGGAATGGTACACTTCAAGTTCTCCAAGATCCAAAAAAGCAAGAATGAGCAACTCGAAGATCAAATGCAAGCTTACTTGCTTTTTTGATAGCCAGGGAATTGTCCACAAAGAGGTTGTGCCTCCAGGCCAAACAGAAAATCAACACTTTTACAGAGAGGTTCTTGAAAAACTTCGAAAAAGGGTCATGTGACTGAGACCAAACATCAAGAACTGGACGTTGCATCGCGACAATGCGCCTTGTCACACAGCGATTTCAGTAAACGAGTTTTTAGCCAGTAAAAACATTCCTGTGGCTCCTCAGCCTCCTTATTCGCCTGACTTGACTCTTTGTGACTTTTTTCCTCTTCCCGAGATTGAAAAATCACTTCAAGGGACGTCATTTTGGGACCATAGAAAACATTCAAACGGCTGTACCGACCAGTTGAAGGTTATTCCAGTATACGAGTTCCAGCACTGCTATGAGAATGGAAGAACCGTCTCCAGAGCTGTGTGGCTTCCCAAGGAAGTTATTTTGAAGGAGACAATACTAAATTGTAATTCCATTAAAATAAAAAAAATTAAAAATTTCTCATTACTCAACTGACACACCTCGTATTTGTTAGCGACGGAGCGCGCCGCTCAGTATCGCGCGCGACACCGCCTGATATGTATGTCGGAATTCTCTTGATAATACGAATTTACTACCAGCCAATCCCATTCAAACATGTAAGCGGGTTTCTAGATAGATGCCGGCCGGAGTGCTGGGCGTCGCGTCGCTCGCGACTACTTTCGAATGGTACCGGCGCGACGTTGCCGGATCGCCCCAGAAAATCCCCGATACTGCGACTTTCCAACGAAAATGCCTTTGGCGCCTTTCAAACGAACACTGCCAGAAACTTTGTTCCTAGTATGCATTTCTGACTGCTTGTGACTTCTTGTTACGGAGTATTAGTTTCATAAAAAGTATGGTTTCAAGAAATTTTGCCATAGAGATAGTATGCAATTTATGCTTTTTCGCAGATTTCCAACTAGATTGTTAATTTCGTGGTGGGCGTTAAGTTTATATTACTATTAAATGCAAAATACAATACGAACTAAAATTGACTCGCGGATTATACAAAATTTTTAAAAACCTAGGCATGATTTTGGTGCCACCTCAAAAAAATTATTATAAAAATTATATATATAAGATTATAAAAAACGAGACAGCCCAAAAAATAAAACAAATAGCAACGAAACATATGGGATTTATAAGACCTATACATTGTGAAGACTGTGAACAAATGTATATTGGGCAAACGAAAAGATCATTTTTAACCAGATTAAGAGAACATGCAGCGCACCTAAATTATGGCAGAATAGAAAAGTATTGTGTGGTCCAACACGCTTTTGATAAAATTCATACAATGTAAAGATCAAATCTGGCGAATGAACGAGAGATGGAAGTAGCGGTTATGTCGAAGCTCGAAACGAAACTTTGTTGTTGTCAAACTTTAGAAGTGTCTGTCAGAATTGTAAAATAAATAATGGAATTCATTTTCAATGAAGAACAGAGGCGTGTTTCATTTGAAATTTATTTTAGAAATGGCCGTACAATCGGCACAAGTCTAGATTATGGGAGACAAGGTTTTGATAAAATTTCTAGTTTTCTAGGCTAATTAAAAGGTGCTGAACACGAGTTGGTTCCGTGTTACGACGACGCTTCGTTTTCGAGATGCATAGGGGGCGCGTTAATTTGGGGTCAAAGGTTAAAATTTAGGAACAGGTTTTTAACCCAGATGTAGTATAATATCTGCAACGTGGTCCAGTTGTTTACAAACATGTCACGTATCACGGTGTATAATTGGCTAAATTTAATTGAGCCAGGCCATTGAGTTTTGCACGAGAGAGGAACTTTTCCCTGCTGAGAAAAATTGCTCTCAGTGTCGAAAAAGACCTTTTCAAGTTTTTCCTAACATCATTAAGAAATCTTATCCTCTTAATTAGATTATTTTAGGTTAGGTTAGGTTAGGGTGCGTATACATTTGCGAGCCGAACCGTTCGCGAACCGCTTGTGAACAGCTCGTGAACCTTTCGTTGAAATTAGTTTTACAGCGAACAGTAAACTAGATTACTACTAAACTGAACTAGATCCATGGGAAGAAGGAACGAAACGCGAACCACCAGCAGTCTTTCACGGCGAGCCTACTTGTAATCATGTCTTCGTGCGAAGAAAGTTACGCGATTTTAGTAGTGCGGCTTTAGTTATGGGAAACAGTTTGTGCAAAAAGAAGTTTGTGAAAAAGAAGAAGGAAAATTACTAAGGGGCAAAAAATATAAATATGTGGAATCACGCGGTTCGCGAACACAAGAAATATTAACGAACTGCACACGACGCCGTCTCAACCTGAATTGTGAGTGCGAACGCCTTTGTGTTCGTCAAAAAAACCGACAGGAGGTGGTTCGTCACGAACGGTTCACGAGCCGTTCACGAGCGGTTCCTTCCACGCTCCAAATCCCGTCCCAACCTTGAGAACTAATGGTTCACGAGCGGTTCGCGAACGGTTCGGCTCGCAAATGTATACGCACCTTTAGGTTGAAACTTTTCATTCTTCTTTTAAATAACTTTTTTAGTTCAGGTTATGTTAGGTTAAGTTACGTCAATGGGTTAGGTTATGTTGAGGCGCACTTTGCCCCGCGAAAACCAGCTTTGTGCGCTTCGTAGCCTAAAAACCCGAAATATCCCTTCCCTACGTATTTCCAAAAACGAAGCGTCGTCGTAACACGGGATCAACTGCATCGTGTTCAGCACCTCCTAATTAGCCTAGATTAACTAAAATCTTGTCAAAACTGTGTTTCCCATTATCTAGACTGGTACCGTAGAATCAATTGAAACTGGATATATTCGATATGAGCTGCATATGAGGATTTCAGGGATTTTCCAGGCGCAGTTATTCATTTCGACCATTTTAGCCGGTCTGTAAAACGTCTCCTAAATGTGTACCGGCAAACTGGAAGCGTCAATTGTATTTTCTCTGTTTGTGTGATCAAAGCGTCTTCAAGAATCAATTAGTTATCGTCGGAAATAAGACGTGTGGCCGGGAGTTGGTTCACGACATTTGTTACTGTTTGTTTTGTCTAAATTAAAAACTGCCTTATTTGCACGGCTGTGTTTTATTTCGCGCCGGACTATCAAGGAGACCGAGCACCTACCGTCGACTAATTGAGGTGTTATCAGGTAAGACAGATCTCTTCTCTTGGACGAATTAATCAACGAATCCACAATACCATAGTTGTACAGATTAAAGGCCGCTCGGTAATCTGGAAAAGTAGCAAAAGGAATCCCGGGGTCGTGGGTAATTCCGCGCTCCCCTGGATCCCACATGTTACAATTGGAAACATGAAAGTGGCAGATCCAGAGTAAGGACAGAAGAAAACGTTGAAATGGTTAGGCAAGTGATAACCGACAATCCAAGAACATCAATTAGACAAGTGAATCTGCCCTATGCAATGTATCAACGAATTTTGAAAAATAACTTGGAGCTCCACCCATATCGTCTGCAATCCACACATAAAATTCTCAGGGCGGATGACGCTCCTGTTGAACCTGAAGGCTACAGTTCTGCCAATGGTCTATTATCACTTTAACAATAACGCTGCTGTATTCAAAGTTTTTTTTACCGATGAGGTTTGGTTCCATCTTTCGGGCTACGTTAACTCTCAGAATATGAGAATTTGGAATGCAGACAACCCCATAATATTGGAACTCTACTACACTCACAGAAAATTGGATTGTAGCCAGCTGTGATCAGAACGGTAACGGAACACTGAATGAAGAGAGGTACCGTTTACAAATCTTATAATCTTCTGTACAAATGTTGCTTGCAAGGTTATTGTCGACGAATTGCAAGGTTATATTCAACAAGATGGAGCTCGTGCGCATACGACTAGGGAAACAATTCATTATATAGGCGAATTTTTCGAAGATCGTATAATTAGTTTGACCACGCAGACAATATCCCCCCTAGATCTAGCGATTAGACACCCTGTGTTGTTTCTCTGGCCTTATCTAAAAAATTCAATTTTTGAAACTCCCGTTGGTGATATGGAAGACCTTCAGCAAAGCATTGCCAATAAAATTTAATCTTGTCAAAATTTACCATGGTGTTTTTATTTTTTTGTTGTAATACAGTCATTTCTTGTTGTTCTTTGATTGCCTGTATAGAATGTATTTTTAAATATACATATGTACAACGAAAATAAAATGCTTATAAATAAGTACTACGCTACAAGAACGGATTTATTATTCTTGAAAATATTAGACCGGCACGACTTGGCAACGGCGCAACCTCTCGACTTAAGTAACGATGACCATATTTTCCATTAACACATCCGACCTTTCCATCTGCTTCTGGTGCATTTTTTTACGGAGTCATCCCAATTTAGTATACTGGCATAACGGTACAGCGTTTGAGAATTTGCATAGCAGATGAGGAATTGGGCTACTAATTCGATCGAAATTGGAAAGAGTACGCGTACACTCTAATTACAAATATCGTAAAAAAGCACGCTATCGTATCCGTTGCTATTTATATAATTTTAATTACTACTGTTACCGTTTTTTTTTTAACGAATACCTATCTATTGCGGCATTCATTTCTACTTACACGGTAGAAAAAATAAATTCATTTTTCAAACTGATACTTGATACAATATACCTACTTATTGCTTTTTTTAACTGAATACTGTTAAGTTGAAATATGAAATACACGTCCATACGTTGTCAGACTGTAAAAAAAATATAATAATTATATTTTTGTCTACAAGCGAAATTCTTTTTTAAATTGCCTTTCGAACTTATACAACGGGTTTTCTTCAGTTTTTTTGCCTGAACCAAATTTTATTGGATAAAAAGTAAGTATACAGAGAAGAAAACAGATTTTTTTTGCATCTATTTTTTTTTTTACACAATGAATTTTTTTAAATAATATTCTTCCAGTAGGTAATTCATACTTACAGTTAAACCGTTCTCTAGATTTTTTTGAGGAATGTTTTTATCAGACAGGATAAATACTCTTTGAAAACTAACACCAAAACATCCATCAGTAGAACAAATGATGGAATGTATCCAACACTCCCGCTTGATTAAATTATCACGTTAGTTCTACACCAATTGTCAACAAGTTGTTCCCACAAGTTGATATTATCATTAACTCATTGCCTGTCCAAAGATCTTTATATAATTAAATGCTCTAATAACGATAATGTGTAAAATGTGTTTCCCTATATTTGTGTTTCCCTAAATTGACCCAAAAATGACTCAGTTTATGACATTAGGAAAAAATGTACTCCCAAAATTGGCATTTTGGAGGACCTAGGCTGAATTCTAACAACGCCATGACGTTCAGCAGGCCAAAACACGTCGGAAATGTTGTATCTAGTTTAAGTTGTCAAAGTTGGACAGTCAGGGCACATTTCAAGAAATTACTGTGGCACTCAAGGGTTAATACGTAATTGCTTCAAAAAGTTGATATAACTAGTCATTTTTTATGAATCAGTATTTTTTGAATCAACCATCAATTTCTGTTAGACGCGAAATTGTTTTCACTTCCTTTTTCCTTAGGCTTAGCTTACATTCCAGAAGTACGTGGCTACATTCTTAAATTGAGGAACTTCGACAGAATTCCAAATCCATAAAAAAATGCTAGAAAGTGTGAATAAATACAAGTGCAACCTCAGAGACCTCAGTGAAAATAAGAATATATGGCAATAAAACTGCATAAACAAACGAAACGTGTCGACACAAAGTTCTAGTGTTAAATATTAAAATGTTACACCAAAATTAAATCGTGTCCAACGTAAATCTTTTATTGCTGCCATAAAAATGGCAACATTAATTTTTTCGCTTGGTTTTTGGTTATCAGTTTTTAAAGGAAATGGCTATATACATAAAAATGTACATCTTGTCTCAAAAGTTGACGCAATAAAATTGGTTACCTCTGATCAAATCAATGGAATGAATCTCATACATTCATATTGTACAGGTACAACATATAAAAAAACCAGCACGTATCAAATCCATTAATCTATGTGAAACATTCATTCAGTTATTAGCGATGATATCTGAATATATGATAAGATATCGTCGATTAACAAAATGAAAAGAATAATAATTATAATTAGTCTCCAACCACAGTCTGATCTTTCTGATAAACAAGTGAGGCGCAAAAAAAAAAACAAAATGTAGTCACGAATTTAATGTAGTCACACACACAAATTATCTCCAAATCCTTAAATGTTATTTTTGATATGACAACAAAAATAAAAATATCACGTTTGTTTAGATAGTTAATGGTATAATGATTTATTTACAATGCTCCGTCCATGACATTGAGCTTTTGCGACACAAAATACAGTACAAACTACTCTTGCATATACTGTGGATTATAAAAGGTTGGCCCACGCTGCCATTACCAGCTAAAACAATTATATGTGGAAGAAAGGTGGAATGGACCGCGCCAATGGTCCACTGCTGGCCGTTTGAGCACGGATTGGGCATGCCGTGGCCTGCGGACGCACGGTTTGACACTTTGTCATTTACATTTACACAGTTTTATCTTGTATAGAGTAATGGTCAATGGTCTGTTGTTTTACATGAAAAACGATAATTTACTAACAATTGTCCAGAAAAGCAAATGAATAGGGCAATAGATGATAAAAAAAAGCACTTCGAACCTTCTTCTAGCGTGTTAAAACCTTTAACAAAAACACCACGCGTAAAAGGCCAAATAACAAGTTGCTGGAATGGTGGATAAAGTTTTCAGGCGAATCATTTGAGGAAAGAACGTTCGCCCAAACCTACAGAAGACCTGTTGAATCAAAACAAATACTAACCATACTGATGTTTTAAATTCTACAGAATTTATAGAAAAAAAAAAAAATCGAAGGCTAATAGCTATACAAAATCCCCTCCTGACAGCCCATATGTGAGGTGTGGGGATCAAAAGAACAAAAGGACAAAAGGCGGGAAAGGATAAGGTGCTATGGAACGAACGAGAATAGAATGCTATACCTTCTATATTTGAGTTCTAGACGTCCAGTAACGTAATCACAGACTTCTGGCCTATGACAAGAAGGCTGTATGTAACGTAATTGAAGAATTGTATGTAACGTGATTTACTTTCATCATGTATTTATTGAGCCCATCTGGTAATATACGGACCAAACCATTTCACAGTTGCACAAATTAACTCTTGGCGAAGACTACCTACAAAAATTCCTAGGAGGTCGCAGTGGCGAATAGAAACATTTGACTTAATTCAGTTCAACTTGATTTGATATGATTCTATTTTAATCGTGATAATCGTCCTGTGGGATGTCTTCTAGCGGGAAAATAGACAAACTGAAATGAGGACAGATATGCCATGCCTTTCGTCATTTTCTGTGAGACATCCAATGCTTTAAAATGCAAGATTCCGCGTGACACACTTGAAGAAGGGTGGCAGCCTCGGTGGCAGCTTTCCGTCGAAACGGTGTCCAGTTTACTATTTTTTTTAGGTGGATGTTTGTCCACACGCTGTATACGCGGAAATCGATATTCTGAACTAGTTCAACGCACAACTATCCAGATAAGCGATCCATATATACATTTGTAGCGGCCCACGATACAGGCTTTATCACTGTCGTTATCGCACAAGCCCTACAACACGCAGTCAAACGTTCTGTCTATTGGGTCGGAATGCCAGACATTCTAGTTGCATGCAATGGAGTCAGTTTCGTTTTTTCCATGCTCTCCTCGAATATGGGACGTTTGGAATTTTAACAAGACACTGTATGATAACCAAATGGTGCTTGAAATAACTATGCAATGATTTTGTTCCGTATTTTGCTAGATGCTCTCAGTAAATTAGTACTAAAAAGTCAGTTATGTTACATACAGCGTCCAAATGATAAAGATGGAAATAATGATCCGAGCCCTAGAAGTTTTTATAGACGTCTATGAGCTGAACTATCTTAAAGAATTTGGCGGAATCATAAAAATACATATATAAACCACCACCATGAGAATATACTTCCTTCCTGAATGGAAAGGAGGAAAAAATAAATAACCTACTTTTTCTTCATGCCAAAATCCCATTCATCCAATTCATTTCACCATTTCACAGTTCTACTTTCCATACAGAGGTGAAAAGCAATAATTGGTACCTAATACCTAATTTAAATCAAACTTCTTGACTATTGATATGCTACAATAAGAACTAATTTTAGTAATCTATTTTACAGTGTCACACGTAGATTAAATTGTTGTAGAAAAAATTGGTGATTAAAATTATTAGTAGCAATAATTTAGAACGTGTTCTAACTTCTTGTCAAGAAAATAGGTGTTGTGGGAATAGGCCTGGCTCAAGGCGTGGCCTATTGCCTTCCACGTCGAATTTTGCTGTTAATCTACTATCTCAAAGTGAACGTTTTCCCGTTTTCCCTACCTGTATATGATTAAAAATAAAAAAAGTTTATCAAAACCTATTTTCACCAAAATTCTCTTAGAAATCGCCTTCCAAGCCACTGTGTCTTCCTGCGTGTTAGAAATCATGCCCGGCCGCCTATGATTACGGTTTCTACAGCGAAAAATAAACGTTCAAAGATACACGAACGCTGTGTTTATGTACTTCCTGTAAGACCGGACATTCTCTAATATTACATTCCTGAGCAGGCACCGACGATGTATAACAAGATAATGTCGAAAGGGGGCAAGCTATATAATTTTTAAAGAATTGTAGACGTAAACACCCATTACTGGGCTCAATCCCCTCCTCCATAGATAATTATTAGGTATATTGTTGTTACATAAATGTAAAAATATGCACTAAGAGGATTGCGCACCAAACAGAGTGGAGGCTTGCTTCTACAATATTTGGAGATTATTTATTTATTTGTATGCACATACTTCAGGTATATATATTGACATTGAGTTCGTAAGTCGATAAATTGATAGGTTAAGCCCCATACAGAGCGCCAATCTATTAACATTAGAAAGACAAAGTAAACGAATTGAAATTTCTTTGGTGTTCGAACGTTTGTGAGTGAATGTGACTAGATTTGAGGTAATGGATCAAGTTTTATGATCCCCAAAATGATAATTTGCAGCATTGACTGTCTAAATGACTGTGGAAGGGCAGCCTGTCCGAACACGTGATTCCAACTTAACGAGCTAAATGAATGAAAGAAAGGGTGATTATATGTATTTACTTGTAATGTTATTTTAAACGTAAGGGCAATATTCAACAGTGGCGGCCGGTGGAATTTACGATTCTCATATTTTCGTCATGATGCATAGGACCCACATCATATTTTAGGGGGTAATTACTTTACCTAAGTAGAAGGTTGTATATTTATATTTAAGTTTGCAAAAAAAGTAACTCTGGAATAAAAAGTTCACTTGGTACTTCTGAGAAAAAAAAATTGCATATATTTTGCAAGCTGTTTTCAAGATTTTCTGGTGAGGTAGACGATTTGAATTTGACATATTTTTTTTGCTATCATAGCCTTCTACATAGGTTTAGTAATCACTCTCCAAACTAAGATGTAGGTCTCGTGCTTCCTTACGAAAATAAGAGAATATCAAATTCCACCAGCCGCCACTGATAATAAAGTCTCTATGCCGCTGGAAAACAAAAGAACGTCTGGCCGGCAGTCTGCCCTTCCGTCTACTCTAATCCTCCCATTACAAGGCCCATTTAAAGCCGGCATGTCGAGGGAAGCAGACAGACAACCTGTTTGATGAATTAAACAAACGTTTTAGGGGATTACTGGTCAAGGAAATACGAAAATCCGCTTTAGATAACAAATAAGTACGATAAGTACGACAAATTACGTTTATCTTTTAAGTACATGTCTACAGAGCCTGCAACAAAGTGATCCAATTTGCCTTTACTGTATCATTTTTCTAAGAAACGTAAAAGCAATTGCCTCGTATTAAAATCTATTAACGTTGAGCGCCAAAACGTCAAAAACGTCTGACAAATGAGATAATTCCATTCAAGAAATGTACGTATGTATGTACATACATACAGTAAGCGGTAGCCTAATGCGTACATAGGTGGATATTAAATACATATTAAATTATACATTTTTATGTCATGTTAGGCGAATTTACTTGGGCCAGGGAGGCTTGGTTGTACATAAAGCTAAGAGAGGGGTCAGCGGAAATCTAACTCAAACAGCCCTACCGACAAACCGAATGCCTTTCATACGCCTGCGCTAGCGATTGGATCGCGATTGGTTCTCACCTCATGTTTACATCTACTTAACAAAGAAGTTAAATTATCAATTGCCCTTCATTCGACTATGTACGCATTAGGGTGCCGCTTACTGTATGTTTATTGTAATCATTTATAATTAATGAAAATGACGTATTATAAACCATTATTTACCACAGTGTAACACAAAGTGAGGGGCAAGTGGAGTAACATGCATATCTCCCACTGACGGACTTTGCATTACCCGTTATCACATTTATTTTACTTTTAAGTGTTATGTACCGACAACTAAACTATACAAAAAATACAAAACTATATTTATTATAAGCGTGAAACTTGAAACAACCAAAATATCTTATACACAGTTGTTTCTGCACCTTGTTGTATCTAGACAATGCCCTAGTTTACCCTACTTGCATGCGGCAAGGAACGTTTGAAGAGGTGCAAAAAAACGAACACTTGAGCGATGAACAGCCCGAATCGAGAGCAGTCCAGACTAGGACAATACAGAGGTGAACTCAGGTCATTCGGGAGTGTAGCTGAAAGTGCAGACGTTGTGTTTGTGATTTTATTGTGTTTAGTGTTATGTAACATAGTATAGCGACATTTACCGGTGGTATTTGGTTTGTTTTGTATAGTCTCAGTGTTATGGTTATATTCCAGTTAATGATATTGGTAAATTTGGAATACGATCCTGTCCATTCGCTTATACATCATTCTGTTTTTTTTTAAGCTGCGCTTTCTGGTGTTTTTGTGGGATTCTTTATGTCTACTGTAAGTTTAAGATCTACTGTACGAAGGTGATCAAAGAGTTCCAGGACTGATTTTTGATAGATTTATTAAACAAACCTACAAGTTATTGGACATTGTCATTTTTAAAGTACTCCTCTTGGAAGCTATACATTTTTCACACCTCCGTTTCCACTGCTGGAAAGACCTTGACCCCTCATTTTCCGGATTGTTGTTCAGGTCATCCAGCGATTTTTCTTTAATTTCGTCAAATGAGTTAACTCTCTGTCATTTCAAGGTTCCAATCATCACAATGGAAGACAATATTCTCTTCACCACCCAAAAAAAAGCTCGTCAAATCTAATGTAGAGGTAATGCTCATGGTTTTCTTGGACTGGAAGGGTGTTGTCTACCACGAAATTCTCCCATGAGGTGAGACAATTAATCGTTTTCGTTACCTGGAGAATCTGAGACATTTGCGCGGGACCGTGAAAAGAAAGAGACCGGAAATGTGGTTCATTCAGCGTTGCTCATTCGCGATTATTGCACAAAAATGCAATAACTGTCCTCCCTCAGCCCTTGTACTCGCCAGATTTGGTCTTCCGAACTTTTTCCTATTTCCAAAACTCGAGAGACCATTGAAGGGAAGAGATTCGACTCATTTGACGAAATTAAAGAAAAACCGCTGGATGAGCTGAACAGCATTCCAGAAAATGAGTTTTCAAGGTCTTCCTTCCAGCAGTGGAAACGGAGGTGGGAAAAATGTAAAGCTTCCCAAGGGGAGTACTTTGAAGGCGACAATGTCCAATAACTTGTAAGTTTCTTTAATAAAGGTATGTTTATTTAAAAAATCAGTCCTGGAACTTTTTGACCACTCCTCGTACTTTCATTTTATGAATTTATGTGTTAAAGTCGAGGAAAGGAATTCAGCGAGTCACCGAATGAACTTTGAGGAAGTCTTGAAAGAATTCAGGAGAGAATTGCAAAAAATTCTGGGAAGGTGTTGGGAAATACTGAGGATTGCAAGGAATGGCTTGGGGAAATCTCATTAGAGGAAAATCTATTAACATTAGAAAGACAAAGTAAACGAATCGAATTTCTTTGGTGTTCGAACGTTTGTGAATTAATGTGACTAGATTTGAGGTAATGGATCAAGTTTTATGATCACCAAAATGATAATTTGCAGCACTGACTATCTAAATGACTGTGGAAGGGCAGCATGTCCGAGCACGTGATTCCAACTTAACGAGCTAGATAATGAAAGAAAGGGTGATTATATGTATTTACTTGTAATGTTATTTTAAACGTAAGGGCAATATTCAACAGTGGCGGCCGGTGGAATTTACGATTCTCCTATTTTCGTCACGATGCATAGGACCCGCATCATATTTAAGGGGTATATTTATTTAAAAAATCAGTTCTGGAACTTTTTGACCACTCCTCGCAGTTTCATTTTATGAATTTATGTGTTAAAGTCGAGAAAAGGAATTCAGGAGGGAATTGCAAAAAAATTCACGGGAGGTGTTGGGAAATCCTGAGGATTGCAGGGAATGGCTTGGGGAAATCTCATTAGAGGAAACCTGGTGTAAAAAAATCACGCTGGAAGCTTGTGTTTTCGGAAAATTGTGGCGAGTTAAAAACATGCACCGTCCACGCTTCGCAGTATTAAGGATGCAACTTCGAAACATCGATTCTCGGAATCCTCAGAAACGGCAAAATAAAAAACCAGTCCGTTAACATCTCCGGTACCGGCCGGCGTTCAAATGCAAATCAGCCCACTTACCGGATCCAAGTCGGCCTCCCAGAGCTCCTTCAGTTCGTCCGACGAGTCGATATCGTAGAACGACTTATCCACCACGAAAGTTTCCATGGCAACCGGCGACAACACACTTGATGCTTCTCGGCAACTTTAAAAACCGGGATTAAAGGAGCAGCTCGGAGGTATCCTCGCCCTACGGTCGCACTTTATTGTATTCCTCGCACAGAACAGGCCACTTGATTAGATGATCAAACGTCCGCTGAGGGAGTAGAACGGTTTTCCATATGGTCGAACGAACGCGGGCACTCGAACCGATATCCTAGGCCACTAGATCATGCACCGGACGGGGTTGCCGCGAGATTAGGTCGGCTTTCGCCTTCGTTCTCTGCGCGATCGGCGTGTTGCGGGGGTGTGTCGGCTCGGCCGGCAACCTGTTGCGATTGATTGGTGTGAGCGTTTGTCGGGGACGCCGAATTTGACGAGAACGAGGCTTCTGCGTGCGTGCTACCGCGACAAGCTTCGCAGGCGATTGAGAGAGCGTGTGCGGCGAACGCGCTCCCACCTTGAGGAGCGGCGTCGGGGTGGATGCGCGCGCTCCCGTGCGCAGAAGTAGCGACGGGACTCGGTCGGAAGTTCCTGCTCGAAGAGCGGGCTGTTAGGGATAATGATAGGGGTTGGTTTGTGATAGGCTGCAATAAAATATGTGAAATCCCAGGCCAGGAGTTCAATTTGCATTATTTAATTACGTAAATCAAACGTCCCTAAACAGTATTTTGCTACGCGTGGTAAGAATGACTGCACACAGACGTCCTAGGAGTCCCGCTCCTCCACTCTTCACTTATATTCACATCCGCCGCAAGTATATTGCAGGCGTTTAGTATTCGGTTTTAGGTGTTTCGCTGTTGTGATCGTCGCGGTACGGAATGAATAAATATCAAATATTAAGAGAAAAGCCTTTCTTATTAATTATGTAGCAGATTCCGTACGCATATAAATTACAAAATATAATCAAAAACATTGAGGAATTTAAAACAGATGGAATTTTCGTACGTTGTATATCGTGTAATAGTTTATTTTCAAAGTTATCAGTGCTGAAATAATTTCGATCAGGTCAATTTCCGACGTAAAATGTAATGCTTTTTTAAGAAAATGGCCTTCGACTTTTTTAAAAATCATTAAAAAAAATATATAAAGAAATGTAACATTACGATTTATTCGACAAAAAAAATCTAGACTTGAATTTCGTTATGAAACAGGTAATCCCCGGGTTCTATACCAGAAAAAATCGCGTCCTTGAGACCTAAATTTAAAGTAAACGGCTCTATATTATTTTTAACAAAATTCGGCAAAACAAAATGTCGGCCGAAACAACAATACCTATGTTTTGTATAAAATTCATAATGTTTTTTCTCAAAAACTACAGACTTTGCTACAAATGTTCTAACTAGTTTTCGAGAAAAAAACTATTAAAGTTTAAATACATATAGGTATGCGAATTAAAGTTTTTAAAATCAATTTTTGATAAATTCTATGGCCATATTCTGAATTAATCTGATCGAAATTTTTTCAGTTCCTATAACATAAAATAAGTGGCTGAAAACTGTTTACAAAATCAGGATATTTGGGTACATATGTTGACAATGACCATTTTACTGGTGTTTGTCATGGTGGCATTTCACTTGGCGTAGCGTATTCGTATATTTGTTGTATTTGCCCAAAAACGGCGATGTGTAGAGAAGCTATTCGCTATATTTGCTTTACTTGTACAAATAACGCGAATAACGCTAACAGCAAATATGCGTTTCCGTCCACTTGTCGGTTTTCAATCACGCATCAAAGAAGTCAAATAAGGCGAATATTTGGGGTCACGGTTCCACCAGCGCCGTGTTCGTCATGGTCTTTTAGTAACTTTGTACTTATGTAGATTTAACATGTATTGGTAATAAGAAGCATTCAGGTAATAAGCTGCTGTCGCTGTCAACACGTCCGTCACTGTATTCGCTGGTTCTGAATATTCAAACATATTTGGCATGTTTGAGTGTTTTGCTGTATGTGTGGATGGCATGTTTGGAATATTTGCGAATACATCAAATGTTTGGACAAATACAACGATACTCGAACACAAATACGCTACGCCAAATGAAGTGCCACCATCACAGATGCAGCCGCTTATATGCGAAAAGATCTGAGCACCTAAAGCGCACATATAAAAATACGACCCACGTGACGATGACGTATTGATATATCGAATAGACAATATGTATTAGAAGTTACTTTTATGCTGCATTAATTTCTTTATACTAGTATGTAGGTATTTCTTCGTATTACTTATCATGAGAAATGAAATGTCTTTGTATTCTCAATCTTTAAATTAACCACAACCCAGAAAAAAATTAGGGTGCCCATTAAAAAAATATCGATGATATCACCACTCACAAAATAAACAAACCATCAAGTAAAGCCGGGCACAGACATGCGGTATTCGGCGAGTACCGAATAACAAATATTTGCTATTCGGCAAGTAGCGACTAGTGTGTATGGGTTGCTCGTGACGAATATTCGCTATTCGGTGTTTCCCACTGTCTGTCGGTATTTTGGCCCGAGTCAAAGAAGACAAATATTCGCCATTGCACTCGATACACATATTCGCGCAAATTACGTGTGGTATTTTTGTATTTGTGGTCAAATTTAGTGTATTTTATTTGTAAAAAATGGAGTGGAGTTTTTTTTCATTAACTGTATATATGCACAACTCATAACTATAAAGGCAGCAGCATCAATTATCATTGTTTCACTATCCATTTTAATTTGAACGAATATTCGTTGTACCCACACCGAGCAGTCTTCGGCAACTACGCCGAATATGTGTGCACCCTGTTCGCCAAATACAAATTAATTTTACGAAGTTGCTCGGCGAATAGCGAATAATCGCGATTCGCCGAATACCGCATGTCTGTGCCCGGCTTAAGACTATCAAGAATTGGTGTGACACTACACTACACTACTGTGTTTTGACATATTTAAACAAAACAAACAAAATCGATCAAACTAAATTGACGTGTTTATGTACCTATTAGGCATTTCAGATAAACCTGTAGGTAGGTACATACAGTATATAATATACTACAAACTGAAACCCCGGTATAACTGCTAGGTACTATTGATTTTACGAGAAATAGGATATCAAAATGAGTACACATTTAGACGCGGAAGTCACGGCAATATCATTTTCATAATTTCATAGTTCATAATAAATAGAATTTCATCTATTCCATGGTTATAAAAAAGCGATTAATAGAATTTTTTACTAGAATGCAGTGGCGGCGCGCGATTAAATAACTTGGGGGCTATAACGACATAAATAGTTGTTTTTTTTTATGAATCTGTTTATTGCATTTTTAGGTTCGTCGTTAGATACCTCCTTAACGGAATAATGTTGTTGTTGATATCACGTGATACCGTCGTTCAATTGTTTGGTAATTGTTTGATAAGGGTCACTTATGAATCTTTGATAAATAGAGCATTCCATTAAAAAAAGAAACTATGTTTCTGTCAATATCACGTGACACCGCAGTTCAATTGTTTTTTGAAATCGACATGAAATTTAACCTAAATCGTATATTTTACAACAACAATAAGTAATACCGAGCAAAAAAAACCATCATAAAAGTTGGCTGAGCAAAAAAAGATGTATTTCTATTCTGAAGACTATTTTAGACCCAATAAATTGTAGAATTTCTTTTTCAACAAATTGTACGATTTTAGATATTTTTACCTAACTGTTGACATTTTGCAATATTAGTAACAATTTATTGACCAATTTCAACATTGCCAACTGTCTTCGTTAGGGAATTACTTCTAATCTTCGTACTAGATGCAAATTTTCCTTTTGATGAAGACCTCCAAGAATGCAACTAAAAGATTGGTACATGAAAATAAATGTAAAAAGTTATTAAATATCCCTAAAATGGGCCAAGAAATTAGAGCAAGTTATAATTCTACAATTTATTGTGGATAATAAATTGGGCGCAATTTCTGTTTTGCGTATTACTACAATTGAACGTCAACTTGTACAACTTATTGTGAGAAAAATTGGTGTGTAAAAAGAAATGCAATTAAAATGACAAGGTTGGTACATGAAAATAAATGTAAAAAGTTACTAAATATTACAGCATCGTTGTTGTTAACATGGTTAATTATAATTAACCATGTTAACAACAAAATGGTTAATAATTATTAACCATTGGCAAAACTGTAGTCTTAGATGTTCATCCGCATATGGATGGAGCTCCAAATCATTTTTCAATAATAATTCGTACCCCCAATTCAATACTGCCATAACTGCATATATGAAAAGGTTGCAGTTATGGCAGTATTGAATTGGGAGTACGAATACTTCCATTTCTCTTGTTCATAGCCAGATTTGATGACTTTTTTTTGTGGATGGCTCTTTAATAATAATAACATCACAGTAATGATAACAGCTAAGAGCCCCTAATAGTGCTGACATAAGTTTGAACACCTATGTGGTTTTGAAGAGTCTCCATGAACACATACACACCACAGGAGTTATGAAGGGAAGTTCTAGAAATGAATCACCATCCTAGTACTTCAAATAACTATCATATACCTTGGAATTTTAATATTATTATAAATAATTGTGTTCATGGCACCAATAAACATTAATTATTATAATAAAATAAGTTTGTAAATTGAGTAGATGTTTTATTTTAATTTAATGAGAAACACATTTCATATTTTTGTTTGATTTAATTGAAGGTAGGGGAAAAACTTTTGCATGTCATGTATAAATACATTAGCAGTCCAAGAGGGCGTTTGCAGCCTAAGAGTCCACTAGCTACTTTCTGCCTTGGAACATAATATACTATTTGTTGCTCGAAAATTTGTAATATAACTCGTGAACTATGTGCATTCTATTACAACCACATATTTTTTATTTGTGTCAAAAGAGATACCATCAGTTTTGGCAGTTTGTTTGACAAATGAATCACAATTGAACTGAATTATTATGACGGTTGCGTTCCACAGCCTACTGCCCTAGGGACTATAAATACTGTTTAACTCGATCGGTGGGAATTTGGTCCCCGGGTTTCCTACCAACGCGCCGCCACTGCCTAGGCGCCTTTTACTTCTCCGTTCCGGCTTCCAAACAAATAAAGTTGCATAAGAAAGCCAAGACGCAAAAAAGCCGGTGCCTTTTTTTGGCGCTGGGCAGCTACTTACTTCTTATTTGTCTATTTATCCAACGGTTTACAATAATTCGATTATTTTCACCTCCATAAGATACCGGCCGCTAATTGTGAGCGAATAAAGAGTGGACAAGAAAGCAAAGTGAAAGTTTCACGGCTAGCGGTCGGCTGATTTTTTCCATTCTTCTGGAATTCACTGACAAGTCGATAACGGTCGATTTTTTCCATATAATTCGCGATGGCAAAAGTGAAAAAAGCGCTCTTTAGCGAGATAAATGTAATGTAGGAATCGTTCATTAACACGTTTGACAACATTTAATGGGTTGAGAAAGGTGGAGAATGTTTTAGAACTCACTGTTTTGAAATTCGCAAAAAGCAACCTACTTGCACCATTAATGGAAGTGAGAGGGTTGTCCAATATACGATCAATTAGATCCAATTAGATAACACAGGCCCACAAAGAAGTAGTCTCTTGGTGCTACTACATTATGCCTTTGTATTTCGTTCTCTTTTTCCCAAAAAAATATGGCTCGATGCTCACATATCCACGAAAAATCAGACGAAAAGCTGAAAACGGTCTTTCCAACTTTGCCATGAACTTTAAAAAACGGGTGTGCTAATAAGCGGAACAAAATATTACATACAGACCAAGTAATGAACATACCAAATACTGACTTATGGTGGGTTCATGCAGAAATTTTTAGTAATAAGAATAAGAATAGTAATAAGCATAAAAGTTAAACCTTCGTTTTATAATGACCCAGTTCATGCAGTAAACATAATTTTTAGTAATAATTTTAAAAATAAGGATTTGCTGCATGAACTGGGTCATTATAAAACGAAGGTTTAACTTTTATGCTTATTACTATTCTTATTCTTATTACTAAAAATTTTCTGCATGAACCCACCATAACTAACCTGATGTCCAAAGTCGGGGGTTATAGTGGGTTTACACGTGCAATGATGTGATGGCGCCAGCAATAACGCCAGTTTAATTTGCATGCCAGTGAAGGTTTACACATTAACGAAATTTTATCTCGCCAATCTCATTCGCTGAGTGCAAGGTGTTAGAGTGACTGTATAAAGAACTCCTTTATATTGTTTATCGACTAAAAATGTCAAGTGAAATACTTCTAGACGCTGTCGAATGGTAGCAAATTTGTTGGTTAATGATATCATTGTATATGTATTTCTTGTAGAACGTATTTTAGATTTTACATTAGAAGAACTGAAACCGTCGATATTTACATTTCTTGCAATGTTTTCATATGCATCTCTTAAATTTCTATCTTTGATATGAATGAATATATGAACTGGAATATACATCCCACAAGCAAGGGCATTGTTCATAATATTCTATGAGCTGAATAATATTTTCAGAACCCCACTTTTTGCTCATTGTAAAGAAATTTAATTACTAAAATAAACACAAATGTGGTCTACTAAACTGATACCACACAGTATAGATTCCAAGTACGTAATATTTACTGGCGTGCGTGAACTGGTTTACATTTGCATATATTATTTGCAGTAGCGTACGAAACATTACTGGCGCATGAAAAGTTAGAACGCTCTTAACTTTTTTCGTCCTTGCGTGCACTGACAAAAAATTCACGACAGTAAAGGTTTACATTTGAAATTTTATTTTACTGGCACGCCAGCGGCCACTGGCGCCACTAAATCCATCCATGTGTAAACCCGCTATTATAGCAGTTATATTGTTTTCAGAACGGTTTAAAGTCTGTTAAAAATCCATATTTTCCTCTTTACAATGACTGGTGAGAACTAATGCCCCAGACACGGTTTGTTTGGAAGATAAAGACATTTTAAACGCTGACAGAAAGTCAAAAGTAAGAGTACTTGTAGTTATTTGTGTTTCAGAATTAAGAGAACCAGTCTGAGCCACATATATTCTGATGTAACAGGAACAGGTCTACAGGAACGGGATTTCTCTTTTTTATCATGCAGGGTTTATTTCGGTTTTTTGATTTTTCTCGGATATATGTATGATAATCGACACCTATGTTTTAGTTCAGATTCGTGTTCAAGAAGATAAACTACAAAGGAACAAAGTGGTCGCAATCCCAGTACAGACTACTTTTTTGTGGGCCTGTGTCCACAAGTCCAAATACCAAAGTCACTTTCGACCAATAAAGGAACCTCCTAATGAACCAATAATGGTTTGGGATTTCAGGTGAACTTGCTAGTAATTATATAAAAGTCTCATAATACGTATCCTTGAAATCGGTACAATCAGTATTTTCTCTTTCTTGATTGAAAAGTGAACGACCAATAAAAAAATTAAGATAATACCATGGCTCGAAATGTTGTAATACTATTTTTGGTAAATCCATTTAAGGATAAAGGAATTAATCATAAAGTAAAGTTGACATGTTCAAAGATTTACCTTAAAAATTGTTAATAAGGATATTATGATTTTTTCAAGACCTTTGCATAAGACTAAGCAGACACTGCATAAGATTAATTTTATGATAGCACTAGGGGAACGTGCTGTACCTTGATACCGTAGTTTTTTAGATATAGATTTTGAAAGAAAATATCAACTTTTCTTTGCTTTTTTTTTGACTTTATTTAGGAGTATTAAAAATATACTTAAGTCATAAACAGAAAGATTTCTTGAAAATAACGCCTTTTCATTTATAAAGATTGTAACAAAAATAAAAGCTATGTGGTCCAAGGTACAGCAACATGTTGTACCTGAAACAGCATGGTGGTGTACCTTGGTCATATTTACAAAAAACCTAGTAAGCTAGTAAAATTAGTAAAAACTTTTTGTAATAGTTTTTTATAATTGTCAAAAAACATAGCCACGCTATGTTTGTTAAATCCTGTAGAGCGCGCAAGGCTGGTAGCTTCTGGTTTACGTAAAGATAATTCTCTATTATATCTTCCTCGAAAACAACGTAACCAGGATTTTCCTGCTTTCTGTTCACTAGCCCAAACCTGTGGATACGTTTTGTTATGTGCTTGTGTATATTGATAAGCTAGTGATCGAACCTCCTTTAATGACAGGCCGTAATGCAACTGTGCTGCCTGTTTTATATACGAAACTAGAAGTTCTTCTTCTTGTTTCGAGAAAACCTTATTTGTATCATAGTGGGCATGGTATTCGAAGTTTTCTTCATCTGACTGCAGATGTTTTTTTATATGTCTCATGAGACTAACACGTGAAACATTGTGTGCTTCAGCAGCTCACGAAATTATATATTGTTCATCAAAACGTCAATAACTGCTGCTTCAAAGTCACATTTTGATACAGGCGTTCGTTTTACGCCTCTTTTGCTGCGCGTCACTTCTGAAAAAAATAGTGAAGAATAGTATTAATAATAATCCATTTCGGTTTTAAGCAGTGGTGTTGTACCTTGAACCAGCTCTAGGTACAACACCATTATGAGGCTCAAGATACAACATACAACGCTTTACGGAAACAACTGGAATTACACATTTTAGGTTATATCGATCTTGAGTCTAATACCGTCATTATATATAGAACTACACACAAATCGTTCTACATACTGAACATTTACTATTTACACATTGGTCTCAATATAGATAAATGAACACTTACCTGCCAAATATTTTGTTTCGGGAATAAAAACAATTCAAAGTCTCTAATAGTCACAGTAACTCAATGTTGCACTTTCTGTTATAGCGTGGCGCCATCTACTAGGCAATGGCTTTAGTTATATCATTAGTATAGATTCTGCTGTAATGTGATGTATCCAATATTGAATCTGGCTCAAGGTACATACCTGCTTAAGGTACATCACTTTCCCCTACATTGCAAAATTTTGAAAAACACTGTTTTTACACATTTAATGTTATGTAGCACCGCGAATATTTTTTCTCAAAAAACTCCTTTCCTCTTTCAAATGCAGTTGAGTTTGCTCAAATATCTTTTTTTTTATGTTTGTGAAAAATTACTTCGGAAACAGTTTTTCACTGTCCAGGGGCAAAATCTTCCAGAGTACGTAATCAATGTAATTTGTATTTGTAGATTGATTTTAGAAATATCTCATGTCGAACATAACACGTTTGAAACACGGGTGTTTCAAAATTTACTACAGAGATTTTAATTTTGTTATGTTATCAGAGTTATTTTTAAGGTCTAAATAAGACCTTTTCCTGTAAACGTGTGTCTTAAATGCACCGTACCGAATTTGCGCGAAAAAAATCGATTATATTGAACTGTGCTTATATAGTAACGCATTAAATCTCCTGAAAATTTGCAAACCCCTGTTCCTTTATCCATGTTTGCCTCGAAAATGGTCTAAACCTTATTGTAGGGCGGATTTAGGGAGTCCACACTATTTACACTGAATTGGTTTTCTTACTCCCCTTTCGTTCACCGGCTATTTTTTTCAAAAACGATTAGTTGTATCAGAAAAACGCAAGAGATCAAAATGTTAGATATGTTTAAGCCTGCCCAGACGGTGTGGTTGAAATTTAAAATGAAAGGAAAATAAAATGTCAGCAATGAAAAATGTAGACCCCCCCCCTCAATCCGCCCCCCCTAAAATTAGGTTTACGCCATTTTTGAGGCAAAAAAATGAATAGAGCTTAAACGAATAGGGATTCCAAATTTTCAGGATATTTTATGCTTAACTGGAGTCACAATTCAACACAATCGATTTTTTGCGCAGTACAATGGCTGTAACTTGGAGGGTACATTTTAGAAGACATGTTTATAAGAAAAATAGGTCATATTTTGACCTCAAAAGTACGCCCTTAAAATCCATGTAGTGAATTTTGAAACACCCTGTATCATGCAGATGAGACTAAAAATTACTTAGTAGCATACAAAGCAATAATTTTGAAACTAAACATCCTGTGAAGTGCACAACTCATAGTTATTTCAATTTATTTATGTAATAATAACCAATAACGCACATATTGCATAATAAATAATAATAAAGCAACCGTCAGTGTACAGGTAGGTTATACCTACCTAGGTTATTATTATTATTGACTGCAGTATACGTATACCAAACAGAAACACATACACAATACTGCAAAAGTAATTTATTCTTATCTTATCGCAGACCGTGCATATTTTCTATATTTAAATTTTACCTGAAATAAAATGACCGACTTCAATGGTATGTGTAAATTTAAATTTTACTTTCATTTTACTTAGTTTTTTATATGAAACATACAGCTTACTAAATTTTCTTAAATATTGGACAATAAAAGTGGGGGTTTAAGGGGTTGCAGGAGATAAGTATTTAAAATATGTCAAATAAAGTGTTTTAACATTAATTGTCTTAAATTACAGAGAGAACAGAACTCTAAAAACAATTTACTCTTCTTCGACGTCCCCCCTCCGGGGGTACGGTGGTAACTAAAACAAAATGAAAGGGAATTTGTAAAAACGTATATGTATTGGCTATATGTGGGACGTTCAATGTCAACCGGGACACCGTTCTCTCCAAAAGTAGAAGCAAGGAAAAAATACGTTTACGATCTCAAAATGTGTGTGTACTCAAGAGCTTTCGAATAAACAATGGCCATTTTTGGGAAAATTTCGAAATTCAAAATGGCGGCCATAAAATGGCGACTATAATTAGAAATTTTAAAAAAATAGTTCAGTACCTAGCTTAAAATCATCTATACATGGAAAATACCCCGACTAATAGTACACTTTACGATTTTGGATTATGCTGAATCCGAATTTCATATTCTTAAAGTCCAATAGTGGTAGGAGTATTAGTAACAGCCATTTTTTTTTTTTTTTTAGACCATATCTCTGGAAAAAAAGGATTTTTTTTCTAGAAGTAGCTACTACTTTTATTTGTTTGGACATCATAATTTCGATTATTGGGATCCCAAAGTACAGATTTGTGTTGTAAGAACTGGCCATTTTTTGACAATATTTTATCATTTTTTGGCATCAAGACCAAAACCTATCAACTTTAAACCTAACATAGCCTAAGGTGACTAGCACCAAACCTAACAACTGTAAACCTAACATATGTGGTTTTAATTGCCTAATTGCCCAATTAATCGGATCCCTAAAATTTAAATCGGAATTTAAACCTACCTGATTAATTTCCTAGGTGACAAAAAATTATCAAAAAATGGCCCGTTTTAATTGCCTTAATTTCTTTAGACTTCATAATCCAATCACAAAGTCAATACGTCAAAAAACATAAAAGTAGCTACTTCTAGACAAAAAATCCTTCTTTCCAGAGAGATATGGTCTAAAAACCACAAAAATGGTCAAAAAAGGCTGATGTTCATCCTACCACTCCTACCACTTTTGGACTTTAAGAATATGAAATTCGGATTCAGCATGTCCAAAGTCATCAAGTTTATCAGATCGGGGTATTTTCCATGTATAGATAATTTTAAGCTAGGTACTGAACTATTTTTTTTAAATTTCTAATTATAGTCGCCATTTTGATTTTCGAAATTTTCCCCAAAAATGGCCATCGTTTATTCGAAAGCTCTTGAATATACGAACATTTTGAGACCTTAAACGTATGTTTCCTTGCTTCTACGTTTGGAGAGAACGGTGTCCCGGTTGACATGGAACGTCCCATATACATACGTCTACAATATTAATTAAGAAATATATTCATGTGACATGTCGTTTTATAGGTTTTTGAAGTAGAGGAATTGAAATATCACATTAATAAGCCTCTATACTCATTTTTACCACAGTACCCATTTCCAATATATTAATTATGACCTATATGACATGGATTATAAGACTCATATATGCCATAAAAGTCATACGTCATAAATGTTATAAACTTCGTATGGGTCATAAAGGTTCTGCAGGTCATAAAGGTTACATTAGTGATAAGACACATTAGCCATGAAGGTCATATTAATCATAAAGATACTATTAATCATAATAAATCATATTTGTCAAAACAGTCATATCAGTCATATGGCCTAGATTATGATGGGTCATATCATATGATAAGTCTCATAAAGTGTCTCATGAAGGTCATACAGGTCATAAAAACTAAAGGTCACAAAGGCTAGGAAAAATATTGATGTGGAAGTAGTTATTTCTTAGGCAGTGTTTTTTTCTCTTGTATTGGGAAATCTTCTTACTACCTACTATCATGGTCAATTTGGGATTGCCATTTTTTTTCCATTTTAACAAGTATTATGACTATGTCAATTTTTTATTACTAAAAATTTAACTCAAACCTAAAATTTGAATAAAAACATCAATAAAAAAACATTTTCTAACCTAAATTGGTACAGAGAAATTTTGAGGAATCCGGAACTTCCTTGCCATATATAAATCGGAACACACTGTATAAGTAAGTAAGCTGATAGTCAAAAGCTGTATCGCGGTAAATGTGAAAAATGTCTTAAAAACTAAAAAAATAATGGTGGGTACCATATTTTCGTATATAATTTTTTGCGTCGCTCAATATACTCTCCTGATTAATTTTTCCAGCGCTCGTTCCAGCGGCAGTTTTTTTTCTAACTCCTTTTTAAAGTAATTTACGGCGCCGCCACTAATCAATTTCGATTATAAAATCGTCGGTGTTCTGTAAAAAAAAGTCAGGGTCATTTTTTGTCACAAATTGATGTGATTATAGATGCACCGCACGGTGATGCGTCTATACAACGTGCTTATAAGGCGAGTAATTCGCGGGACAGGGTCAAGGTCAAAAAGTGCGGCACATCAGAAATTGCAAGATCAGGTAGAACAATTAGAAAAAGAGTACGAAAAAACTACCTGGTACTCTATTTCCATTTTAAATTGAAAATAGGTAGAAAAAAGCAAGGTTGTCAGATATATTTTCTAAAATTGCTAAGCTCACTATACAAGTATACTTCATACTTCAGTAAACTGTTAGTTCCTGACGTTCTTAGAAAGCTAGTTTGGAAATATTTAAAAAAAAAATACATAGATATAAATTTATTAGTTAGCATTAAAATAAAGCGTTTAAAATTGCTGGAAAAAATAATTATAAATTAAAACAACTTTATGTATGTTACTATACTTAAGAAAATTTTGAAGATCCGGCAACGCGATGCCAGCAACACCGATGCCGGCAACCAGCAAATGTCGACCAGTATACTATAGGATTGCTTTATATGTAATACATCCAAATATTTATTCGGTCCACTGTGCCATAAATTTTTTACGACGTCGTTAAAATGATTTACGACTTTAGAAATTCCACGTGTTTAAGGCGCCAGTGACGTGTATTTCAGCAAGAGAGATTGTCTGGCTAAATGAGCATTATTTGCAGCAAATTATATTACAAATATTAAGAGTTTTGTATGCAGGCTAATTTTAATCTCCTATATTGATTTGAATGAAAAACATTATTTCACAATTTTTGAATTTATAAAAGATATATGCACGCCCATGGAATCATAAAGTTGCACCGCTTTTTTTGTTCCCCAGGCGTATTTATCATTTTCAATTAAAATTAGAACGACTATACTTGTCCGTCCATATTGGGGAACTAACTATTTATTGCATGCCAGGGCCGTACTTAGGTTCGGTTACATAAGTGTCAAACAATAAATAATAAAAAAACTTATCGACGAAGCCGTTACAATAATTTTGTGCTCTGTCTTTATTACTCGTATGTGGTAGGTCATTGATTAGTTTACTATTGGTAGTGTACAGGTTACAGATGCTATACTTTGGATCATAAAACAAATTTATGACTAGGGTGTAAATGAGAGTTCTGTGCAGTGGCGGTTGGTGATATTTCAGTTGTCCATATCTTGAAAACGACACATGGGACACAATTCACTTTTTAGGTGATGACTACACCTCTTACAGAAAGGATTTATAGTGAAAAAACCGTCAGCAAAGTTTGCGAAAAAATCTTCAAAAAAAGCAGCGCACCCTGGGATCTCAGTAACGCTATGTGGAATATTTGCAGTATATATATTTTTTCATAATCTAGAAATACATATAAGGAGACGTTTTTCGATTTGTTACAATTTTTTTTTTTTCAAAAAGTTATGGCCATTTTAATTTTAATTTTATAAGAACATTTTGTTTCCCAAAATTAAAATGGCCATAACTTTTTGGAAAAAAATACTTTGTAACAAATCGAAAAAACCTCTCATATTTGTTTCTAGATTATGAAAAAAAAAATATACTGCTAATATTCCACAGAGCGTTACTGAGATCCCAGGGTGTGCTGCAGTTTTTTTGAAAATTTTTTCGCAAACTTTGCTGACGGTTTTTTCACTATAAATCCTTTCTGTAAGAGGTGTATAGTCATCACCTAAGAACCGCCACTGGTTCTGTGTCACTCCCCTCCACCACTTCTTTACCCCCGCCACCATTCCCCCCGCCACCATTCCCCCCGCCATTCCCGCCACCACTTTTTTACCCCTGACCACATTTCCAGACCGGTTCTTCGGTTAATAACCGGTCAATATCACCTACAAAACCGGTTCTAAAGGCCGCTTTACAGTTTGCAATTTTTATTGCGCGCACGCGTATTTGTGTTTATTCGTTAAGAAATTGTCAAAATAGACATAAATACGCGTGCGCGTAATAAAAATTGCAAACTGTAAAGCGGCCTTTAGATTAATAACCGGTTAAAGTCACCTACAAAGCCGGTTCCCACATTTACGGTTCGCGCATATTTTTTAGACGGACTCGTTAGTATTTAGAGCAGTTGCAAAAAGAGACGATGGTATTACATCTATTGTTAAATGACCAAATAGATTTAATACCATCTGCGAATTCCCAAGTTATAAACTGGCCACCCTCTAATTCGTGGTCTCTATAAATATATTGTAATATTTCTCTGTTCTTTATTCTTAGCTGAATCATTATTTAAAATGGCATATATATGTACTAATGTCATACATACCGTCAAAACTGCAATCACATTTTTTTGTTTAAATATATGTAGTGGTAAAAAACATAGTAAGGTTCTTTTCAAAAAATTAACCATCAAAATAACTTTGATGAAGCAAAAAAAAACATTGATGAGGGTGTTAGGCGAGGGATTATTGGTAAGGTTCGGAATGTTTGTCTGCTCGCGTGTTAAACTGCGTTATACTATCCTGCCCTCCCGCACCGGAATGGCGTACTACTGCACACACGCAGGTCCCGTCGCATTATCGAGAAGGATCAATGCCGTATGTAGCACAGGCAAGAAATACACACGTATATACATAATTTACAAGACGCTTAAAAATTACGGTTTATACTTTCATTATCATAATTTTATAGTGCCGATCAGGAGTTACAGCACACATTTCAGACCCTAACAATTAGTATAACTACATTACACATTTAATAGAAACTTGAATAACGAGTCCCCTTGTGTTATATATATTTTCCAGAATTCACGCAAAGTTTGCTAGTCGGCTAAATGAACAGAAATCTCGATTTTTTTTATTTTCTTTATTTTTTTCTTTATTTCGCAAAAAAATAAGGCTTCAAAAAATGTTATATAAATAGAAAAAATAGTTTTTTTTCATTTGTCATTAGGGTTATTTAGTATTCACTTTTACTACAGATATAGATTTTTTTTATTTTATGAATTTTATTCATAATATTGGCAGTATTTTAATTAAAATCATATTTCCAGTACTTGATAAATATTTTTAGCATATTTCGAGCATACAATCTTCGCATTTTGTTATTCATTTAAGATGATAGAATTACAGAGAAAGCCGCAATTTCTTAGAAATAAACTTGAGTATCTTTTAATGAGATTTAGATAAGCTTTTCTGATAAAACATAAACCTATTACGTAAAAACAAGTACCTACCTAATGTTATTTCTTTTTCGGTGAATGGCATTTACAATATTTTATAATAATCCAGATTTTTTTTCCTGTGGCAAATTTTATATCATCTTTGTTGTGTTGTATTTTTTATCGATATCCTTAGAGTAAAGTTACTTTCTCTTCAAAGTTCTTTTTAGATTAATGGTTTAACCAGCACTGGTAAAAAAAACGATTAAGGCTATTACCTATATATTGCCTATATTACCTATATTACCTGTATATTATAATACCTATAAGGCAATTACCTAAAAAATATGCAGTTTTATTCACAAACATTTTGTATTCGGTCATGTTTCATTTCATAGTTTACTAGTTTAGTTTTAACGATCTCCTGATGATGCCACCATGGTTAGCGAAACGCGCGCATTGAGTGTAAATGTAACGTTTCAGTCGTTACATGTCAACACGTTTAAGTGTGTTTATGGTCTACACCAGCGGTTCCTAAAATTGTTTGCTACTACATCGTTCCTGACACAACAAAAAATCACGACACCCTTATCTTTACTTAGGCCTTGGGAGTTGGGGCCTTTAGGCTTTCGAAACATTTTAATGAACAGTGCAATTTTTTTTATTTGTATTTTTTTTATTATTCTTCCAAAATTTGGCACTTAAACTATTTATAGTAGTATGTACATGCCTTCTCTGGGACCAAGAGGGTTTTAAATGAACTCTTGAAGTGTTAGTATTATGAGGAAAAAGGTCCGAAAGTGAAACACGCATTGAAAAAGAAGATATTGTAACGTTTTGTTCACTACGGGTTCGTTAGGTGTGAAAATCTCAATCTCGCACTTTCTACTAACACTATTTATTTAATTAGATACAAAACGGATTAAACACTATATTACGAACACTAATTTATTTCTGTACAATTTATATTCGACTATTTTACGAAGACCGCGACGCACAATTCCAAAGAAGGACTGGCCTTTCCGTCGTTACTGAGGCTACTCATATTTATCGTGGACAATTGCGAGAACATACTAGATGAACTTCGGTTTATTATCGAAGTTCTCGCGATGCCTCGTTGGCCTAGGCCGTCGGTTGCTTCGATCACCTGGTATCGAGGCAGCGGCGGACAGGCCACGCGCTCGTCACAATATCAACCCAAATGTTAGAGCATGCACCGTGAAGAATTGGTCCCTCATGAGAGCGCATTACCTATTGTCGATCTGGCGTCCCCAATTAGCATATTATGAGACTCACTGCTTTACCAACAGCCTATACATACATGAATGGAACATACGCATGCGGCTGGAATGGCAGATCGAATATAAAATTATAAAGTAAGCACGAATTTTCTTTCTAAAACTCCTCAATGCCGTTGAAGCGACGTTTGCTTCCTTGCCTTTGTAGGTGTTTCGTCCTTGAACTGCCCCTTGGACTCAGTTGGAGCAGGAAGGCTGGAGCAGTTCCTGCCCCAGACGCCGAGTGTTGATATTATTAATTTGGTATTTGTAGTTATGGTGCTGAAATGGTAGTTATGGTGCACAACCATATTTTTCTTCAGTAATTGCAAGATTAAACAGAAAGTTTCGATAAATTCTCTTCATTTTTTTTTTTAGTTTTGTTTCTAATAATCTTATTTTTACTTACGTTCAAAGTTGAAAAAATTAGCGTAAAAACTAAACGTTTGTTTGTTTAGTTATGTATGTATGTTATGTATGTTTTTAATCGTCTTTAATGTACTCTTTGCAAAAATTCTTCCAAATTCGCTCCCCCGACACAATAACCATCATTTTTCAGGAAAATTCAGGAAATATGATTCAAATAGTTTTCAGGAAAATATGATTCAAATAGTTGACGGGTGTCATTTTGGATATCACGCAGCAAAGTAACAATTAGCATTTTATTTGTTATAGAAAGTTAACAATTTTGAAATGAAGTCGAAGCACCAATAATTATAACGCATATAATGAATTTCAATTTCATTTATATCTGACCAAAACAAAGTCCCAAAAATGACGCATCTTTAGCGTTCGAGAAGGTATATACTTCGGAAAAAGTTGTGATTATGTAGGATTTTAAGAATAATTTATTCTCTTCTCATATGATTTCTTTTACAAATTTCACAATTTTTTTTATTGTTGCGCCGCCACACTTGGACAAAGCTTGCGGCACCCAGTTTGGGAACTGTTGGTCTAGACTATTTGTAGCCTGTTCCTCAAATATTGTCAAAGGCCCCACGTCGAGCGCCACATAATTAGGGTCCGGAGAATGTGTTACAACGCAGGTTCGGCACTCTAAAACACTATGATAATTAAAATATAAACCGTATTTTTTTAAGCGCCTTGTAAATTATATACGCGTACATGTCTTGCCCGTGCATACGTCTGCCACTGACCGAACCTGATAACACAATAGGGCTCTTTCGCGGCAGGTTCGAGGAAACGGTATATGCAATTTATTCATATAGAGTAGTGAGCGTTCCCTAGTCGATTGGTACAATAAGTTAGCTGGACGCGAGGCGGACGAACGGTAGAACGCCAAGTTCGTTTTTTCGAAATCCAAATTTTGGGTCGTGAGTGATCAACTAATAAACATGTATATATACGTATTTTGCACCGTGTACGTATTTCTTTTTAGAGTTCGTGTAGTGTATTTATGTATTATCTGATTTTGTGTGGATTTTTGCAATAATGGCACAGTCGTTACCATTTGTGAATAGATTGACAACGAGGTTGATTGAAAATTACGACGATTTTACAATAGACGGATCACATTTCGTAGACGCTCAGAGTGTGAAAGACATTTAGATTTGAATATCCATCAATAAAATATTAATAGTATTGAGACTATGGGTTTAAATAATTATAGACACAAATAAGAGTCACGCAGTTTATTATTATTATTTTGTAGTTCACTTTATAAAGGTTTGGTATATATAATAATATATCTCAAGGAGAGCAAGGAACGAGAGGCCTTGTTTACAATTCTTTTGGTCAGCGTTTTCCGCTAGCAACTTGGCCCTGGTATGAATTATATACATATCATAAATATGTCATATGAAATACATTACATAAACAAGTTGCTTTAATTTTTGATACCTCCAACAAATAGTACTGTTACAAAAGAGGAATTTTGATTTAATTTGTGCATTATCTTTTGCGCATGTACCCTTTTGTGGAACCTGGTTGACAATATTCGCTTTAGACGTTTATAACGAGAAGACTACTGGTTGTGGCCACGTATGCTCAAGGAATGAAGATAGTCGGTGTTTCTGAATGACATAAGCGATAGGTATGTACATTATTAAGACATTTTTACTCCTCTTTTTGGCCTCTCATATGTCCTTCCATCAATGACACGACAGATTACGAGTCCGACCCTATGATGTAACACACTTTCCGGACTGTACTAATAATGGACAATAAAGTAGAAAAATAAATGAAACAAAGATTGTATAGCAATAGATTTATATGTATATAAAGAAAATTACAAAATAAATGCACTGTCTTACCTACTTTATAATATTAAAACCGTTTATCACACTATTCCTTAAAATATATTATCTAAAATAAACACAGGACGTCTTTGGCGATGAGCAACGAATCTCTTCCTCCTATATTTTACCAAATAGCGGTGATAAACGCGATTAGTCAGACTGCTTATTACTTAGGAATGAGCTATATGTACTTAATAATAATGTTACGATACAATTACTAACTAATACCTTAAATCTGTGTCAGACTATCGGCTAGAAATAAATATGCGTGATGGTTCATATTAAATAAATACAACCTAAAATGTCACTACCACTGCAGCTTTGGCATTACATTATCATAGAAAGGGTATTAGATTTAAGCTTGGATAAGTCTGAGAAGCAATCATGCGAAATAATCACGATGTTCGATTAAATATAATACCCTGTACATACCAGGAACGAAAAACTGTATATAATTGGCCGTGAACACTAACGCATCGACGTTTTGCCTGCGTGAAATTAATAAGCCCCACGTTAGGCGCCACATAAAAAATAATTGGATCTTTATGAGAACTATTTTCAGAAAAATAACAAATTTATTTCAAATGTTGTTTTAGAACATAGATTTATTCGAATTCATGACCAACCAGACAATAAAATGACCATAAACCTCGTTTTCATTATAAATGATACTAGAATGACAGAATGTATTACAAGAGCTTAGGCAGTCATCAGAATTAATTTATCAATGGAAAAATATTTGGATTATTCAAAATTACAAGCACGATTAGAAATAGAATGTGTGACCCACGGTACTATTCCGATTCTCAAGATGAAATTCGCGTATATACTAATGATCGAATAATTGTTTTCGTAAAAATAATGCCATACTAGTTGACACAACTAGTTTCCATTGAATTGAAGGCGATAAAAGAGTTAACACAATATTTTTTTATACTAAGAAATGTTCCTTTTTAGAATAAATGTTGAAAGGCACTAAATGCGAAAGAAGGTAGCTTACCATTTACCCTACTCACGATTAAATTGACTTACTTTGTAGACAATATAAAATTACAATATGCTCGATAACCTAAAAATCACCCAAACTTGTTACAAAGTGGTAATTTTGGAAGAAGTAATTTCCATCAATAGAAAACCTTTAACCAATTGCGTAACATATAGCGACCTGCATTATATGTTACAGAATTCGATTCTACACGTTTGTAAGAAACTAAAAATAGCACAATTAAGATTTCTTTGAAAAAAAAAAGAAGACACTTAAAATTTAATAAGACTGCCACCTAGTCACGAAATTTCAAGTTAACTGTAAATGGAAAAGCAGCTGTCGAATATTTGGCCACCAAAAAATTGTGAACCTATACGAAACCATAACCAAACACAAATAACCTATAAAGATAGGTTAAAATAACGGACATGACTATTTTTTCTTTTGTTTTGGCATTGTACTACCTACCTAATTAATAGAAGTCTACAGCACCACAGAATTTATTTCATATATAAAGCTAAAGTGGATAGTTTGTCTTCTAGTTTCAGACTTTCATGTTACATAATATATTAGTGATATAGACTGTACCCCATTAGAAAATAACAGGCATCAATTTATCACAAAATTTTCAATAACTGAAATCTTTTTTCGTAGTGATGAAGTTCCTTCCAGATTAAAAATGTGAGGTTATGTCAGATTAGTTTTTTTGTGGTTAACAAATTTGAAATGGCTTTATAGATTTTGTTCATTATAAGAGCCAGAGTTTATTAATGCGTATTATTTTCAATTTGGAGTAACATTATGTTTGTGCAAGTGTATTATATTTAATCTTCTCAAGGTCACTGTACACTCACCAAATTTTAGAGGGTAGGTTATCGATCAGTTTAAATATGTCCTGCTTGGCTTAAAAAAAATTAATGTGCAAAAACATGATTAGTACTCTTTCCTCTCCCCTCCTTTTCCTTATTGCAAACACCATACTTTTCTTGATTCACCTTCAAACATAAAACAAAGTGGTTTTCAGTGACCTTGTTAAGGGATTTTTTTCTTATACGAAATTACATCACGAGTAAATGATATTTCTTACTGTACAACATAGGGGATACTAGTACTATCTACTCAAGTTTACCAAAGGATACCACTCGCTAGTCTCGGTCGCTAAATCGAGGCTGCTCAGGTCCAATTCCACTCCACCCATGAATTCGTTCTCCTGAAGTGCATCGTAGTTCCACACTGTGGCTTTCAGTCGCCTTGTCTTTATTATCTCCAAGGTCATTCGATATTCCAGCTGAAAATAAATTATAACCAATATGTTTCTGTTGATGTCACAGAGACTGCCACATAAATAAACAAAAAAAAAACGCAAATATCGAAAAAAAAAACAATGGATTTATAAAATGCAGTATGTCAGTGTGAAAAAAGTTCTGAGATGGCTGGATAACCCGAGAAATACGCCTCAAAAAAAATGACCTTCATAAAAGTTGTAGGATTTTTCCCTGGCAACACAATTGCGACCTTGGATGTGACCTTGAAGGTTATGTCAAGATCAAGTCCATTTTGTCAAATAGGACCCCCTATTTTTGACACCGGAAATGAAAAGAGCCGAAAGTTTTACAATCGATTAGGACTTTGACCAACTTTTAGTTGACCTTCAAGACTATTACAAGGTCAAATACAATTGAGGCATTGAAGCTTGATAAATACGCATCATGGAAAAAGTTGAGAGGGTACATTGAGTGGCCAGCCAATTAATCTGATCTAAGTCCACTTGATTATTTTTTGTGGGGTTATCTCAAAGGTAGGGTGTGCAAAACTAAGTCACAAAATTTACAAGAATTACGACAACGCATACTAGACAAATGCGATGTCATCCCAGCTGAGTGTTTCATGAATGCAATCAACAGATTTTATAATCGATTGGCTTACTGTCAAGGGGTTAATGGAGCACAGTTTGATCACTTATTCTAATAATTAAGACTGTTTGGACGAGTCTTGTCTTAGCCGGATTTGAACACTTAATTATAAATTAAAAAACGAATTGTAGGTCATATACAAGCGAAGAAGAATTTCAGCGATAGTGACAGTTCCATATCTTTACGAGATACAGGCATTGAAACTGTAGATCAGTATTTGTATTGTTGTATTAAGTAATGTTTTTTGACTACATTTTTTATGAAATTCTATTGTACCTAAATAAAACATGTACCAACAAGATTCTCACGCCACCAATGACTATATCAACTACTGCGTGATGGACATGTGATTTAACATAACTTTATCAGTAGCGCGATTTGTGATGGACTCACTTCATTATTTGTTGGCTGGACTGTAAACAAATGCCATCTGAGCAGCAATGCCGTATCCCATATGAATCCCAAATTTTAGAAATTCCTTTTCAATCTGTCCATTAAACTTACCATTTCCATAAAACTAGGGTGACAATTCTTCTTAACCACCTTTGTCTTTCGTTTTGTACTTTTCTGCACGTCTGGCTGCAGGTAGACCTTCACGTAAGTAGAAGGTTCTTGATTATTAGACAGGCGGGGCAAACCCCTGGCATGGTGTACCATAACGCAGAACACGCCTTTGCTGTATAGCAGGGACAGCTTGAGTTGCCCTTTTAGCCTCCCAGATTCGTATTGGAAATCGGTACGATCTATGGCACAAAAATATCGAGTCGTTAGTTGCATAAATGGATTTTACTTAAATATTTCTCTGTTATTTTTGAGTTACCTTTGACTTTCTTGGAATAGTCATCTGGGTACTGCTGATCTCTAAGCAGGGGGTGGAAGAATGTGTAAACCAGGTCTGAGTGAGCTATTTCATGAGCGCAAAGGAACAATGACTTGACAAACAGGCTGATTTCGTGGAATCTTTTTTGAGCGACTTGCTTAATATTTGATCTGCCCATATGTAAACCAGTGGACAAGCTGAAAATAAAATGATTATATTGAAATAAAACAACTTATTAATAAACTAGCTGACCCGGCAAACATTGTTCTGCCATATAAATTATTTCTAATTTATAACGACGGTTAAATTATTTGGATATTGATCATACAAAAAATACTAAAATTGCTATTAAAAAATGGGAGGGTGGGGGTAGGAGGGTGAAAATTGGGGGTTACAGGTATTTTTTGATGCCAAATCAAAAAATAAAAATAAAAAAATTGTCAAAAATATAGAAAAAAAATTTCTGGATAGGGACACCCTAATTACCTAGCGATTTGAAATATACTTTACGACCTATTCTCATACCTATCAAATATACATAAAAAATTTCATAAAAATCGGTCGAGCCATTTCGGAGGAGTGCGACCACAAACACCGTGACACGAGATATTTATATATAAGATTATCCTTTTTTTTTTCCATAATTGTAGATATAACAAAAATTTGTTTTAATATAAATATCAGATATTTCTATAATAACTTGTAAGATAAAAATATTTCAATGAAGGGATTAAACTTAACAATAAGATTGTGATTGAGCAAAATTCCCACTAGCACCTACATAAGAACTATAGTCCATCAAAATATAATCCCTTTTAAATATCATACAAGATCTGATTGATTTATAAGTTTTTAATTGGCACAGTTTACCAAAATAAAGTTTAAATATATACATAAGTTGTAGCTTGATATCAGTCTTGTCCAAGAGTAAAGTCTAAAGTCGCAATTTATCTAATTATAACACAATTATTTGATTATTTCTCTACCCTTAATTCTCAAAAAAAAAAATAATAATTTGCTCCATTTGTTTCTCTTAAAAAGCTCAATATGTTTTTATTTCCTAAATATTTCCAAACATATTGGACAAGAATTGGAACATTTGACTTAAAAATAAATTCACACTTGACTAATTTTCCACTTAACACTGAAATGGGTTTTAATCACCTCATGGTTGGCGAAACGCGCGCATCGTGTGCAAAAAATTGTTTTGATGTTAAATGGAAAAGTAGTCGAGTGTGAACTGAAAAATTTTAAGACCAACCTAAATACGGGCCAATTTTTTTAGTATCATTCCCGATTCATTTTGTATTCCATATGCACATATAATTTTTTTGTGGCACTTCATAGCACAACGTAAACATGTAGTACCAAGTACTTTAATTCCAAAAGACACTATTGCTGTACTAAAAATTCGCACAGTAAGAAGATATACAGAATTTGATAAAAGCAATCATAGAAGTCCTGAAGTTAGGAAATATGTGAGTATCTTAAAACTTGAGATTAACACACACACACACGTACATACATACAGGTTATTAGTGGTATAAATAATACATGGGAGGAGCTTTAGTTTAACAACACGGTGACATTGGTGCGTACACGCGGTAAGGATTGAGGAAGGGGTGCAAAAGCACTTTGTAGACGGCATTATTTCCGATTCATTTTGAAACATATTTTATAGCAATTCTTCCTTCAAAAGTTTGGTAACACGGCAGTAGTACAGTTTTAAAATGTGATATAATTTTACGAGTACAGTGGAGCATCGATTATCCGAACCTCAGTTATCCGAACGACCGGCTAACCGAACCTCAAATTCCAACCGCCCCCCTCTCCTACTCCACGAGTGACCTACGTTACCAACGTCACATCGTCACTGCGGGCGTTGTGCACTGGTTGTTCTCTTTTTCTTTTTGGTACACATTGAAGTGTAAAATAAATTTGTGTGTTGTATTAATGTTTGTTTGTTTGTTTATTTAATTATCTATGCACATACATATTATGTACCTACACCACAAATAGTTTTTTTTAATTATCGGTTATCCGAAATATCAGTTTTCCGAACCACCCTGGTTCGCAATTAGTTCGGATAATCGATGCTCCACTGTACCACCATTTTAAAGCTCTCTGATGAATATGCATATTGTTACTTTTTTTAATCCCCTTGTAACCTATAGACACACTTATCCTACAACAATCTACAAAAAAAGCCAATAACAAACCTGATAACAGCATGTAACGGCAACAAACCATCGTTAACAGATAAATTTTATCCTATCTGTGGAAAATCTCACATACGATTTAGATAAAGTTTACACGCACAATTAGTAATATTTCTCGTCCAGATCGAACGACGTCGACTCTCCTAAACCTACGAAAAAAAATGGGCCTCTTCGGTGGCTTTAAGGCCAAGTTCACCAGGAACTCCACCAGCAAGACGAAACCCCAGGAGGTTGTGTGCCTAAAGTACCATGTACACTCGGAATTTGACGGACAGGACAGTAAGTACAGTCATGTTTTATTTTCATTTTATCACCGATACAGGTATGGCACCTCCTGTTGTAAACAATTGATCATCAGTCGATGTTTCCGCTCGTTAAGTGCGGATTCATAATTCTTTTGTTTTAATACGAGATGGCTTAGACATTCGAATCTAGACGCCGTAATCCCTTAATCTTCTTACTTCAAGTTAATCCACTCACTCAAAAATAAGTTAAACGTTCTTATTACCAAATATTAACTTTCAAATATATCCACTATTTCGAGATTTAATTGGTCATACTAATACAGATTTAAGCTGATCTAATTTATTATCATTTCAGGTTCAGCGTCGATACCTTTCCCTATTCCAAACAACATAAAGAAGAATGAAGTTATTCGAAAAAATTCAAAGTCCAAGGTTAGAAAACCCCTCGCTAAGTCGGCCATCTTTCAAGATAGCGATACGTCAAACACTTCCCTGTCAAGTCCCAGAGCTCCTCAAAAGAGTCAGTCCTTGATCAACCTGAATGGCCATTCATCCACATACAACGATCAATGGTCGGAACCACAGGAACTGGCGACTGCGCAAACCCAAGGAAACTCTAAGACTACGCTTGTAAAAGACACCAAATTTAGCAAAAGGACAGAACAACACAACGGAGTTATTGGAGAAACTGTAGCGGTAATGACCAACAACCACTTGGTGTCCACCAGAGACAAGCTACAGGCTGAAAAACGCGAGACAACCGTGCTGAAAACATTCTCCGCGCACGACGAACAAAAAGCAACCAACGGTTACGGAAACCCGGACAACGACCAGTCGACCTTGATATTCATGACGCAACACAGCTCGGAGACAATCGAAAAGAACGCCGAAAACGGCGAAGACCATTTCGGAGTCAACTTCTCGACGATATCGAATAGGGCATTCAAAACTAATAAGATCCAAGAGACGAAGAGGATAGACGAAGATAGTGGGGACGGAAACTTCGACATAAGTTTCGTTCCAAACAAAGCGACGTTTGATAAATACAGTGATGATGATGAGGAGGAGGAGGAAGAGTTCAAGGTCAATGTAGTACAACACGACTACAACAGGTCCTATTCGCATTCCGAAGACGAAAGATCTTACCAAGACGAAGACCCCATGGAATTCATGAAGATGGGATTCAGCAGTCAGGCAGCGAGCATTTTCTTCGGGCAGGACATAGAGCCTATACAACCTCGACCCAGGAAGATTATGTTGAAAGAGACAGACGAAGATGACCGAAGAAGTAGCGGTGCGGACTGTTAAAATTATCGTATTGCGAGTGTGGTTATTATCTGATCTAATATGTTCATCGCTTTCTAGACTGCCAAAGATCGTTATCAAAACTATGTTCCTGGCGCTTCGAGCAGTGTCACGCGGTGGATGACGTCACGTGAGTTGGGGCATAGACCGGAAGACAGATGTCAAATAGAGTGACAATTTCATAGGTTAAGAACGGCAATGGTGTTGAGTAACACTATGTATATAGATAGGACAATTTTTCAGAAAGTAGAATGTCCGAACGGTCTAGTAGAATGAGTAATATAAAGGATATACATGTATGCATACACGGTACTTTTTTTTAAATATATTTATTTGTATAGTAGAACAGACTACTTTTATTCTACCCAAGGTGTTTTGATCTTGTTAATAGATATGAACTTGTAATGTCAACAAACATGCTCATATAATGTTTAATCGCATATTCAACACATTTAATATACAGGTAGGGAAAACGTTCACTTTGAGATAGATTAACAGCTGAAAGATTCGGTGAGGGGGGAAATAGGCCACGCCTTAAGCCGTCTATAACGGATACAGTTAATGTAACACAGTTTGAATTCACCAACGATACAACAGGGAGAGTTAAATAAAAGCATTTAGAAGCAACCAATCAACTCTACAATGTATGACATATAAATATACACATATAATTAAGTATGTCGAACAACCAAATGGTTAAAAAAAGACCATTTGGGTTGAGTTGAAAAGATAATAAGCTTACCTGTCAAGCTTTTATTTAGGCTATATTGCACAAGTAATTATGTGTAAGTATTGCACAAGTAATAATTTGAGGTAGCAAATAGCTTTGTGAAAGTGTACCTGCGCCCAGTTCGGCCCTGTAAAGGATCGCTCTGACGGTCTTTTGGCGCAAACTAGAGTCTATACTGGAGACAATATTAAACAAAAGTTAATTTGTGCAACTTTCAAATGGTTTTGGTCCCTATTTTGTTAATAGATCTCAGTAAATATGTGCTGAAATACTGTATTGTCACAGGGGCGGAAAGGAAAAAGAAAATAAACACGTTTATTTTCATTTCATTCATATTTTACTGCATTTAATTCAAGATTACTGTATAAATTTAATATCAAACTGACAGTTCATAAACACAAATAACAAATTATAAATGACAGATGTGGGCAAATAATTATTTTCCGCCCTTGGCCAGAAAATTAGGTGTTTCGTCAACTTTTTTTAGGGCATCTATGCACCTAAATTTACAATAGACACACCTAATGTCAAGCGGCCATATAGGCGTAACCGTGGAACGAAGCAAAGTGTTTTTCTGATTTCATTTGGTTTCGTATGGTAAAATTAACGTTTGATTGTAATAGTTATCAATCTTTTTAAAGGCTAAACACTATTATATAATAATTAGGCTTCCGAATGTTTGCTGTCGCGCGTGATAAATTGCATAAGACTCTCCCCCCGTTCCCGCGCCGCAATGGGGATAACGTACTACTGCGCATACGCGGCATTACGCGGGCTCTGGAGAGTATTAGGGGAAGGGGTCAACGCCGTATGCAGCACGGAAACGAAATACTTGTGTATATAATGTACAAGGCGCTTAAAAAATACGATTTACACTTTCATTATCATAGCGTTTTATACCGAGCCCTGCGTTCCCGGATACATTTCCGTACCCTAAATACTAAATGTATAGTGGCGTAACAGCTGAGCAAATAAAGAAAATATCCTGAGTAGTGTCACTTTGTTTATACCATTTTTCACGCATAGGGTAAATTGGATGCATACCCTCTAGTCTAGTCTTGGTGCTTCTATGATTAGAAGCACCAAGCTTTAGAATAGACTTGACGTCTATCTTGTGTATCAACACAAGTAGGCGAAAAAGTCAATTATGTTACATGTCCACATTCTTGCCATTGATGACAAATCTGTGATTACGTCATGGGCCCATCGTGACATCCTCCACAGTCTCAGGAGACAATTTGAAGAACATTGTCTGGGGACAATGTTAACTTGCACAAAGCATGTTGCTATTATATTTAGGTCAATTGATAATAAAATAAGTTCAGCTTGTCAATAATTCGATATTCAAACAATCGACTCAAATAATAACTTTACATTATGTACATTTTTTCTGTAGCTAAAAAAAATCTCTTCAATATTCATTTAAGAATGTAATGTGTATCAGAACGATTTTTTATCTGTATTTATCCAGTCTCAAGTATTCATAGAAAGTTTTTTTTATAACGGTGACACCTTATCATAATTGATCGTTAATTGTGAGGAATCTTTAAATATGAAAACGGCAGGTAATCTTAAAAACACGATTTTGCTGGCATTGAACACATTTATAGATATGAGAATTTCAACAGCTTCTATCTACTTATTTTCTACGATTTATTTCCCAATGATATTAAATATCCGTTCCGAACGTTGAAAGGTGCTTCAGCTACCTATGAGCTCCGAATAAACGTACCTCCTACACTTTAGGCATATAGATCAATCATTTTAATCCCATTATGCCATGTTATCGCCTATATAAAGCTTTCAACGTAAAATAGATAAATATCGCCCGAATGATGGGAGTCCCTTTAGGAATTTTTTAAATAAATGTTGAAGAACCACGATATATGAGTTTATCCACTTTATAATGATTTGTAGAGTTGGCAGAAATGTGCCGCGGGACATAGGCGTACGCATCATGATATAATACATGTAATAAAGTAACTAAAATTAAATATAGTAACAAAAGCAACAAATTCGCATTTTATAACCATACATGTATGTACAACTTAGCCTCTTATTAGCTTGAGGAAATAGCTTGGTTAACAGTACTATCATGAACTGGAGAAGATTTGTAAAAACTTTGTAGCATCAAACAAGTTTCTATAGTTGTCTCCGAGAGTCATGTTTGCTGTGGTGAAAATATATGCTTATATTTTAAAAACCGGTGTCTCTCTTTAATACACTTTCGAACTTATTTTTAACTGGCTCATTTAAGGAGGATCGTCTGGAATTGCAAAAATAATTAAAAGTTGATGAAATTGTTGATATATATTCTTCAAGTAATAAAATTATCTTCAAAATTGTTTGGGATTTTTTCACCATCTAGTTTGCGAGAAAAAAATCATCAAAAAAAGAAATTTAACATGGGCTCTTATGGACTATTTAATTTGATAAAAACTATGATTTGAATAATTAGAAAAATCTGAAACTTTGTACACGCATAGCAATAACGTCTAGGAATAACATAGATTAACATGGACATGATTGACCTGCTGTGTTGCATGCAATTATCAATTTAATATTGAGTGTTCCACGTAATCGGGCTGGCGCTTTGTCGACGCGGCAAGACCGCGTCTCCTAATTGTTCCTTTTTGCGTTTCTTCTCTGCCTCAATGCCACATTGCACTGTCCGTAATTGTTTTGCCGAAATAAAACGACATTTCCTACGTAACCTATTAGATTTCTCATTTGATTTATCAAAATGTCCGCTTGGCCGAACAATTACCGACAAAATTTTTGAGGTTAGAATTACTTTCTGTCAACAATTTTCGCTGAATAGTCTACCCAACTGCTGAAAGCAAACATCTTGAAATTTGGTTTAGCTCCTTAATAGTTGCAGCATCGGCAGGATCGAAATGTAAAATTACAGCTCTTATTTGCTGGAAATATCTGGTCAATACATAACCACAGCTGTGTATTTTTTAATGCACTTTTAATCCACTTTAATAAGTCACTGCGTACAGTAGGTAGATAGTTATGTAACATTGTGCGACCTGGTAACGATATCTCTGGAACGTATTTGTTCCAGACCTCAAGAAATGGTTGTTTATCAAATATATACAGGGGTACATCACAGGTACTTAGCATCGAACATAAACAGAGTTCTCAAAGGCATACCCTCTTTTTTATTTTTACGTTTCACACTATTTATGAGACGGACACAATCGCATTTGTAACTACACAGCACTTTTTCTTACAGACTCTATCGCGCCATCATTAAATATATCCTCGAAATCACTGATGAACTTATTCACTTTGTCAACAAATGGTAGTGTTTTAGGCGTTTGCACATGTGACATTTTATAATTAATGTGTAATACCGACGCCGACGACGTAAACACTCGAACACACTAATAATGCTAGAGTCTGCCAGACGGTAGGACGAAATGACTGAAGTCAATGATCCGCCCGCCGAGTCCACTGAATTGCGGCATGATTGGCCAACCCTAATGTTTTGTAAATGCATATTTTCATATAAAAACTATTATTGAATTTAACAAATTTTAAATGAGACGACATTTAGTTTGTAACATACATTTTCGATAATCTACAAATGAATACAAATTGTTTAATTTAGTAAACAGCACCAAATGTGACCAAAATATTAAATATACCAGTAATCTAATCCTAACTCAACAATTTTTTTTTTAATAAAAATCATAAAATAAAAAAAGTAAAGGAACACCTATTTTTTAATAAATACTATTTCTATTTTGGTCAACAAAATCTATATCTCCCAAAAACTATTATCTTTCGCCATCTAATCATAATGCACTTACCTGTGTAACTTAGCCAATGGAAAATATATACACAACTTCTGATGTAACTCACAGAACTCCTTATAAGTCCTCTGTATCTCCATGGGCTGTTTCTGGTCCTTCCTGTATACCCTTAACACATACACATAGTACTTGTCAGGGTCATACCTTTTCCTATAGTTCACTACCTCTACGTGCACCAATTGACCATCTGTAGCCATACTGAAACAGAAAATAAAAAAAAATGGTCAAACTTATAACGTAACTGCAAGCTACAAACAACATAACCTAAATTAAGCAACATTTCCGTTGAACCTAACCTAACATAATATAAACCAAGCTAACCTAACTAATATAACCTAACCTAAATTAAGTAACAGTTTCCTGGCACTAAATTAAAACATTAAGACACAAGGCTTAACAAAGCATTTAATTAATCAATGAACATATCAAAATTTGGTGAAATAAATGATTCATTTATAATTGGAACAGATAAAATCATTCGAGAATTATATGTATTTTATATACAATTTTCTAATTTAAAGACCTGCTAAATCTAGTGAATTCAGAGAAATGTCAAATAGCATTTAATAGTAGAAGTTTCAATGTAACCATTATCATTTCCAACCTAACTTCACAAACAGTCAAACACACTCACCTGTAAGTCTTAGGTACGAAGGACAACAACGATCCCCCATTATTATCCGCAGAGAATTTTAATTGAGCTAAGTTGTGTAGGAAGAAGTTGAACTGGGTGAAACGAGTCTTCAACGATTCCTCTATCAGTCTTGTAAAGTAAGCGGCCGCCTCCGGATTGGAGAGTTCCGGCAGCAGAGCCTTATGCATGTAGCCTATCGATTCCGGGGTTATACGACATATGCCCGAAGAAGTGATCTAAAACATAACGCAAAATTAAGGACAGAACGAAGGTGCTGTTTTGGATATCTTACTAGAAACAGAAAAGATTCCTGTGGTTCCTGATGATATTAAACGCTTGACAGCACAAGTCGACGAACTGATGGAACTTTTCTGTGGGTCTATCGCCTCCGTTTATCACATAGGCCATGTCCGACGTCAAAACAAAAGGCGCACGGTCCCTAAAAAAATATATAAATTGGCACACTTGAAATCGAGAAAAATATGAAACTTTACTTTTGAGGTTAGGTAAACAATGAGATATAATTTCAAATAGTAATGTGTGCTTGAAGTCAACTTGGTAAGTTAAATCTAAGGCATGTAAATGTGACAATGAGCTTACAAATAAGTTAACAGTTCAATAAAAAAATTAACAAATGAATGCACAACTCACCTTTTGAAGTTACCAAACATCTGCGCATCGCCCAAGAACTTGCCATAGTCTATATGGAATAAGTGTCCAGAAGTTTTTAACATAATGTTATCATTATGTCTATCACAGATACCCAGGATATAGGTAATTACGCAGTATCCAGCACAGGAAGCTAAAAGAAAAATATTCGATAGCACTGGTTTGAATGTTTTCAACTTACGAAATTGCTTAACCATCACCAAACTAATGCCATGGGATACCGTATGGGTTATGAAAAAAACTTTAGTAACTCAAAAGTAACTCAAAACTCTACTACTAAAAAACTTATATTTATGGTTCTTTTATCAGGTTATGTCTGATTATCTTCGAGGTTATATTACCTGTAAAGTTTTGAACAGCCCGACCGTACTCCAACTCAGAGGGATTGTGTTTTGCCAGCCATTCGGCTATAGGTTTATCCTTGAAGGACCCTGTTAACCCATGCTCAACTTGGATCTTTCTTAATGTTTCAGCTTTTGTAACCATCTCGATCATACCTAGACAACAATAAAAAACAAGAACAATCAAACTATAATATTGTGCCCTCTTATAAGAGTTAACTTTGAGAGAACAGCGAATGAGTTTGTAAGATGTGGTAGATGTTGAGGTTATGTTTTATAAAATATCCATCATTTAAATACAAAACAGGACTACAGTTTTAAAAGATAATTTTAAATTTGATATTTCTAGATTAGTGTGAAACTGATATCAAGGACGTCATGAAAAAAAATCTACCCTTTTTCTTCGATGTTGGGATGCAAGTGAACGCGACCATCCTCAGATCCAAACCCCAGTTGAGCCACAATTTATCCATGAGCCTGATCATCTGCAACGTGAGCATGTCCTGCTGCAGATCGTCTCCCACCTTGTAAATCGCCGGCCTTATCGAACTGTCCTCCATTACGAAATTAATTTTCAGAGGGAGAGTATTGGAGGGAAAATATGAGGATGTCTGAACTTCAACTCCAGTCACCCTCAGCGTAGGCGATAAGGGCAGGCTTGTCGGGTTGTCCTGCAGGTCCTTGTGGATCTGTCCCAGAGCGTTGTGCAGGACAGTCAGTCGGTGGGACTCTTTTGTTTTTTGGACATCTTCAGCAACATCGTTCAATCGCTATACATGTAAAATATCGACTTAAATACATGCAAAATAACAAAGACTAAATAAAATCAGAACGTTACCTTGACAAGAGACTGTTGAGATAGGAAACAGTCACCCAGTGACTTGCCACAGATCGCCAGCAGCGCCCTCAGCAACAGTTTCAGTCTTCGGTGGTGCCTAACCTCACTTATCGGGTCATCTTTGTTTCTGATATCAGCCATACAATTCTATTACAAAAAAATCAAACTTGGAATGTTACTTCATGTTTATAAATTTGAGGCCTACCTGAGGAGCATCTCCAGGTAAACTGTGGCACAAGAGCCAAAAGAGGTGATGGGCAAAACGTGGAGAACGTAGTGCTCTATCTAGAAGGAATTGCGCCAAAGGAGAGTTCTCGTAAGTTTCGTGTCTGAGTGCAACGACTAGTTGAGGTAAGTAGTCCACCAATTCGTCATTGGTGAGTCCTCTCACCCATCTGACAGCGAACTTCCTAACCTCCAAGTCTGGATACCTAGAAGACAAAATACAGTAAAACTTCGTTAAGACGCTTCCATTTAAGACGTTTTCCCGCATAATACGCTCTTTTTCGTCGATCCCTTGAGTTTTCCTATGCTAATACAGTAAAATAGTACTCGGTAAGATGCTCTGTTTTGTTAGATAAGACGCTTTTTTTTCGCCGCCGATAGACGGTGAATATAGGTGTTAGACAGTCAAAACTTCGACCTGATAGGAAAAAAGTTCAAAGGTTGATCAATAGATAGGAAGATAGAGCAAACAAATAGCCTAAAAGGTGAAATGTTCACTGATAAGTGTTGTTTTCGAGTTGGGTATTTGTTTACATTTGTTTCGGAAGGCGGCATTCGGATTTTCAGACGAGACAGATATCACTGACAGCACACCAACAGAAACTGAGGAAATTCTCCAAAATTTCCCCGATTATGCGACAGTGGATGAAGTGCTTGTAACTAGCAACACTCGCACTATTGATGACATGACCGCCGATGCCACTACCGACCCTGTGGGGAGTGAGAGAGAAGAAAGTGACTCTGAAGAAGAGGACGATCATTCCCCAACACCTACAGTTTCTGCTGGCTTGCAAAACGTGGGCGAGCTCAGAAAGTTATTTCCATCCTGGAAAATGCAAAGGACATGCTAATCTACATTAACAGAATTGATAACTTCCTTTCCACACACGCTACCAAAAACCTCAAACAAAGTACCCTTGACAGGTTTCTCTCTGATCAGTGAGTAAGCAGTGTACATACCTACATATTATTCATGTGAGTATTTATCACTCCTGTACGAGTATTATGCATTTTAATAAATTTTACGTTCAAATTTTGCAATCATTTTCTTTTTTCGTGCATTTTGAGATTTTTTTTTACTTTCCCGGATAAGATGCTTTCCCGCTTAAGACGCTCTTTTGCGCCCGTCCCTTGAAGAGCGTCTTAACGAAGTTTACTGTATTTGCATCTAAATATGTGTAGAAATGACCTGAATGTTTCTGACAGTTCCTTACAGGAATTTAAGTACCATGTATCGCCATGCATAACGTCATACATATAACGTAAAAAACCACTTACACAGGCAGAAGGAGCTCCAGAGCTTGTATTGGCTTCAGCCTCGCCCACGTGTGCAGCATTCCGTGCAGATCAGGTAACTGCACGTATGCCCAGCTATGAGCGGCCAACAGCACTTTTGGCAAAGCCTGTGGCAAGTGATACAGGTAGTGCCGTTTCTCCCACAGTATTTCCCTGATCTCCGGAGGGAACTTGTAGAGCATGTCCTGTTCACAGGCGTCGATCAGGAGCTGCTGAGTCTCGTTGTCCAAGCTGGAGAAGTCGCCCTTGATCACGTTGCTGTATAACTCGGGGGATACGGTGGGGAACTGGATCTTGGTGGGAGTGACGATCTCAATGCCTATCATGCAATGGTCGGGTTCAGGGTGGGTGCCCATTGCAGGGGCAGGGCCGTAGATGTGGTCGTTGATGTAGTTGGAATCCTTGGGCCAGATGGAGAGCAGAATGCTGCCTTGGGACATGATGCTGTAAATATAAAACTGATGCTATAAAAAAATCGTTTAAGTGCACATGTTGTTATTGTGATAATGTTTTATTAATGATGAATTTAAATGTTGATACAATTATTGACGAACAAAAAAGATTTTCATAAAATGCCTTACCCCTCGTAGTTGAAAAACTGAACTGCAGCCCATCCAATTTCCTCTTCTCTATAGACGGGTGCGCTGGAGTTTTTGGCATCTTCACTATCCGAATTAGCTAAAGATTTACCGAAAACTTGCAGTACTAATCGAGATTCTCTTGCTAAGCTGTTAATCGGGACATCCTCAAATTCCAACCTAAAAATTATATGTTTTTAAGATCTTTAAAAAGGTGCTAAGCAGTATTTTGCAGCAAGAAGATCCTAAAAATGATCTTTAATTACAGTAAAATTATCTTTAATTCCTTAAAATTGTTGTCATTTAAGTTTTATTTTCAGCAACATCCTGTGTATCCTGAATTCAAGGTCACTTATTTTCAATAACAGTTATTAGAATATATATATTTATATATTTGATAATAAAATTTGATTTAAATGATCTTATACCATGTGTCAAACACAATCCTCGAAGGCCATAATTGGTCCCTTTCAGTCTTCTTGCTGGGTTGAGAAAACAAAGCCCGTCCAATTTTCTTCGTCCCATGGTATATCTGAGCGGTAATATAATACTCCTCGTATTCCCAATCAAATGCAGGCCGGTATATCGCACAGATTCTCAATATGACAGAGTCGATTACGTCATGAACGTATTTAGTCGCTAAAAACACGTGGTCGTCAACAAGTCTGCTTTCTGCGTGGCAAAACTCTACTTACGTTCACTTGTTAGGGGACTTTTCACGTCAAAGTCCACGGTAAAAGCTTGGACGTACATTTCTATTAAATTCTGAATGGCGAACCGGATCTTGTTGCAGTTGCTGCTGATGGCTTCTGAAAAACTCAACGTCTGTACCTACAACAACATAATTTATTCACAAACATCGTTATAATAGATTATTTTCTTACGTTTGATGGTAAGAAATTCCTGCAAGATTCCATCAAAGCTTCCACAGTTTGCATGATGTCCAAAGTGCATAGATCACCCATTAAATTAATGATGCACTTGACTGATTGGATGACTTTTAGAGGTTGCAGCGAGGGCATCACGGAGGCGTTGCTACCTCTGCCCATTTGCAAAGCGGCTTCTTCTAACTTCTGCATTTCATTCTCCACGGTTTCTACAAAAAAGTTAAGTGGGGATAATATTTTACATCAATACAAACATCTTACCTAACAATATTTCTAGACTTTCGTAGCTTATATGCACAATTGAATCGTACGGGATGATCTTATCGAATTTTAAAGTCTCATCGTCGTTGTCATCTTGGATCTGAAAAAGTAGAAGGGTACTCTCATCGTCGTTTATATATGTGTTAATGTTACCGTTCTGGCAAAAGACTTGTCCTTTTTTGAGTCTGGGATCAAAATCAGTACGACATCTTCATCCAGCTTAATGCAATCGTGCACGTATTCATAATCACTAAGCAATGTAGTGGGGACTAAGTATTCATTAGAGCCCCACACCTTCAAAGTATATTGACTAGTCGTAGGAGCCTCTAGGTCATAGGTTAATTGCAGAGTTACATGTTCTACGCTCGTCGTAACTGTAAAAATTTTAGACTAATGTAAAAAATAACGAAAGTGCAAGCGAAAACTCACCATCACATGTAAAACTGATCGGCTTGTTGAAGTCCGCCCCTCAAAATCAGGATGGACTTGCAATTTAATGCTGAGGCCGTCTGTGTATTGGTAACTGACCATAGGGCTTATTACCAAACCCATATTTGTGTCTGGATCGTTGTAACGATACTGCTCTGTAAGTGAAAAATTAAAAAGTATACCACAAGGATCCAGTCTAGGGCCATTTTGGGTTAAAATGAATCACTATTATTTGTGTTATGACATTTTGCAAGTGAATGTGAGGTTATTTCAGGATTATTACACCCTACTAACAGTTTTTTCTGTGTGAATCTCTGAACTGAATTATTTGTACGCTTCCAACTAACTTCGTACTTACTTCTAACATTGTATACCATATTATAGAACGCCTTCAGATCGGGATCTTTGTTCAATGACTTGTGACTTACATCTTCTATAATCTTCAGTAAGTTCCTCTGAAAACCCAAAAGTTAAATGCTGAGCTTTTGTAAGCTGTAATGACCCATATTACCAACCTTAACATTTTTAAAGCTCCGTCTATCGATCGTGGACATCCGAGGCGCAGCTGGTGATAAGGGGGTGCTGTCTGGTCTGCTTATCGTCGCATAAATAGGGTCCGATACACTGTTATTGCCGGATCCATGGTAAATAAAGTCATACGGATCATACTCCTCATACACGCTTTCACAAACCGACAAGGCATCGTCGCCTAAAAGAAAAACCCCTTTGCTTACGTAAATCTCAGTTTTGCACCAGTATTATTACCTGAGTAATCTGGACTAATGGTTCTCGAACTGCTCGAGCTATAATAGGAATCTGATAACGGATCGAATTCTTGGAGAATACTGACTCGGACGCTGTTCTTGTCATCGGCTTGAGCAAAGTCGATCAAATTGTGGGAATTCGTGTAGTTTTTGGGGTTTGGAGTCGACTTAGATTTTGGGGTTGACGATGCTGATAGTTTGGAGATGGCGGAGCTGCTTCTTGGCACTATGAGAGGGGGAGGGGTCTGTGATTCTTTGGAGGAAGAGCAGGGGGAGTCTGAATAAGAAAAAACCTTTCAAATGAACGTCAATTGTTTCAGCATAACAATCCATTTGTTAACAAATGAATAAATGATTCACTTGACAGTTGTCATTTGTCTATAATAGTCAAATTAAAGCCGCTTTTAGATATTTAAAGGCTAATATCCAATATTTATTAGATAATTGATGAAAATGTTCAAGATGGATTCCTTAATATATAAATAAAACAAACACCAAACACAATAAAGGTGTTATCAATCATTTATGGTGAAAAAAATATACACTAAACCCATGCCTAATTTCATCAGTTCAGTTTTTGTATCAAAATATCATCTGTCACTTTAAAAAATAATTTTCATATTTTCTTATTGACACAAAATTTATTTGCAATAACTCCCATGTTAAACTAATCTCTTATCAGCTGCCACATGCCTAGGATTTTTAAACCCAATATCCAATCATAAATTTAAACAGGAATGGTTTCGTAAAAGTAAAATAAATAACTGATGTCAAGGAAACAGAGCATGATGATCATTAAGGATGATAAGAACAAGTTTGATTCATTCATTCAATAGGGAGAATTAATACAGTATTTCAAAGAAATTTTTTTGTAATAAAATAAGTAAGGCTTTCTGTTGACTGCATCGTTTTTTTGGTAAACAGTGGAAGTGGAACTTAAAAAAATTGTAACAAAAATACTCTTGATAATGAATTAATTTTCACCATACCAATTTTCTAAAACATGGGAAAATTGGTGATTACATTTAAGAGGTATTATTTTTGTAAGAATTTTAACCTTGAAGTTAATCCTGAAATTTATGTTAGTGGATCTTTGCCAATCTGAAAATAATTATTAATGGATAATTTAAAGCTACATAAATGATATCAAAACAAATTTATTTTCACTTATATGTGTAAAAATTTGTTAATTATGTTAGAAAACATACATTCCACATACCTTCTCAATTATTATACATACAAAATTTAATTCACTCTCTCTTTACCGCAAATTTCATAATTAAGTTACTTCATATAAATAATACTGGCATTTCGCCTTTAGATATCGTGCCAAAATCACATATACATTAATAAAGATGATTTTTAAGATTCACATTTGAATAAATTAAGAAAAAATGAATAACCAGAATAATTTGACTGTTGCATTTTTATTCAAATCTAGATATTTGAAATAAGGCAGTAATGCATTCTCATACCAGAATGAAAGTCATTTCCAAAATGACGTATAATATACATAAATTCTCAGTAAAAAAATGAAGCCTTAAGAAAACTCGACATCTTTGGTAAGAGCTTAGTGATACAATTATTTGCTGTAGCTTGACATAAAAGTTTTGATATTAATAGAAAGTGATTAACTGTTATACTTTTAGAGCAGCGGTCGGCAACCTGCGGCACGCCAGCCCAATTTCTGGGGCCCGAAGGAAAAATAAAATATATTAAATTATAAATCCTTTTTAACCCACTAAATCCCAAATGTCCAGATTTTTAAAGGGTTTTCAGCCAGCTTATTTTCAATGTTATCGGTACTGAAAAAGTTTCTATGTGGTCAATTCCGACGTGAAATTTTATGCTTTTTCAGAATATGACTTCAAAAATTGAATTTAAAAAAGTTAAAACATATATTTGTAGAAAATTTATTCTACAACAAAAAATAGACCTGATTTTTCTTTATGAAACAGATAATCCCCGGTTCTATATAAGAAAAAATCGCGTCCTCGAGACCTAAATTTTAAATAAATGGCTTTATTCCATTTTTAAAAAATTTTTGATAAAACAAAATGGCGGTCGAAACAAAAATATTTTATTAACTTCATACATTTTTTTCTCAAAAACTACGAACTTTGGTAAAAATGTTCTAAGAATAAAAATGTCTTAGAATAAATCAAAAAATACTCTCATACTTTTCAGATTTTTTACATTTTTGGAAATCTCGATTTCTTGATTTTTTGAACAATCAAAAATCGTCTAAAAATGTGAAACAAATTGAGAAATATTCAAAAAAATTCAAGCCATTTTTGTTCTTGAGAAATTTTTCCAAAAATTTATAGTTTTCAAGAAAAGAATTATTGATATTTGATAGAAATTCGAGTGTTTTTCGATTGATTCTTTTTCTTTTTATTCTTAGAACATTTTTACCAAAGTCCGAACTTTTTGATAAAAATATTTTAAAAAACTTTATACAACAATATTTTTGTATAATCTCTAAATAATGTGGAATCTTTAAAAAAGCAGGATATTTGGGAGTTAATGGGTTAAAATATTTTATGAATTACTTTTTGACCGTTTTATTTCACATTCATTATGATAAGTTTCGGTTATCTACAATTAAATGTTATACTTTACCATACTGTTTCATTAATCTAATACTACGTATTTTCAATTTTCGCATGACATGTGGCCCGTACTATATTCGTTGTACCACCAAATGGGCCTTTTATAGAAAAAGGTTGCCGACCCCTGCTTTAGAGGAATGTAAAGAAATTTTTTTAGATGATTTTACTCAAAAACATTGTATCCCATTCTTCAAATTCAACAAGAATACTATTTACTACTAGAATCTCTAATATTTCATAATTTTTTTACATGTATAATAAAAAAAAAACACAAAAAATTGAAGTTAAATTCTCCCCCACTCCCTAGGTTTCACACCCTTGGTATTATAACTATGAATTAGTTGATACAATATAAATGCTTAGCTTCCAAAGTTTTAGGAAAACACCAAATTTTCTTCGTCATAATTTCACTTGCTTCTACATGCCCTCTAATTTTGACCATCTATTGTAAAAACCCCTCGTATATTATACTTCTGATATGCACAATAAATAACATTGTTAGCAAAGTCAGATCTTCGGCCTATAAGTTGATGTAATCCATTGGTTATAGAGATGGGCTATAGCCACTAACATTACATCCTTTTATAGAGGCCCCGCCCACCATGTGAAGGGGTGTAATGTTATTGGTCTGTAGTCCTTCCCTCTAACCAATGAATTATTTACATCAACCTACACCGAACAATATATACCGAAGATCTGACCTATACACTATAGGTATATCAGACATCGGCCAGTGCGAAAAAGGACATATTCTACACTTCTCGTTCTAACAGCTAGCCTAGGTGGTGAGAGGGATGGTTTTATTTCCTCACCACCTTTTGCTTCTTATCTGTTGTCTCACTTCTATTTGTCCTTTTTTCATTACTGACCGATGTTTCTTGTACACATATAGTATAGTGTATACTTAAGATAAGGTATCGAAATGATCCACAAACCTGCGGACTAGACGGAAAGCTAGCCGGACTGACATTTCTCGATGGATGCGCCTGATAGAATGGAATGGTAGCCGTTATTTGGGTGGGCGTGGCAATCGGCAAGTGAATTCTCGGGGTAATCGTCAGAGTGGGGCTCATCCCCATGTTCATGTTGATGGGCGATTGAAAATTATTGAACATCATGCCATGCTGCGGGACACTCGGATGAAATATGGGGCTTGCTGATGAATTCAACGTCATCTGGGGCCAAAACTTGGAAACCAGGAGGTGGTGGCCGTTGTTGGTGATGTACTGACGTAGTGTTTATCATCGACATTTGACTGGTGGAATAGCTGCAAGTGTTTTTGTATTTTACAAAAAAAAAAAAACAAGTAGAAGTCAGGGTGCAAAAAAGTAAAAACCATGAAGTAAACATTACAAGCAGGTAAGGGTTTAACGAATAAAAAAGAGGACAAAAGTATACATTTATAACATACTGCCAATATTAAATGAAACAATGGAAGGAAAAACCCTAAATTCAATACAAGGAAGAACGAAGTAAGAAAATACTGAGCAATTTAATCAACTAAAGAAAGCTAGAGAATATGAGATAAATGGGTAAAAGTGTTAGGCTAAATATAAATAAATATAACAAGTAAAAAATGCTGAGAACACAAACGTATAAAGAATTAATTCAATAGAAGTTACCTCTGTTGATTACAGAAGTCTATAATATCACTACTACTCGCAGGAGGGTTAGTGAAAGATATTAAGTCAGGGGTATCGTTTGCACTGCTGTTCTTCCTCTGTGATGATGGTGGAGGCGCAATAAGGGCACTCGAGCTACTGGTTATAGTCGACCCAGGCCTAGGTCTAGACTTACTCTGCTGGCGATCATATTTTATCTGCACCGTGTCAGATTCATTCATGGAGGAGGCACGAGTAACTGGAAACTTATATAAGCATTAATTAGACATACCTATGCCCCTAAAAAGTAATTCAGTACTTACCTGATGATTTGGGTTTAACAGGCACGGACACAGTGGTTGCAGACCTGCTAAGTTCCTGCAATTTCTTACTTTTAAACTGCTCTAAGGCGAGGGATTCCAAACTGAGAGCCTGGGCCCTTTCCAGGTCCTCTTGGAATTGCTTTTCGTAATCAGCCATTTTGCAAACTAAAAATCAACCACTTTTTTACAATATACATATGTATAAAATAGTTGTTAAATTATATAAGGCTCAAGGCAAACACTCAACGGTGTTTAGACGAAGTTATACGTCGTTTACTGTTTATTGGTTCATAAAAACAAACAGCTCAGCAATAATAAATACAGAATAATGATATAAACTTAAAAGGTCACTTTGACCAAAACACTGAGGCTATACGAAAGGGTAACTACGTAAGACTTACTTTATTCGAAGGAAGCTGATTTGGATGATCATTTAAAGTGTATTAGAGAAGGGCAATTCCTTATGTAAAATTAAAAAAAATCCGACATATGTCAAACTAGCCACAACTTAACCTTAATTTGTTTTGTAACTGTCACTTGTCACTTTCCGTGAACAAAACCATACTGATCAAAATTCATAGTGAATTGAACGCGTTCAAATAGTGCTCTAAGCATTTTCAAATTCAGTCAAAAATTGATATAATGAATATTTTAATTAGATCAGTATTGCATATTTATTGTATTTATAGTAAGCGGATGATTGCTGTGATAAGATATAACTAATTCGAATCTATTGCCTTTGATATTATCTTTGTTTACTATGACTATAACATTAATCGGTTACAATTTATACGACAGTAGACGCTTAAGAAAGTACAAATTAAACATAAAATACATCACGTATGTATGTACATTACATATGTATCTTATAGTGTATTTAATCTAAATGTTATGGCACCGCTTGATTTCCTGTTGTAAATTCTGCAGCAGCTTCCTTTCTTGCATTTTAATCTTATTATTCTCGCTAACTTTCTGGCCGTACAGTTGCCGTCTTTTGAGAATTTCCAGCTGGGAAAAAAGGAATAAAACAAATACACTGTACATGGACGAATAAAAGGAAATACATATATGTTTTGTTGTTTTAGTCCACATTTTGTATACATTTATTTTATTACCTTTTCTATTCGAATTTCGGGTCCCAGACCACCCAGTTCAGGTATCTTAGTTATGGCAGGCTTGCTGTACTTTCTCTTGCTTGGCAGCGACTTCAGCACACCCATATTTTGCTGGGAAACACTGCAAAACTTCGAATCAAAACTTGCAAGCGATAGCGAATATTCACGTTTACTAAAAGAACCCTCGTAGAAACTGAAAAGCAAATTTATTCAATAGTCAAGCAGACGCTGGCGGAGGAGCTGAAATATTTCGAAATCTCTTAACAATGGAGCATTAAACGAAAATCATTTCTTTATCAGTACGTAATTAGATATATGTATATTATATATTAGAGGCAAAAAAAATCTTTTGGAGAATCTTTTAGAAGCATTATTTTTTCTTCAGAAGTAAAAGGCTTTATTAAATAAGCAGGTTCGTATGTCAATGAATTAACATATGAAATAACATTGAAAACTATATGTATGAACATTTTTGTACATCCTTTTGAATTCAAGACGGTTTTTTAAAGGTTTTTAATCACATGCTTATCTAAGAAATACCAGTTTGGAGTTATGTTTATTTCAAATGCTGTTCTTTCATACCTATCACTCCCAGAACATTCCTTCGACAGATTCGAACTCCGCGCGGAATTTTCTAGAGCTAGACTTCTCGGCGTCAGATCAGACGCAGTAGCCCTGGACGTGTCGTCCAGCGCCTTCGGCTTGTTGACTTCCACGCCTATCTTTTCGTGGAACATGTCCAGGTACGACTTGCTCTTCAATTTTCCCACGGGAATCATGGATTTCCTCCTCCACGGTCTTCTCTTGGTCGTCCTATTCTTACACTCTTCGTTGACGACGTCCACCTTGCTCAGATCCTTCCCGTAGAAAGGTATCACGTCGTCTTTTTCCTCCAGAGCGTCCAGAGGGAGGAAGAGGCCTTCCGCCTCGGCGAGGTCTACCGGGGGCTTCACCTGCACTTCTTTGTTCTCGCAGAGTTTGCCTGTAGGGTTATCGCTCTCCAGGTTCGGCACGTTCGTGTTGCTGTCGAATGGGCCATTGTCTATGCTCTCGTAGTTCGATTCTTCGTCCAACGAGTCGTAGTATTCTTCGGGTTCCATATAAAGGAAGAACTTTACGCTTGTCAATTTGTCATTGGGAAAGTCGAAAAAAGAGACAGTTCGAAATGTCTGTCAGTATCGGAGCTGTCAAATGAGAGAGTTTTGATGTTTTTTTTTTGATTATTCGAAAAGTTATGTGAATAAAGCATTTAAATAGGTTATGTGTAAAGATTTTATGATTTTAAGAGTTAAGCGAGGATGACTTCGACAGAAGGGCTGAATTTTGTGAAGGCATGATGGAAAGATGCAATAACAATAATAACTTCGGAAGAAATATCCTTTTTTCAAATGAAGCTAGATTCAATTTAAATGGTGTTGTTAATCGACACCCGCCGTTACTGGTCTAGTCAGAACCCTCATTAAGAAGCGTATACCCAAAATCCCCAAAAAGTTCATGTTTGGGTAAGCATTGTTGGAGGACGTATTGTTGGACATTCTTTCATAGATGAAAATTTCATTTCTAAAGTATTTAGATCTGCTAAGAAATCACTTTATTTAATTTGCTGGTTGTTGTTTCCTGGTGAAAATAGCTATGGTTTCAACAGGATGGGGCACCACCATATTTAGCAATAGAGGTAAATAAATGTTTAAATAAATAAAAGGTTTTTGTCAATCGATCAGATAATATTGAAAACTTGAAAGAGAAAATTTCAAATGAAATCCGGGCTATTCCTAAGGACTTCCTAGTAAAGTAAATGTTATTGAAGTGTTTCAGGGCCGGCTTGGGTATTATTTAGCGAAAAATGGAGGTCACTTTCAACACCTCATTCGCCAACTATTATTTTGACATTTCATTTAAAAAAAAATAGAGAAGTACCTACAATCTGTTACTGTTTGTTTGTGGGTATATCTTTATACTACTGAGGTATGTGACATACATATACGCAAAGAACCAAGAATGCCTTATTTATTCTGGCAGCAAATACCCGTAATGAAGGATATATAATTTTTGTTCAATTATTTCAAAAATTTGTCTTCGCCATTACGCATATCTCTTCATCCTTTATAAAATGTTTTAGTTTCATTACAGTATCGTGTCCAATTGAGAGTTCCTTTAAAAAAATCGGTTCTATTAACATTATTTTCGATATGGCCACCCACACGCTAATTTTCTGAGAGTGCAGAAGCTTCTCCACAAAAACATGTGGATCCAGAGCTCCACATTCTCATTTGTTGAGAATTAACATAACCAGAGATGTAAAACCGTGCATCGTTAGTAAAAGAGATTGTTTCAAAGACGTTTTTATTATTATGCAAATTACACATAAACCACTTTGAAAATTACTTTCGCTGCGGCTGCTCGTTTGGCAAGAATTCTTGGACTGAGCTTAGACGATAAGCGTGCATATGGAGGACACATTTCATGATTGTATTGCAGGTTCCAATCCATGAGAATGTGTGGAAATTGTGTTTAAAAATCCTGAAAGGCGTCCCGTGTTGAATAAACCCACTAGCCATCAAGCCTTCTACAATTTCTAAAGTAACTATCAATCATAATAGCTCTTTGTTCTGCCATTTTATTTTCTTAATAATAAAAGCTTTAGAACACTTCTAAGAGCATTAATCAAAGATATGCGGAATCGATTTGACGGAATACTTTAAGGACGTCTTTTTATCTTACGATATCGCCTGCTGAGAACAATAGTGGCGAAACTTAACAAAAGGTGATTTTGAGTTAAGCCCACCAAAGGATTTCAAAATGGGTCCTCTTTCATGTGCAATAGAGGCGAAAGGTCATTTCACTTCTTTCCTGCTGATAGCGGTAGTTACGCCTTGACAGTTGAGGAGAATTGGTCGCAACGATGTGTGCGATAAAGATGAAACTCGGTTGGTCGTCAGACACGTTTTTTTAGAATGTAACACAAAGAATAATAATTATCTAGGTAATATGTAAGGTTTTACATTTTACTCCACATTTTAAGACAATCCGTTTGTGTGAATTAGATCTAAGATTTTATCTTGTGAAGTGGATAGCCACTAAAGAACTGAATGGTTACCTATTTTTAATTTTTTTTAGGAAAAAAGAACTGATTCAGTAACAAAGACAAATACTGTATTTGTCACTCATACATTGTAGAGCTGCTCTAACAGAGCTTATTATGCTTAAGTGTTCGCGATTTTGATTAGGTACATTGGTTCCTACATTTTGACAAGTTAGGATTGAAGCGAAAAAAATTCTACTTGAAGTAAAAAGGTTTTTTGAAAAGTAATTTCAGTTCCTGTGAAAAAAACAATGTGATACTGTTTAAAGTAGGTAATAAAGGACCTGTTCCTTTTAGAAGTTTTAACCTTTGGAGTGCCGGGGTTTTTGGTACTTTTTTTTGCCTTAAAAAATCCTAGTGATTTAGTTCTACTTTGTACATTCAATCCCCATGCAGTACAAACTTCAAATAGCGTCTTATATAAGACGTTCCGGCAGCTAACGATCCGGAAAATTTTTAATTTTTTAAAATGCCAAGTAAATACTTCTATGGGGTTTTCGAGGATGAGGAATGCGATGATGATAGTAATTTTTGCGTTAACCTTCAAAAACCACCCCTTAGAAACTAGCCCTTTTATCATTTTTCTCGGACTCTGCCGTAAGTATAGTGTTGAGAGTAGAAAATTTTCCAAAATCAGGAAAGATGAATTTTGTTTACAACAATAAAGTATATAATAATCTATCCTTTTCAGGGGAGAGTACGTATTGCTCATTTTTTCTCTCACTGGGTAAGACAATTAATTTATCAAATTTTAAACGACGTTCACTATAAAATATTTATTGACCATTCAAGGGTCAGTCAATAATTCAATTGAACTAAAAAAAATATTCCTGAAATAGAAAATTTACAAGAATAGGTTGGAAAAAACATAGTAGGCTGTCACTAGCCAATCCGAAGCGTAAACACATTTTTCCTCCGTCGATTCAAAATCGGATTGGTTTTTATGGTGAATTTGGAATCATTTTGCCGTTCAGTGTGTGACTGATTGATGGTCTCTCCTTTAGTATTACCCGAAGCCAACGACGAGGACGTAGAGAGACTTTGTGGCTTCATTTTTCTTCGTTTTCTACTATTTTTTTTTAGTTTTTTGTATTTTTTTTTATTTTTAGATTTTTTTTTTAGTTTTCAGTATTTTCAGTTGATTCTAAACAAGTAATTTATTACGCGTTGTAAAAATATTTTCAAATATCGTCCAATTTAAAAACACCCCTGGATATAGCAACAAGAATTGGTTTTCATTCGTTTACTATCAGAAACGTCCACGAGATATTCCCTCAGGAGTATCTGCCACCGTTCATAGTGCAAAGACACATATGAAATATAAAATTAAATTATATTTTTACTCAAAACTCAATCTTACATTGATATCAGAATCGGGGGTACTTTAGGGGGTGTCAACCCCAAAGCCTTTTTTTTCATGATCAACGACCTCCAAAAAGCAAAGACTAGTAAGTTTCGTTGCAATTTAAGAATGATTGTATAGCCTATAGAGAGCGTCTTATATAATATTTTCCGGCGCTCCAAAGGTTAAAGGTATTCGTAGCCAAGTTCAATATTAATTTGTTTTTTCGTATTTCTTTTATTTTGAATGAAACAGATTATGTTGGTCTGTTATTGTGTATTTAAGTCACATCAAACCCTTAAAAAATTATCTAAACATAAATAGTGGCGACTCTGAAAAAAAAAATTGAAAAAATGGAATTTTGTATTTGAAAACTGTACTACTAGTTACAGCAAAGGAAATGAAGCACACATTAAAAAGAAAAAATTGCGAAATGTGTACCTAATGAACCGTAATAGGAGTTTAAAGTTTTGGCAAAACTTGAAATCCGAATATCTCATAACGTTTTGCCAATATTGTTCTCATCAGGCGATATGTACGTTTTTCTCGTTCATAGCCCTCTTCGACAACTTTTTCTTCGATGGTTCGTTGCTTTTTTTTTTTCATAGGCAGCCAAGTCCTTGCGCTGCACCAGCAGCGGGAAAGAGCCCGTGTCACGAATGCGGGGCACCTCACACCTCAGATTTGGCGCGTATCGATCTCCGTCTCACCCGGTGCAGTGCAGAAGGGCCGTGCGTAGTGAACTGGGTGTGTCGTCTGTCCCTTCGGACACCAGGAAGTTGGGTTAGGTTAAGTCGACGTGATGCCACCGAACGACAGACTGTGATCCTGTGATTTTTTTAAGGACCCCCTAATCAAATGCAATCGGACAAGGCGCATCGACCCCAGTGTGATATGGACGTAAGTAGGACGGCCGAGTTAGGTAGGTACTGAACAGCCGAGATGCCCTTTAAAATATGATGTAATAATAATAATATTCTTTGCCCCCACTTTTTATGTTTTATTTTCTTGACTTCTAATAGTTTGCGTTTTTCGCTTATGATTTACTAATGATTTCGCTTTATGATTTCCTCTAAACTCAGTGAGGAAATCTCGAAACTCAGTGAGGATTCTGGGTCATACTGAGAAATTCATTCGGAAGAGGTTCCATACTCCACACACGTGGGAACGTTGAGTGTCTAGAATAAAATGATAAAATGCAAAATTAAAGAACCACAAAACATGATCCTGGACTGGGTACTGGAACCTTCGGCGTAGAAACAAAAAACTGGACGTTTTCCACGAAACACCGAACTACTACACTTGTCTCGACGCGCGTTTCGCCAACCAAGTTGGCATCTTCAGAAGAAGATTAGAACTAAATTCTAGCCTACACACTTGCACTATTTATACTAAATTTGCTGTCACGGTTCACTGAACCGTAACTGTCTTTGTTTATCAGAGCAAATAGTGGACTGGTGGGTATCAGACCACCTTATTCATACTACTGTTACACTTAATGATTTCTAAACTTTCAAAAGCATCCAACTGTCTACTGTTTGTTACATTTCTAATTAATTTTAAATTATTTATGTCTATCCTATATCCTATGGTTGTTGTCAAAAGCGTGTTGGACAACACAAGATTTTTTCTGTTCTGCCATATTTCAAATGAGCCATGTGTTCTCTAAATCTAGTTAAAATAGATCTTTTTGTTTGCCCAATATACTTTTGATCACAATCTTTACAACTTATTTCGTATATTCCTGACTTTTCGTTATTGTCGATTTTATCTTTGGGGTTACTCAAAAGCCTCTATAGTTGATTTTTAGAATTATAAACCAATTGATATTAATATTTTTAAAAATTTTATCTAGTCCGCGGGTGAATTTAGGTTCATATGGTAACGAAGCAAATTTCGAATTGTCAGTATCTCTACGAAAAATCGTGGAATTGTACAGGGTTCTCTTAAATTTATGCTTCCTTATTAAAGTAGATTATAAAAAAAATATTTAAATTATTATTTAAAAATATTAATATCAATTTGGTTTATAATTCTAAAAATAAACTACAGACGCTTTTGGACAACCCCAAAGACAAAATCGACAATAATGAAAAGTCAGGAATATACGAAATAAGTTGTAAAGATTGTGATCAAAAGTATATTGGGCAAACAAAAAGATCTATTTTGACTAGACTTAAAGAACACATGGCTCATTTGAAATATGGCAGAACAGAAAAATCTTGTGTTGCCCAACACGCTTTTGACAACAACCATAGAATAGACATAAATAATTTAGACAGTTGGATGCTTTTGAAAGTTTAGAAATCATTAAGTATAACAGTAGTATGAATAAGGACAATGGTCCATACCCACCAGTCCACTGTTTGCTTTGATAAACAATTCATTACGGTTCAGTGAACCGTGGCAACAAATTTAGTATAAATAGTGCAAGTGTGTAGGCTAGAATTTAGTTTTAATCTTCCCCTGAAGATGCCAACTTGGTTGGTGAAACGCGCGTCGAGAAAAGTGTAGTAGTTCGGTGTTTCGTGGAAAACGTCGTTTTTTTTTAACCATAAAACTAATTAAACTGTTATACCCTAAAGGTACTTTCAATTAAAGGCAAGGCTTCAAACGGGGTGGGGGCGATGATTATTATGAGAGTCACGGACTGACTGTGTAGCACGTGATGAGGGTTTTCTCAATTTACCGATGACGAGCAGCCAGTTGCGCGTTTGCTTTGATTGCAGTAGGCCGTTGTTAGCTAGTGTTTTACAACCTCCACAAGTTAGCAGGATAAGATGAAGATAGGCAGATGTATGCAGTTTTTGCGGGTTGTATAAAAAATATTTTCTAAAGAGATAAAAGTACATATAAGAATATTAATATATAAACATATCCAAGACTAATGCATAAACAATAAACATAAATAACATAATAAAAATATTTGAACCAAAGTTTGGATTGTTGACAAAGTATTGCCAAAATTCATTGTCTACATTCTTATACCAAGCATCTTCTGAATATTTTAATATACTAGAGAAGATCTCAAGAAACTAAATTCAAAAAAGTCTTTAAAATAACGTTTTTTTATTTATTCAATTCAGTTCAGTTCTTTATTCATTTAATTTTTAATCAATATATCGGTTCTTTCTTTAGAAGTGGCCAATATTTTACAGGACGATTTTTCAAGTGCTTATAAGTATGTTGTCAAAAATTGTTCGTCTCAAAAATACAGACTTAAATAGCTACACTCGATTCCCTCTTAAGTCACCAAATCCGTGCATCATCTTCTCGCTTGTCGCGAAATTTATTCTCTCTTAAGTCGCAATTATAACCCCAACTTTTTTTGTGTTTTTAGTTGCAAAAAGAAATATTTAGAGATATACCTCAGCACTTGTTATAATGAAAAATGAGCCAGCTGAACGAAAAAATCAACGTAAGTATACCCAGTTGTGCGTGACAAAGTTCAATTTTCCACTTGAATGAATATTTTAAAGGTTAAGTATTGTGACATTTGTAAAAGTGACATTTGTGACAGCTGACATTTATTAAGTTTTATAGTTTATATATTAAGTCAATTTAGTTTATACACTAGCTGTTAGTAAAGAATTGTATGGAATGTCATGTTAAATATTCTAGATGTCAAACGAATTTTCTAGAAGATGTAAATATTATAAATACTGGTGTGGTTGCTAGGAGTTAGTTAGTTATGTTTTGGATGTTACACTGTTAAGACTAACGAGTTGTAAAGTGTAATAAACGTGTTTGGAATTAAAAGAGTGAATCATTTAAGGAAAAAATACGTAACATTTTGGTGACAGCGGTGGGATTATCGAAGAATTTGAAGAGGAAAAATTGTATATGGTGAATACGAGGGCAACAAGATACGACGAGGAAACGACGACGATGGATGTGAGTGAAATACTAAAATTTTTGCAACAAGGAGAAGAAAAGCGACAGCAAGAGGATGAAAAGCGACGACTGGAGGATGAACGACGACGGCAGGAGGACCGTGAGGAGGCAGAAAGGCGAGAGGAAAAGCGACGACAGGAGGACGAACAACGACGACGAAAGGACCGTGAGGAGGCAGAACGGCGGCGACAGGAGGACCGTGAGGAGGCAGAAAGGCGAGAGGAAAAGCGACGACAGGAGGACGAACGGCGGCGACAGGACGACCGTCCGACCGAGACGATGCAGAGAGGCGTCATCAGGAAATTTGCGAGTCACAGCAAGTAATAAACACAAGGTTGAATGAATTTTCTGGGAGGATTGATGGCGTGGAACAGCAGATTGACCAGGTAGGCATAAAAGTTAATCGAATAGAGAAGGACTTTCAAAATAATAAGGAAGAAATGGAAAGAAAACTGGAAGACACCAAACAGCAAGTACAGAGAGAAATACTGGAAAAGATAGAAGGACTGGGCCACCAATTGCATCGTACTTCAATAGCCGATTCTGGAGATTATTCGACCTCACCAGGTATTCCATTACAAAACTCAACCCTTATGCATGCTGAAAGGTCAGTACACAAAATGCTTAAGCCTCCCACGTACGATGGACAGTCATCATGGTCCATGTACCGCAGACAATTTGAGGCTGCTGCAAAAGCGAACGGATGGACTTCCCAAGAAATGGCTACTTCGCTTGTCATATCTCTCAGAGGTCAGGCTTTAGAAATTTTACAGAGCATCCCGGAAGAGGAGCAAAATGACTACGACAGAATTATAGGCGCATTAGAAATAAGGTATGGACACAAATATCTCCGCCAAGTTTATCAGTCCCAGATCAAGAGCAGACAGCAAAGAAGTAATGAGTCTCTTCAAGAATATGAAGCTGACATCGAACGACTCATTCATTTGGCATACCCTCAAGCACCCAAAGAATTTCTCGAACAAATCGGCATCCAGACTTTTATTGATGGCCTAGTAGACACCGAAATGCAGCAAGCTTTGCGACTTGGAAGACACACCACGATCAGTGATGCACTCATAGCTGCTTTGGAATTTAAAGCAGCTAAAGAAGCATCGAGGAGCTACACAACCAGAGTGAGGCAAGTTAAATTCGACGAATGCCAATCGCTTAAAGAAACTGTGGAGAAATTAATGCAAGAATTAAATGAAATCAAACAATCGAACTCACCACAAAAGGAAACCAGGCGCTGCTACAACTGCGGAAAAATTGGGCACTTACAGCGCTTTTGCAGGGCCAGATCAAGGTCTCAGTCAAGAACGAACTCACCAGATCGACAGCCAGATTCAAGATCAAGATCCAGGAGTCCAGACAGAAGGAAGTGGAGAGAAGAAAATGGGACAACAAAGACTTCACAGCACAGGACTGGTCGTTCCCCAACCCCAGACCGAAGACCTCGTTCCAGATCACCAGCGAGAAATTCGGAAAACGACAATTAGTCGATGCTAGGGGGCGCGTGTCGACTACTTATACTCAATGCCTCAAGATTTCTATCTCAGATAAAAGTAGCGATGCAGAGAGAGACCCAGGACGCGCATGTGTGGGAGATGCCCAATCAGCACCTCTTTGTGGCCAGCATGATGAACGAGTCGGCGATATCATGAAACAAGAACAAGTCTATCTGCGTGGACGTCATGGACAGGCTAAAGAAGGAGTTCTACCTGTACTCGATTCTTCGAAAGATACCTGCAATGAACTGTTAATGACAACAACCGTACAAGTCGAAGATGAATGGTCCTCGGAGGAAATGATGAAAAGCCAGAAGAAAGACAATGATCTGAGGTTAATCCGGAACTGGGTAAAGAATGGAGTTCGACCAACTTGGCAGGAAGTTTCCAGATATGGTACGACTATAAAGGGATACTGGGCTCAATGGAGTTCCCTTTGTCTTCGCGATGGCCTACTGCATCGGAAGTGGGAGAGCCCCGATGGAGTATCCGCAGTCTACCAGTTGGTCTTGCCTAAAGCAAGAATCCACCAAGTGCTAGAAGAGCTTCACAGCAGCCCATCCGGAGGACATTTTGGAGTAACCAGGACGTTGGCTCGAGTAAGGGACCGATTTTATTGGGTAAACTGTCGCCGAGACGTCGAAGAATGGTGCAAGAGATGTGATCTATGCTCTGCCAAAAAGGGACCAAAAACAAGAAGCCGTGGTAAAATGGTGCAGTACTTATCCGGAGCACCATTCGAGAGGGTAGCAGTGGACATTCTTGGACCATTACCTGTAACCGACCGTGGAAACAAGTACTTGATGGTGGTAATGGATTATTTCTCGAAATGGCCCGAAGCAGTACCTCTCCCCAATCAAGAAGCAGAGACTGTAGCCGAAGCGTTCATCGAGAATGTCATAGCTAGGCATGGAGTACCCCTCGAGCTGCATTCCGATCAAGGAAGAAACTTCGAATCAGAGCTGTGGCAAGAAGTAATGAAAATAATGGGCATCAAGAAAACCCGAACTACTGCGCTTCATCCCCAGTCGAATGGCATGGTTGAACGCCATAACAGGACCATATGCCACTACCTGTCTAAATTCGTGTCTGAAAATCAAAGGGACTGGGACAAATTGGTGCCTCTATTCTTGCTGTCATATCGAAGTTCCCAGCATGAATCAACCACCTACACTCCATCTATGCTGACCTCTGGAAGAGAGATGAAGCTGCCTACTGACCTCATGCTTGGCCGTCCACTGGAAGAAACCGAAGAGCGATCTCTGCCAGAATTTGTGGAGGACTTGCGAAAGAGAATGGACCGGATCCACCGATTTGCCAGGGAGAAGCTGAAAATTCACAGCGACAAAATGAAGCAGCGTCTCGACACTACATCAACAGAGACTGCCTTTAAGCCTGGTGACGCAGTATGGTTGTACGCCCCAAAAAGGACAAAAGGAAAAAGTCCAAAGCTTCAGAGCAACTGGGAAGGCCCGTACACCATAATAAAGAAAATCAATGACCTGGTCTACCGCATCCAGCTGTCTCCAAGAAGCAAGCCGAAGGTGGTCCATCTGGAAAGGCTCGCAAAGTACACAGGACATAATCCACCCGATTGGTTTGTCGTCGAAGATCCACAGCCTAGAACTGAAGACAGTGTTATTCGGGACGAATAACTTTGAAGAGGGGAGCAGTGTGACATTTGTAAAAGTGACATTTGTGACAGCTGACATTTATTAAGTTTTATAGTTTATATATTAAGTCAATTTAGTTTATACACTAGCTGTTAGTAAAGAATTGTATGGAATGTCATGTTAAATATTCTAGATGTCAAACGAATTTTCTAGAAGATGTAAATATTATAAATACTGGTGTGGTTGCTAGGGAGTTAGTTAGTTATGTTTTGGATGTTACACTGTTAAGACTAACGAGTTGTAAAGTGTAATAAACGTGTTTGGAATTAAAAGAGTGAATCATTTAAGGAGAAATACGTAACAGTATTTTAAGACACCTAACCTATTTTAAAGGTTAGGTGTCTATATGTAATGTATTACACAATTATTTTTTCAATAAAAATTGTACATATTCATGCGAGAATCCAATTTCCAAATGTAGTTCTAAAACTTTTACAGGCGGCGACTTAAGAGGGACAGTTTCGTGACATAATAGGGAAAAACGTGGTGAAATAAGAGGAAATGTGAATTAAGCGAAGGTGACTTAAGAGGGAATCGAGTGTATTTATGCCACACAACAAGTCTATAATGCAAGGCTTTATTGAACGAGTCCGTTTTATGCCGAGCGTAGCGAGTAAGGCCATAAAGAGGGGAGAGTTCAATAAAGCCTTATTATGGACGAGTTGCATACAAAGCTTTATGTTCCACTGCTAAAATTGATTTATTAACGAAAAAAATTAATTCAATGACATTCTTGACATTTTTATGACAGTTGTACATATTAATTTGAAAACGTCGAAATTTTACATAATAGTAAAATAAAGTAACTTTTTTTTACTAGTATAAAAAAAGAGGTACTTTATAGTCGCAAAACTATGTCATAAACAGTCCTTTATAACATGGTCGGACATAAAAAAATTTTTTCGTATTTTTCCCGTAATATTGGTATTTCTTAAAACCGATTTTTGATTTTCTTTACATGTGCTATATTTTAAGATACAAGGAAGTTTTATTAAAAGTTAATATTTTATTCAGGTGTTGTCTTCTCAGGGAGTATGATTCCTTTGGCCTATCTGTTTTTTTTTCCGATGGCACTGACATTTTTTGTTATTGGAATTAAATTGCCTACATTCTTCTAAAACGTGTTGTTGATATCATGCTTTTTTTCATATCTGTCACCGTCTTCGAATTATTCAGCAAAATATCCATCTGTAAACGAAACAAAAATACTGCAAGGTTTACTTTAGACGGAAAAATATTTATGAAAAATGACAAACTGAAATTGACTAATAATTTTATGTCAGCTGTCATGATTCAAGTGAATAATTTAACATAAAACGTATGAAAACAAATATTATGATTACTTATTTGTCTAAAAAAAAACATAATTTTAACACCCTGTATCTTCAAAACGAAACTCATATTTCTAAGAACTTACAATCTTTTTGCGAATGTCTTTGTAAAATATCGGACACTTATTAAAAAACACCTTGTAATTGTGACCGTTTTCGTAAACAGTTTTTTTCTAGTGTGTTTTAAAAATGAATGACATAAATTTTGAGCAACGGTGTGCTATCAGGTTTTGCTTCAGACTTGGACACAGCGCAACGGATACTTTTTGCAAAACTTCAACACGCCTACGGAGACGACGTGTTGTTTCATGAGCCCAGGTTTTTCGGTGGTAAGGCATTCTCAGCAGGAAGAGAGTCGATTGAAGATGAACCACGCAACGGAAGGCCTTTATCTTCAAAAACCGACGAAAATGTCGATAGAATACGGAATCTTGTGAGTTCCGATCGTCGGTTGACGACAAGAATGATTGGGGAAGAGTTAAATTTGAATCACACTACTGTTCATCAGATTTTGACTAACGAATTGGGGATGAAATAAATCTGCATAAAAATGGTTCCAAAAAAATCTTTCGCAGGAACAAAAGGACAGCAGGGGAGAAAGGCGTCTTGACTTTTTTGAATCTATTGAAAATGATCCCCATTTTATGGAACATGTTATTATTGGTGATGAGACTTGGGTGTTTGAGTACGAGAAAACCAAGGAATGGAACCAAGCGCCAAAGCATGGAATGGCACACTTCAAGCTCTCCAAGACCCAAAAAAGCAAGAATGAGCAATTCGAAGATCAAATCATGCTGATTTGCTTTTTTTGATAGCCAGGGAATTGTCCACAAAGAGTTTGTGCCTCCAGGCCAAACAGTAAATCGACACTTTTACAGAGAGGTTCTTGAAAAATTCGAAAAAGAATCATGCGTGGGAGACCAAACATCAAGAATAACTGAATGTTGCATCACGATCACGACAATGCGCCTTATCACACACAGCCATTTCAGTAAACGAGTTTTTAGCCAGTAAAAACATTCTTGTGACTCAGCCTCTTTATTCGCCTGACTTAACTCCTTGTGACATTTTTCTCTTCCCGAGATTGAAAAATCACCTCAAGGGACGTCATTTTGGGACAATAGAAAACATTCAAACGGCTATAACAGACCAGCTGAAGGCTATTCCAGTATATGAGTTCCAGCACTGCTATGAGGAATGGAAGAACTGTCTCCAGCGCTGTGTGGCTTCCCAAGGAATTCATTTTGAAGGAGACAATACTGAATTGTAATTCTATTTGAATAAAAAAAATTGAAAATCAATCTCATTACTTAATTTACACACTTCGTATAAGATAAGACTAAATATAGAGCCATCCAAAAAAAAACGTCATCAACTTTGGCTATGAACGAGAGAGATGGAAATAGCGGTCATGTGTAAGCTTTTCGGTTATGTCAAACTTTTGACAAGTGACTGTCACAATTTGTAAAATAAACAATAGCTGTCATATGATGTGATAGTATTGACAAGTAAATAAGGTAGTAAATTCGATTAAGAATAGAAATACGTCTTTTTTTTCTCGGCCAACTTTGATGACGTTTTTTTTTTGGATGTCTCTATATAAGTATATAAATTATATATAAATTCTAGCCGCCTTTTCTTTAAGCACTGGTTCGTATTTTTTTTACGCACGTGCGAAAAAATAACGTTTTAGAAACTGTAAAGCATGCGCGAATGTAGTATTTTAAGAACGGTTGCAGAAAAAAAGCAATTAAAGGCTTTCTATCATTTCTACATCTTGACCAATAACTCTCATCTTGCTCTCATAACTGAAAAAAAATTAATTGCTTCCAATATACATATGTATGTGTGTACGTAATCAACATAATTATGTCATGTTTTAAGCATCCGACGAGATTGCAAAATCTCATTTGGGGAAGTAAATCTGTCATTAGTTATTACGTAAACCCTTTTTCGTATTTCCGAGTTAAATTACGGCTCTCCTCATTCTCCGCTATTGCCAGATCGGCGCGATCGCCTCGTCTTATTATAAGTTAAGTGAAATGGTACCTGCCATATCATTAACCTATAAATTTCTATTATTTACCTTAATGATGCGAAATATCGCGTCCACGAGAGAATCGAGCTTTCTAAGGAGTCCATTTATTTTAAATTTCTCTAGCAGGTCGTAACGATGCAATTTGGGTAAATGAGCCTACTTAGCGACGATGGACTCGCGTACGGTGAGTCTATCGATAAAATTTATGGAGCGATTTTATAGGCATTGATGGGGACAATGGTAATTTGCGAGAATTGCATTAATTCGAAATTAAGCCTGGGGAATTCCTGAAATATCGTGCGATAAGACTGCTGCACAGCGGGACAAGACGACTTGATTGTTGGCAAAAACTAAAGAGCCATAAAAAAAAGTCATCAAATCTGGCTATGAACGAGAGAGATGGAAATAGCGGTTATGTCGAAGCTCGAAGCAAAACTTTGTTGTAAAACTTTTGACAAGTGACTACCACAATTTTATTGTAATATAAATAATGACTGTCATATAATGTAATAGTCTTGATAATTAAATAAGGTTATAAATTTAAGATTAAGTATAGAAATACGTACATATTTTTAAGGTGTTTTTTTTTGGATAGCTCGTTATTACTAAATTACATTTACTAAAAACCAAATAATATTTTTTAGTAGTTTAATGAAGATATAAATCTTAATGAATAGCGAATAGAAAAAGAAAAAGTGTAACCCACATTTTTTTGTTTTTTTTTTGCGATATTTAAATAAAAAATATGAAATGCCGTTCAAACTTAATTAATATTACTTGAATTGAATCCCATACATACCTTGCTGTACATGTTTGATTTATGCATATCGTTTTTGTCAGGATTATTGCGCGACAAAACATATTTCTATGTTGTGAAAAAGAAATGGGTTCAAATATAGTAGATAGGTCAGTCTATTTCTTAAATAATATTGCTGAAGATTTGAAAAAAAAAAAGTTAAAAATCGAGTTAAAGTGAACAAAAATTTAACCTAAAATGTAAATAATAACGATAAATCAAGCCCGACGAAGCTGTAAATTTTGAATATATATTCATTTTTTATACATGTATATAATTGAAGTATATTCATTCTAGATTTAGATATGATTTGAAAAAGTTACTCATGTCATTAACAATTAGTTTTTAGAAAATGTAACATAATAAATTGAAAGCTTGGTATAGTAGTTTCGAATATATTTTAATTGTAGGTAGGTATCTTATAAAAAATGTTTCGACGGTTTTACCAGACCCTAACATCAATTTTTTTTGAAAAATATGAAATATATTCGAAACGGGCATTTGTTTTATAAATATATATAGGATCTTCCATTTAAAATAAGGATGTAGTAGATGTACATTCGAAGATTATTATATTCTGTAGAAGATTCAGCAATATAAAGAGACATCCAAAAAAAATCATCGAAGTTGGCTATGAACGAGAGAGATAGAAATAGCGGTCATGTCGAAGTTTTCGGTTATGTCAAACGTTTGACAAAGTGACTGTCACAAATATAAAATAAATAATGGCTGTCATATATAACGCAACAGCTTTGACAATTAAATAAGGTTATAAATTTAAGATAAATACGTCTTTTTTTACTAGGTCAACTTTGATTTGGATGGCTCGATATTAAATAAATGACAAAAAATGGTGCAAACAACCTCACATATTTAATAATATTAGCATATTTAACAGATACTTAATAATGATTTTAGCATTTTTTATGAAACAACGATTCTATAGACCAAAATCGCAGTAAAAATCACCCTGTATAAATACCATCTACGAAAAAAAATCCAGGCAAAGGTTCTTGATTTTTGAATTACATACCTCCAAATTTAACCAATCGTTTTTTAATTACAACTTCATGACTGCTCAGACAATTTAAATTAATTTTGACTCGTTCAGTCAAACCCTTTAGACTTTAGATGTATCATTTCACAAAATGTCGGCTAAATTAATTCACCTCATCACTGGGTGATGTAATCAGAATCACAATGCAAAGGAAAATGCTAAAAATAGGCTATTTTTTGCCTATCAGGCAGGTCAGATGCTCATAGGAAATACGACCTTGGAACCGCAAAAAATATTGTATTTTACTTGCGAATGATTTTTTAGGGAAAAAAAAGATTGAAATCCAATATTTTTTCAATAAGTGCACATCTTGTGATGACGAAAATATTAAAAAAATATATATTCCCAGATTTTATTATCAACTATTGATAAAAAGGAATACTCTGTCTTAAAAAAAAAAAATTCGCTAATAAATACGAAAACTAAGCCAAGATTATTACAGGAGGATCTTTTAGCCACATTTTGTGTTTCCCAGAAGGTACCGCGAGGAGGCGATCCACTTAGCATTCCATATATATTTTTTAAAATATGTTTAACAGGAATAATTACTAATATAATAAAGCAAACATGTTGAAAAAAAAAAAAAAATAAGAATATAAAAAAAAATAAAAAATAAAAACAAAAAAAAATGGAATGCTGTGGATCGCCTCTTCGCGGTGCATTCTGGGAAACACAAAATGTGGCTAAAAGGTCCTACTGTAATAATCTTGGCTTAGTTTTCGTATTTATTAGCGAAACTTATCTTTTTTTACGACTTAGAGTATTCCTTTTTTATCAGTATTTGATGATAAAATCTGGGAATATATATGTTATATAAGATATATTATTTAATATTTTCGTCATCACAAGATGTGCACTTATTGAAAAAAATATTGGATTTCAATCTTTTTTTCCCTAAAAAATCATTCGCAAGTAAAATAAAATATTTTTTTGCGGTTCCAAGGTTGTATTTCCTATGAGCATCTTAGGGTGACTCACAGACAGCTCTTTCGAGGTGATTGTAGAGGTTTCCCCCGGCATTCTGCATATTTTGGGGTATTTAATTAAAGTAAACAAATGATTTCCTATAATTTTTTCAACCCTAAACCCGTTTGCCTGATAGGCAAAAAATAGCCTATTTTTAACATTGTCCTTTTTCTGTGATTCGTTATTCATGAATTTTGCAACTTAAAGTGGATGGCACGTAACATTTTTTACTTCCGGTAGATCGCGATGTTAATAATATTTTGAACTTCTTAATAGCCAAAGACATATTTAACCATACATAATTCCACTGGTATGTCTACTTTCAACTAATGAAACAGGTTCATTCTAAATAATTTAAATTCATTTATATTGTAATTTGCCTAAAAAAATGCTTACATAATACTACACTCAAACATGCCACACTTTCATTTCTCCCCTTTCACTTTCAAAAGGTTTCAAGTACTTTGCGTAATTAATAGACTGAAAAAAATATTCTGATTTCCGCTTCTTCAAAAATGCCGAAATCTTAATCCTGGCCTTGTATCAGGCATCTAAAATGGCGAATTAAGTATCCCAAATGAAACTAAGCAAAAGTAGGTGAACCTACTAAAGACAGCGCCTTGTGCTCACCATTCTACCACAAATTCCTGCCTAGACATTGTTGTTGATTTTTAAACATGTTGAAGTTGTTTATTACCCTCATCAATTACCAGCGTGTTTACTATATTGACAGAGGCCTAGAAAAACTCTAGGTACCAGCGGTGGCACGTGATTATTTGAAATAGAGACAGCAGCAATTAAAATATAATATAGATAAGATTTTTATAACGAAAAAACGTCATCAAATCTGACTATGAACGAAAAAAAACGGAAATAGCAATTATGTTCACAAAACATCTAAATAGAAGAATTTGCTTGAAATTATTTATTTCTACAATTATAAACATTTAAAACAATACAGTATCAAAACATATTGACATAGTAAACAGAAATTATTTGAACACAAAAAAAGTCAAAGGAGATTAAAATAAGAACATTTTCACATCGAGATTAGGTTGTATGTAACTTGGACATACCTGCTGGACATCGTGAACATACTTCCTACTGATGAAGTAGAACGCTTGTTGTTGCATGGCTCTATACAATGAAGAACACTCTAAAAACATAATATTTCATTAGGTACAATTTTAAGGTTCAAACGCTAAGAAACTTCTATTTTTTAATATGTACACATGCTCATTTACAAGACCATTTCATATTAAGAGTAAACTAGAAGTAACTTTGCTAAACCTAACAATTAATTAAATTACACGTATCTTTTCATTCTTATCATGCACATCTTATTATGTTCTTGTAATACTAATCATTTATAAGTTAGATAAGTAATTTAGCACAGTATTTACTTACCAATAAGTAGAATAATTTATATTATATCCTTAAATGCCAATCAGAAAAAAATTGTTTTGTCACGAAATAATGCACAAAACAATTTGATGCCAATCAAAATTTTCCATTAGGGACGCTTCCTAAAACAACAACAACCAAGTTTTAAATTAAAATGCCGCGTTTCTATTGGGTATGGATCGCCTCGGCAAATAGACCTATGGGATTACTGCCACCGATGCGATGCGGCCATTTTGTTATTTATAATTTTTCCCCAGATTTGGGGAATTATAAAAAAATATGCTAACTTCAAAGTCAATTATTTAATAGGTATCTGAAAAGTATTATTATTGTTATTATTATTACTCAAAATGTCTAGTATGACTAACTACTTTCTTTAATGTAAGGGTATATATCTAACATAGCGAATACCGCATCAGCTTGTTGCTGAAATTATTACGACTTAAGGTGCATCTGGCAACATCGCACTGGTAGCGTGTTGCGAGGTCATTATTTACTTGTCAAGACTGTCTCATTACATGACAGCCGTTGTTTATTTTACAAATTGTGACAGTCACTTGTCAAAAAGTTTGACATAACCGAAAAGCTTAGACATGACCGCTATTTCCATCTCTCTCGTTCATAGCCAGAGTTGATGACGTTTTTTTGACGTCTCTAATAACTGATAAACTCATTTGCTACAAAAAGGTTTAACCAATCTAAACAAACAAAATAGACATGATTAAATCAATCTCACTGAGGGAAAATTCAGAAAACCACAAAATTTAGAAAGAAATATCACAAAACACAATACAAACGATGGCACAGCCATATATCTAATACTCCTATATTGTTAGAAGGGTCTGGAGATTGGCGAAATTGCCACGGTGCACATATATGCGTCTGTCTCTCTCTCGTAAGTACTTCGAGTCTTACGCGCATGCCCGAGAATTGAATATCCAGTTACACACAGCCAATTGCCCCACCAGATTCGGGACGCTTGCGCACAACAGGTCAAGGAGTCATTTGCTGTCTCACTTATCCCGTGACACCTCTACTTACGGACACCAGCAATATAGGAATATTAGATATATGGGCATAGCACGTTGAACATTGAGGTTATGCCAAACAGTTGGCAACACGTAAAATTGCAGATAGCCAAAATAACTGTAGGTCTGGACTTGAAATTTGTATCCGCAAGGAATTGCACGAACAAACATAAATACGCGCAATAAAAATTGGTGCAATTTTTCCTGCTGACAAGAAAAATTGCAAACTGTAAAGTGGCCTTCACAGTACCATTTGAGGTGAAAAAAAAATCGATAATATAATTCAAGCACTACGAATATTACTCGAAATGAATGGTATTGCATAGGAAAAGCCCTTTGTACCACCCTTACGAGCCGCCACTGCTCCGCACCGCACATGGCGATTATCGTCTTGTAACACTTCACGTTTCACGTTGTCGGTCAAGAGAAAGTCTACCGATTCGGTATCGTGCTGGTGCGCGCAATGTAGCGGGTCCCATTAAATCTGTTTTAGCCAGCGCAACGGACTTGTCTTCAATACTTCTCTGGACATTTTCGTTTCGCTGCAAGGGGATTACGGCCGGTGACTTTCACCGATCATTTATCGAATAACTCATCGAAGATGACATCTTTCTATGTAAAACAAAAGGTTTTTCAATGATGAATTAATTAGCATTGCCTACCTGCCCGGCACGACCATTTGGAGTTTGTGCCTCCATGCGTTAGTTAAATGTCACCACTTTCTCGGATGCTCTCTTTCTAGCTTTACGTATTTTAGGGATGCGAGAAAGAGAGCTCCCAGCTGGGTGGTTGGAGGGTTCAATGATATAACCTACTGCTGTTGTCCTGTCGAAAGAACTTCCACGAGATGTTTTGTGCAGAATCATACCCATTCAATGTGTTCCTGCAGTGCAGTTAACAATGTACCGTATGTGTACTAAATTCCATTCTCCAAATGGGAAAAGAGAGGTTCATTAAGTGAGACATACGCAGATGTTGCTGTGACGTTACACAAATTGGAGCGAACTAACCGGCTACCTGGGGCTGTTCACTCTTATGAGCCTACCTGAAATGTGATATTTAGTATGAGACCAACTCTATAGATGGCGCAACCAGCTTAGTTAGTTATATATAGTTGGTACTGTTAAAAAAAGAGATTGGTAGTCCGGAAGAACTAGTTCAGTCCATGCGCCCAAATGTTTAATATTAATAATTTGCGTTATGTTCTTACGTCAATATTTATCTGGGCGTATCGATTGAATTGGTTCTAAGTAAAACCAAAACAAACCATTGTTTTGTAGTTTTGTGTTTAATTTGTTTCCATGTGTTAATTTATTTTGTGTTTTATTTGTTTATTGGGTATTATATATTCTTATTTGAGACAGAAATTAGTTGAGTTAATATTACATTAAAAGAAGGAGAACTAGAACTGGTACCAGATGTGTGTTATAAATGAAACTTCATGTAAAGAACGTTATGCCTTTACTTTTTTTTAGTTTATATAAATGGCTAGTTGGAAATAATTTATACTTAAATGTGATTGTGTCTTGTGTTTAAATGTGATTGTGAATGCGTATAAATGTGGTTGTGAATAAAGGAATCTTACATCTAAAACAATTGATTTTGGTATTTAATGGTTTCAATATCTCAAATATCCTCCTTTTTCATCACAGCATGTCTTTAAAATTTATTTTTTAGGCATTATTTCTTGAGGAACGGTTTCAAATACAGTTTGTGGACTTTTTTGTATTCCCTTATGGACGAAACGTATATATATATATTATATGACAAGAATAGCAAAATCATATTTAGTTTATGCTAGATAAGGATAAAAAACTTTATGTAGTTAAAATTAGTTTGAGACCAATTCAAGAGATGGCGCTTCACGGTTTCATTTAATTGTATTAGAGAGTTCCATCTATCTCTTCTTTTATCTATGCCGGCTACGTCGTCACTACATGGTCACCAGCAGTAACCCGCCCGCTGAATGGGACGTGCCTGTTAGGTGTAGCAATTATATCTGTTTTATTCTGTCCTTCACTTAGGTCTTACTTACCTTTTCTTTTTCTTTTTTGGTTGACTATTAATTTAAGAATACATACGGTATGGGGTGTCTCATTCATTGGTTCATTGATCAGGACTTTGGGGTTTTGTAGAAAAAAGTTTATCACCATGTATATCGAAAATTAAGCGATTAATGACAGGAGGTGTGTAAATTAAGTAGTGAGACTGGCAACGTAGCGCCCGATCTAGCAACACTGCGAAGACGGGACTGGGAAGGGCGGTAGGTTAACATGTGATGCACCTTCAGTATGTAGATGTTTGAACTTGTTAGTCATTTGTTTGTTCTTTGTAACTGTTTTCGTAAACCATTTTGTTCTAGTGCGTTTTAAAAATGAGTGACATTAATTTTGAGCAACGGTGTGCTATCAGGTTTTGCTTCAGACTTGGACACAGCGCAACGCTTACGGAGACAGCGTTTTTTCAAAGTTTGTCGGTTGTTTAAGGCATTCTTAGGAGGAAGAGAGATTCGATTGAAGATGAACCACGCAGCGGAAGGCCTCCATCTTCAAGAACCGATGAAAATGTCAATAGAATACGGGATCTTGTGCGTTTAGATCGTCAGTTGACGAGAAGAAGCTCTCCAAGACCCAAAAAAGCAGGAATGAGCAAGTCGAAAATCAAATGCATGCTGATTTGATTTTTTGATAGCCAGGGAATTGTCTTAGGGTTCCTAGGAATTATTGATTTTTAAAAAATCGGACCTTGGATAATAGGCCTATAATGAATTGGAATCATGCGAATATCATGGAATCATGCACTTCCGGGTATACCGGAAGTCTGCGTCAACTTCCTTATTTTAAATGGAATGGTGCCTTTTTTATTGCACACTTTGATTCTACGCGTTTGAGGTAGATTTTTATTAGAATTCCCTATACCTTCTTTCACGCTTTTGTAAAATATGGGACATATTTAAAAAAATTGAGTTTGAACGGAACTGTACATGAATGAGGAATAATAAAACCATCGTTGCAAAGCTTTAGAATTCTACTAATCACCGTACCAATACCGATACTTTATTTTATAAAATAACCGTTACAGATAGTTTCAAATGGTTTGGAGTTAAAGAACAAAATTTAAAAGGACCCAAAATACCTCAAAACGAGTAAAAGATAGGTATAGGAAAATATTATGAAAATATACCTAAAAAAAATAATGTATTAATTGAAATATACAATAATAAAGGCACCATTCCATTTAAAATTGGTGCTGACTTAGCCAAAGTCCAAATTTTCAAAAAATCAATAATTCCTAGTCCCCCATACTTTTAATGAATGGTTTCAATACATACTGTATATACATTTTTTTGACAATAATTTTTATGGTTCCGATTTCAAATATAGTGACAGACGTGTTTCGCTTGTTTAAAAAAGATTTTGGTATTTAGGGGTTATACACTCGAACCCCTCTTATTTCATCTCCGCTTAATTCACATCCTCTCTTATTTCACCACGTTTCCCCCTATTATGTCGCGAAACCGTCCCGGTTAAGTCGCCGCCTGTAAAAGTTTTAGAACTACGTTTGGAAATTGGATTCTCATGAATACAATTTTTATTGAAAAAAATGATTGTGTAATACATTAAATATGGACACCTAACCTTTAAAATAGGTTAGGTGTCTTTAAAAAATATTTAACCTTTAAAATATTCATTCAAGTGGAAAATTGAACTTTGTCACGCACGACTGGGTATACTTACGTTTATTTTTTTTGTTCAGTTGGCTCATTTTTCGTTATAACAAGTGCTGTGGTATATCTCTAAATATTCCTTTTTGCAACTAAAACATGAAAAAAGTTGAGGTTATGATCGCGACTTAAGCGAGACTAAATTTCGCTACTTAAGCGAGGTGATGATGCATGGATTTGGTGAATTAAGATCTATCTATCTATCTAAGAATGATATTCCAAAAGATTTTGGGGGGGGGGGGCAAGCTTTTGAAAAAATTATACAGCTTATTTTCCGAACACGTCTTAGCGGTCCAGAACGTTCGAAAAAGCAGCTCTGCTGTATTATTCCATTTTACAGTTCTATTGGTAGTTTTTGTCGGTAAAAATGAGTTATACTTTCTCGAAATATATATACATGGCGTTATTCAATCTTAGGGAAGCTAATAGGACGCTACAATAGCAGTATTATTTATAATATGATTAAATACGTTTTCAAACTTTAAACGCGTTTTTCTCGAAACTGTGTTTTTCAAATTGGCGTACAACGTAGCTAGCTCAGTTTTGATCTGATAAATTTAAAATTGTAATTGTAATCTTCTTATATAGATTATCTATCGAAATACACACGATTGTTGTTATCGATAAATAATTAGATTTGCAATAAATAATTTAAAGTCGATTTTTTAAGAAAAAAATGAAAATAAGTCAATTTTTGAATTAAAAAAAAAAATTAAAATCTCGGGTACTTCCAAAGAAAAACCAATGTAGATAAAGAAAATCATTTTTTTTTGTTTCCAAGTGGTGTACGAAGACTGCTACACTGTACACCGAGTTCCTCCTCCAGAAAAATATTGTTTCATGCTACGACGTTATTTTGTAACTTTAATGGAAATAAAAAATACTTAATTTTTCAGTGCGCCAGGGTAGTATAACCCCTTCGCAAACTCTTAGACGAGTGAACGTTGCAGAACTGTTTATTGTTCGGTTATGCTACTTGATAATTAAAAGCAGAAAGAAATACATCTTACTGTCACTTAACTCTACTAACATTAAACCGTTCGATAACGGAACTCGCCACAAGGAAGTAATGCATAGGTAAAGCGGAGAAATTTAATCAAATCCATTAGAAAAAAAAACTTTCGACAGATAAAATACTTTCACTATTTCGGCAAACGTTTCTTTTCTGGCCCCCATGAGCGACCATTGACTTAGATACTTACGTATGATACCTTCGAGTGTAATAATAATTAAGAATGATACAGTAACAGGAGAAAGATGTAATAAGAGGTAATTTCGACGGGATCGCTGCAGTTTACGCAATATTTGGAAGGTACACTGATAAAAATAACTGTTACGCACAGTGTAAGCCTGTAAAACTGGCATATAATTACAAAATTGAATTCTATTTAGAGCTGTCTATTTATTTTACTTTGACTTATTTATAGATGAGCTTATCCTGACTGTCGTAAGATGTCACTGTTTCAACCATTACGGTTATTAGAGTTCGATAATTTTTTATTTCGTTTGCGTTTTCACAATTTAGAAACAAATAATGAATGGTTTGTATAAATATTGAGAAGCAAAGAATTTAAATTTTAATAATTAGGGAGTATGGCGACATGCGGAGATTCAGTCACACATTATGCCTTTCATTGCAAATCTTTTTATGAGTAAATTTGAGACAGAAGTAAAAGATAAATTCGAGTATTTCCCTAGAGTTTGGTTCAGGTATGTGGACGATATATTCGCGGTATTTGATACAACAACAATTAGTTTAGATAATTTTGTTGCCAAATTAAATAACCGTTTCCCTACTATAAAATTTACATATGAAGTGGAACACAATGAACAGCTACCATTTTTAGATGTATTAGTTATTAGAAATAGTGAAAATAAGTTAGAGTTTGATGTATATAGGAAAGATACCGCGACTCTTAGATATATTCCCAACGGTTCACACCACCCTTTTCAACATAAAATGGCAAGTTTTAATTTTCTAATTCAGCGTTTGTTAAATTTCCCCCTCAGTAAAGAGAGGTTTGAACATGAGAAACATTTAATTAAGAATATAGGTATATATTGCACCTAGAAGGAAGCATAAATTTAAGAGAACCCTGTACAGTTCCACGACTTTTCGTAGAGATACTGACAATTCGAAATTTGTTTCGTTACCAAATGAACCTAAATTCACCCGCGGACTCACTGGCGGATCCAGGGGGGGGGGGGGGGCCTGGGGGCCATGCCGACTATCACAAGAAGTATTCTTGTGATAAGTAGTCGGTATTTTTGTATAAATGGATTTTTCATTGAAATTCTAAAGTGCCAGGAAAACGCGTGACCTTGAAAATTTTCAAAATTTTCGCCTGCGGCACCAATATGGCCTCTCGCGGATCATATGTTGCTTTATCACTAAAATGCCCCCCCCCCTGAGAGGCCTTCTGGATCCGCCTATGCGCAGACTAGATAAATTTTTTAAAAATATTAATATCAATTTGGTTTATAATTCTAAAAATAAATTACAGACGCTTTTGGATAACTCCAAATACAAAATCGACAATAACGAAAAGTCAGGAATATACGAAATAAGTTGTAAAGATTGTATATTGGGCAAACAAAAAGATCTATTTTGACTAGATTTAAAGAACACATGGCTCATTTGAAATATGGCAGAACTGAAAAATCTTGTGTTGCCCAACACGCTTAGGATAACCATACATAGGATAGACATAAATATTAGGACAACTTTAGGATAGACATAAATAATTTAAAATTAATTAGAAATGTAACAAACAGTAGACAGTTGGATGCTTTTAAAAGTTAGAAATTAGGTAGAAATCATTAAGTGTAACAGTAGTATGAATAAGGACAATGGTCCGATACCCACCAGTCCACTGTTTGCTCTGATAAACAAAGACAGTTACGGTTCAGTGAACCGTGGAAATAAATTTAGTACAAATAGTGCAAGTGTGTAGGCTAGAATTTAGTTTTAATCTTCTCCTGAAGATGCCAACTTGGTTGGCGAAACGCGCGTCGAGAAAAGTGTAGTAGTTCGGTGTTTCGTGGAAAACGTCCAATTTTTTGTTTCTACGCCGAAGGTTCCAGTACCCACTCCAGGAGAGATTCCAAGGCTAAGTTTGTGTACTATTTAATGAATTGTATCCCAACAGATCTCCAATAAACTAGTTAATAATAATCCGACTGGTAAAGAAATTTCAAGTAACTGGTAACACTAATTGTAAGTACTCCGCTAAATCAGTACACCTAGAACTGCAACCGGAGGAGACAAAGCGTTTGGATATCTTGCTCTAAATGCGCGAAAATTCCATCCAATCTTCCAAGGTCTTGGCAACTACTTTTGATGTTTCTCACTAGTCGGTTAAAATTTATTTAAGCGAGAAAAGTTACAAACTACAACTTGTTCACGAGTTAAACGAGGATGACTTCGACAGAAAGGCTGAATTTTGTGAAGGCATGATGGAAAGATACAATAACAATAATAACTTCGCAAAGATTTTTTTTTTTTTTTTGATGAAACTACATTCAATTTAAGTGTCGTTGTTAATCGACATAATCGCCGTCAATAATAGTCAAATCAGAACCCTCATTGGTTCTAAGAAGAGCATGTCCAAAACCCCCAAAAGTTAATGTTTGGAGGACGTATTGTTGGACCTTTCTTCAGAGATGGAAATTTAAATTCTGAAAAATATTTAGGTCTGCTAAGAAATCACATTATTCCATCTTGCATAATACTGTTGATTTCGGGTGCAAATATATGTTATTAACCAACAACTATATTCCAACAGGATGGGGCACCATCACATTTTGCGGCAAATATCAGGAAGTATTCAAATGCACAAGTTCCAGGGCGCTGGATGGACAGAAGAGATATAATTGAATGGCCAGCGCATTCCCTGGATCTAAATTTCTTAGTTTTTTTTCTTTGGGGGTATTTAATATGTAAAGTTTATGTCAATCGACCAGATAACATTGAAGACTTGAAACAGAAAATTTCAAATGAAATCCGGGCCATTCCTGAAGAATTCTTAGTAAATGTTATTGAAGAGTTTCCGGACCGGCTTGGGCATTGCCTAGCGGCAAATGGAGGTCAATTTCAACACCTCATTCACTAACTATTGTTTTGTTGTTTCATTTTTGAAAAATAAATAATTAAGGAAGCAATGACATTCTTTTAAAAATATGAACTTTAAACGCGTTTTTTTTCTTTATTTAAAATTTCTTTATGTAACCATATCAAATTTTTAGTATGCAGTCAAGAGAAAAACGCTGCTATTTTAGATATTGAGGGAAAACCTACAGGTTCTCATTAAAAAAAAAGTTGGCCTTCATAACAACGAAACTCGAAAAGATAAAATTATTTCATGGTAATATAAACATGACAAATAAACCGATGAAAATTTTTTTGGTTAAAAAACATGCAGAAACTAACCCCCAGTAGAGTTATTTTTAGATATCGATAATAAATGTTTTCCCAGTATATAGCCAACTTAATGGTGGACACTGTTTGTTTAATAAAGTATTAGACAGCATATTTAAATTATTCAATTTAAATATGCGCAAAATGAAGTGTATAAATGATTATTTAACAAATTATTTTTTGTATGAAATCGAAATTTCTTTATTGCCACGTTTGCTGGTTTTTTGCCCCACTATCCGACGGCCTGTTGACGACAGTTTGTTCAGTTTGAAGCAGATTTAATTTTGTCAAATTAGTTCCATTTTTATATACTTATTCTTGACATATACAAGGTTAGTTTTATAAATGATTTTTTTTAATTTTTCGGTCGATTAAAAAAAAATAAAAATCGTGTCTATGTTTTTTACGTAGAATGTAGATGGGACGAGTATGCAGATCCTTGTTGTAGGTCCAACAACCTTGTATGTAGAGGGGGTTTAAAAAGTTTTTTTTTTTTAATGGAACACCCTGTGCATTTTCGTAATTTTTGGTTATCCATTTCATTCTGATTACAAATATGTATATACATTAGGGTGGTCCTTATTTTTTATTATTTAATTTTGTTTTTAAATTAGTATTTAAATATAAAAAACCCCAAAAGTTTTATTTGCCAAAAAAATGAATTTCTATTGACAGCTTTTTTGACAGCTGTCAAGAGTCCAAACTCGTTTTTGACATCATATTTGGATTTAGCTGTATTGAAACACTTAATTAAGACTAAAAAAAACTAAAACTAAACTAAAAAAAAAAACTAAAAATTCGATTAAAAATTTCATTGACAGCTTAATTGATAGTTGTCATTTAGCGAAAAACATGTTACCCATTTTTTTACGACGAAACTTACTTGATTTGTGTTGAAATATAAAAAAATCCTTAAAATTTTAAATAATAAAAAAATGAATTTTTATTGACCGCTTTTTTGACAGCTGTCATTAGTCAAAACCGGTTTTTGATATTTGGATTCAGCGATATCGAAAACCTGGGGATACCAAGTTTCACCTTGAACCGATGGAAATCAAGTGCTCAACGCTTGGTTTAACCTAAAATAAAGGAAAACCAATGTTAAATCCCATTTAAAATTCAACCTGCGTGGGGCACGGGTTATTTTTTTTTTTTCGACTTTTTATTGTTTCATAATTATTTTCTAGGCGTCTACTTCCGATTTAGTGGGAGCACTCAAAAAAATCGGGACTGTTCTAAAATAAGGACCACCCTAATATACATATGTTATGTGTTAATGCTAATTAAATGTAAAATAATGTAAATCAAAGTTAATATATCAAACATGTAAATTAATGTTAATTGACCAGCTGCTACATTTGTTCTTCACAGTGTTTTTCTCACAGTATGACAATTCGTTCCAATTTCAGGGAAATCGGCCTAATCTACGCCACTGTGTTTGTACCATTAACAAAACGAAACCGGCTACAGAAAGTTTAAGTTCAAGGTTCACCATTTGCATGGTTATTCTTAAAAGCAAACTTACTTTCTTCGATTGTGATTAAATGGCTGTTAGGACGACATACCGGACTCATGGCAAAAATATCATTATCTTCTCTGAACACTTTCCACTCCATTAGAAACGTTAGAATAATTTGTTCAACAAAACAATTAAGGAGGTTAGAGTTAAGTTTCCTAGGTAATATGTATTTAATTTGATACTGATAAGATGGCAATAATTCATGAACATAAATGACAAGTATTCATGAACTATTATGATTGAATCCACACTTTATATATGTGCAATTCACATTTTACTTCAATATATATGGTTAAGTAGAACCATTTCATATAGTGTTTTAGTTTTAGATGTTATTAATTTTTCAATACCTAGCAGAATCCATAATCTTCAGACATTAGTTATTTTCGCTTTTACTTAATTTTAGGGTAAATAATTGTAGTTTTAAGCTTTTAAAAAAGCTTTCTAGGATTTAATAGAGACATGTATATATCATTAGAGAGATACATAAATTACTATACAAAAAAAAAAGATAAAAACGTATTTTTTTCGATTTATATATACAGTGTTTTACGTGTGTACCGCAAGAGATCCGAGGTCGATTTAATTAGAGAAGAGCTATACACGTAGTGCTTCATGAAGAGACGCGTTAGTTTTCCTTTTCTGTAGTTTCAGAACAATAATAGAAAAAGGAAAACTGAGGCAGCAGGATCTAGACAAGAAAATCTCAGTCTAAAGGTTTAAAAATGTTTGCTACTTGTTTGTTGTTTTTCTTACGGCCACGTGTTTAATTGCATTCTAGCCATTTCTAATTATATTCAGGCAGTCCCAATGCCGCGATGTGCTTTGCGAATTTGGTCGTCATCACTCCCTCTGCCTATGTCAGCAGGGCACATGCCTCCACCTTCTCCAGACCCCAAAGGTGCAAATCCACATTTCCTACATATGAGGTGTGTAAATTAAGTAATGAGTCTGGCAACGTAGCGCCCGATCTAGCAACGTTCTGTGACTGTTTTCGCAAACCGTTTTTTTTCTAGTGCGTTTTAAAAATGAGTGACATTAATTTTGAGCAAAGGTGTGCTTTAGACTTGGATACAGCGCAATGGACACTTTTGAAAAACATGCCTATGGAGACAGCGTTTTTTTTTTCAAGAGCCCAGGTTCTTCGGTGGTTTAAGGCATTCTCAGAAGGAGAAAGAGAGTCGACTGAAGATGAACCACGCAGCGGAAGGCCTTCACCGTCAAGAACCGATGAAAATGTCGATTGAATACGGGATCTTGTGCGTTCACATCGTCGGTTGACGACAAGAATGACCGGGTTAAATTGGAATCACACCACTGTTCATCAGATTTTGACTAACGAATTGGGAATGAGAAAAATCTGCGCAGAAAACCTTTCGCAGGAACAAATTGACATCAGGAGAGAAAGGTGTCTTGACTTTTTGGAATCCCCGTCATTTTATGGAACTGTCATTACTGGTGATGAGACTTGAGTGTTTGAGTACGACTTGGAAACCAAGCGCCAAAGCATGGAATGGCACACTTCAAGTTCTCCAAGACCTAAAAAAGCAAGAATGAGCAAGTCGAAGATCAAATGCTTGCTGATTTGCTTTTTTGATAGCCAGATTGAAAAACTTCGAAAAAGGGTCATGCGTGTGAGACCAAACATCAAGAACAACTGAATGTTGCATCACGACGATGCGCCTTGTCACACAGTTATTTCAGTAAACGAGTTTTTAGCCGGTAAAAACATTTCTGTGGCTCCTCGGCCTAATTATTCGCTTGACTTGAGTCCTTGTGACTTTTTTTCTCTTTCCGAGATTGAAAAATCCCCTCAAGGGACATTATTTTGGGACCGTCGAAAACATTCAAAAAGCTGTAACCGACCAAGGCTATTCCAGTATATGAGTTCCAGCACTGCTATGAGGAATGGAAGAACCGTCTCTAGCGCTGTGTGGCTTCCCAATGAAGTGATTTTGAAGAAGACAATACTGAATTGTAGTTGTATGCGAATAAAAAATATTACAAAAGCATTCTCGTTAAATACTTAATTTACACACCTTGTATATCTTTGACGTCACCCCTCAGGATCTTCTGGGTAATTTGTCGTTTTTATAACCAAGTCCTGAACAGCAATGAAGAAGCCTTCGGATTCGGGGTACAGATAGCCGCCGGTAAGCTATTTTACTGAATTGTCTTTGTCGATGTAGTTTGGCTGTAGCATTTTTTGGAAAACGGCCCTGTACAGCATATTCCATCAACTGACCTGAAGAAGTTCACATCCTAGGGTCAAAGGCGTGTATCCAGAGTCCTCTCTTGCTACCGGTGCTATGAGCGTGCCCCTCTTCTTAAGGAAGTTTCTTGGTTAATACATAGACCTTTTACAAGTATGTTTAATATGCATCTCCCACCTCGTCTTCGAGGCAGGTAGAGTCTGACTGCTGAAGAGTTAGTGTGTAAATGCCTGAATATAGTTAGGAGCCTCCTGGTAAGTGGGTCGAGCTCGTCTTGATGAGTAATGAGTAAAGTTGGCAGAAACGAGTCGCGCCACAGTGACGTACGCATCATAAGGGTAATGCACAAAAGTAACAATAACCTTTCACACGTTTACCATCTTTTACTATGCAATTATATCACATTATTCAACTTATTGCAGTTACGTACCACGCAGGTATTGCAACGTACATCGCAGCTAATACAACAACACCAGTCGACACAGGAGTACTGCAATCAAATTAACCCTTTAACGCCCAAGTACACTGTCAAGAGACATGAACTTATAGGCTCATATTACTGATAGAAAAAATAAAGAAAAAACAACTAAAACTATGTATTCCTATGTTTTCGAGGTCGCTCTTTCGAATGGAATCGTTAAAATTTGCAAAAAAAAATTGCTGAAACCTTCAATTTTTAACAAAAACTATTAAAAAAACGCGATTTTTTTCAAAATCCTTTTTTTTTTTAAATCGCAATTTCAGCTATTTTATCGTCCTTTATACGACTCAAAAACAAATAGAAACGTGCACTCGAGACGTGTACTTGAAGGAAACGCAATGAGAACAGTTTAATTTTCTCATTTTTGAGGTTAGAATAACTAGATATGGCAAAATTCAAAGGGTGATACTTCTCGTTTTTTACCAGTTGCGGGATCATTGACGCAAAAAGAAGAATTTTTGAAAAATGATTAGTGCTTTGGGGGTTTTTTGGGGTCGCTGATCATGATCCTGATGTCAGAATTTCAAAATTCAGATGGCAAATCCAATATGGCCACCATCCCAATTCAAATTTCAAATTTTTCGATTATTTTGCCTCAAACTTTGTAAACCAGGGGTTTTCGGGGTCGCTAATCACGATCCCGATGTCAGAATTTCAAAATTCAGGATTTTGAAATTTGCTTCAAAATGGTCGCCATGTCATATCTACCATAGTTTTTGTTAAAAATTGAAGGTTTCAGCAGTTTTTATTACAAATTTTAACGATTCCATTCGAAAGAGCGACCTCGAAAACATAGGAATATATAGCTTTAGCGATTTTTTCTTTATTTTTCTATCAGTAATATGAGCCTCTAAGTTCATATCTCTTGACAGTGCACTTGGGCGTTAAAGGGTAAAATTGCGGTAACCCCCATCACATGCTACACGAGTTGCCTATGGGACGGGTCACCGTAAATCAACCTTAGTAATGAGTAATCAGTTTTATTATTTCCCCGACTTTATAGTCACACTTCTCAGCGTAAACGCTGGGAAACAGTCACCCATTCCTGCCACAGACAGTGATGGCTTGATATCTCATCCCCGCCTCCAGCAGAAATTAGGCTCAGGCGAGGGAGGAAATTCATCCTATCCCAAAACCTTTCTAAAAATATGAGACGTTTGTAGTAGAACTACTTTCTGGCCCTTTGTAATACTATTATAAGGGTCATGCGTGTGAGACCAAACATCAAGAACAACTAGATGTTGCATCACGACAATGCGCCTTGTCACACAACCATTTCAGTAAACGAGTTTTTTAGCCGGTAAAAACATTCCTGTGCCTCCTCAGCCTAATTATTCGCTTGACTTGAGTCCTTGTGACTTTTTCCTCTTCCCGAGATTGAAAAATCACCTCAAGGGACGTTATTTTGGGACCGTGATGGCTTGATAACTCATCCCCGCCTCCAGCAGAAATTAGGCTCAGGCGAGGAGAGGAAATTCATCCTATCCCAAAACCTTTCTAAAAATATGACACGTTTGTAGTACAACTGCCTTCTGGCCATTTGTAATACTATTATAGGACAGTCCTAATGCCGCGATGTTCTTGGCTAATCTGGTCGTCATCACTCCCTCTGCCGCTATTACTAAGGCGTACGTCCACCTTCTCCAGTTTCCACAGGAGCTTCAGCTCGATTTATAGATTTTCGTATTTCGCGATCTTCTCCCGTTCAGTCTTCTGAATGTTGTGGGTCAGTGGCACTGCGATGTCTATGATGATCCCTCTTCGTTGTTCCTGGTTGATCAGCGCAATATCTGGTCGGTTGAAGTCCACTGTTCGGTCGGTGATGATTAGTCTATCTCAGTACATCACTACTGCTTCCGATTCCAGCACAGCTTCCGGGGCATATTTGTAGTATGGCGGAGCCGTCGCTAACAGGCCATACTTGAGTGCCAGTTGGTGGACCATCTTCGCAAATTGGGTGTGCCTGCAGAAAAATATGCTAAACATGCTAGCGCGGGACACCTTCCTATTATGTGTTCTATAGTTTCGCCTGCAGATCCACATTTCCTACATAGATCTTCGATGTTGTATCTCAGGATATGCTTCTGGTGGTTTCTTGTTTTTATAACCCTGTCCTGAATGGCAGTCAAGAAGCCTTCGGTTTCGGGATACAGATAGCCGTCGATAAGCCATTTTAATGAATTTTCTTTGCCAATGTGGTCTGGCTGTATACTTTTTGGAAAACGACCCTCTAAAGCATGTTCCATCCACTGTGTCCGGAGCTCCTCTTCTGTTGGTACGTCGACTGGAAGAAGATCTCATCCTAGGCTCAAGGGCGTGTAACCAGCGTCCTCTCTTGCTATTGCTGTTATTAGCGGGTCCCTGTTGGTTAGTATTTTTCTTCTTAAAGAAGCTTCTTGGTTAAGGTACTGATTTTTTATGTTCAATAGACCTTTCCCATCTCGTCTTCAAGGCAGGTAGAGTCTGATAACTGAAGAGTTAGTATGCAATTGTCTGAATTTAGTTAGGACCCGCCTGGTAAGTCGGGCGAGTTTATCGGGATCAGTAACGGACCACTTGACGATTTTTATTATTATTATTATAAAAATTATAGGTTCTTATAACTCACACAATAAAATTATTTTCTAAAAAAAACCTTTTTTATTCTGACCATGGTAAAAAAAACCTTGACCCCTGGTTAGAATATGGGTCTGGCTACGGTCCTGTTATTTTCTCCTAAGACGCCACTGGTTATCACCAAATGTAAAAGATTTTTTTTCTGTCCTAAATATTATTAAATCCATTATTCCTTCAAATAAATTGAATCGATCCGCCAATAAAAAAATCTGGGTCGCGTGATATGGTAATTTCAATAAACTAACAGTTAAATTTAAATTTGCGTAATCACTTTCTATTAAAAAAAAAACAATGCTGAATCGTCGGTCGCCTCGCTGCCCTTCTTTCCTCAGCGCATTTCCCGTCCGTGTAACAGTTTCGTTCCCGTTAGTGGGACACTTCAGGTTCATCGTCTCGTCCGCCGTTCGACTCTCTCCTCCGTTTGGCGCTTCAATCGAGATGAAAATCTCTCTTCATCATCGTCCACTTGCTAGTACCTAATCGACGTTTCATATGCAGATTTTTTTGTGATAGGATGTGAAGAGGAGTGGATATGAACGCCAATTCAAAATGAAATTAAGAATTCCTTGAAGAGAAACGATTGGCCTTACGTTGGACAAACCGGAAGAACTTTTAAGAAACGGATAAAGCAACATAAAGAAGTTTTTCTACATAAAAACACAGGACATGATGTTCAAAGTTATTGCCGTCAAGTAATCTGCAGTAGATTTTCGCAGGTTGACCTTGGGGGGATCCCCAAGGTCAAAGGAGGGGGTCGCTGAAGGCCATGTCTGAACGTAACATTTTTCACCCTCTGTATTTCCGGTGTCAAAAGTATGGTCCCTTTTAAAAAAAATGGCTTAACCTTTACATAACCTTTTAAGGTCATGGTCAAGGTCAAATCCAAGGTCACCGTTTAATAGCCAGGAAAAAATCTTAAAACTTTTGTATACAACATTTTCCCCTAAAATGCACTGCCGCCGAGTTATTCTGCCGTACCGGGACTTTTGGCTCACTTCCTCTTGATTCTTCAATATTTAGACTCGTAGTACAATAACGCGTTCGGTGTAGAATGCAAAGAAACAGAAGTGTCACACTTGAATTTTAACAAACACACTGTATATGTTATGTACCGAACCATATTTCCTAGTACCGTTCTGTTTCGAATTAATAGATCAATAATAATCACAGAAATGTTACAGAGCGTATTGAGGATATCTCTTAGGAAATACCACTTGCTCTCGCATCTAATTATAGTCATCCTTTTTCGCCTAGTAAAGATGATTACTTGCGACATTAAATTTTCGCTTAATGGTTAACGATGAAGAATGTACTGTTACAAAAATCGCCAGAGAAGTTCCTATAATGACTGAACGCTTTTAGGATTCAGATCTAGCACAATGCCAATGTATTAAATAAAACTGCAATATATAAATAATTCTATATAGTCCAAACAATGTACAGGGTGATCATAGGAAGCGAGTTTTTTCTCAGAAATGGCTGAGAAAAATTAATTTTTCAATAAAAAGACAAATTGCTTTTATTCAACTTCACTCAAAATTAAGACAGTAATAAAAAATATGTCTCAAGGACGCTTAAAAAATTCAGAAATATACCCTCTTTACTTTACCATTACAAAGGTATACAATTTCCATTCTAAATTGAAAATAGGTAGAAAAAAGCAAGGTTGTCAGATATATTTTCTAAAATTGCTAAGCTCACTATACAAGTATACTTCATACTTCAGTAAACTGTTAGTTCGTGACGTTCTTAGAAAGCTAGTTTGGAATTATTTAAAAAAAATACATAGATATAAATTTATTAGTTAGCATTAACATAAAGCGTTTAAAATTGTTGGAAAAAATAATTATAAATTAAAACAACTTTATGTATATCACTATACTGAAGAAAATTTTGAAGAGCCAGCAACGCGATGCCGCGAATGCAGCAGCGAATGCCGACCATTATTATACTATTGGATTGCTTTGTATCTAATACATTCCTTAAATACTTATTCGGTCCACTGTGCCATAAAAATTTTACGACGTCGTTAAAATGATTTACGACTTTAGGAATTCTACGTGTTTAAGACGCCAGTGACGTGTATTTCAGCTAGGTTTATTAACACAGACAATTTTTTGAGATTGTCTGGCTAAATGAGCATTATTTAGAGCAAATTAAATTACAAATATTAAGAGTTTTGTATGCAGGCTAATTTTAATCTCCTATATTGATTTGAATGAAAAAAAAATATTTCACAATTTTCGAATTTATAAAAGATATGTACGCCCATGGAATCATAAAGTTGCACCGCTTTTTTTGTTCCCCAGACGTATTTATCATCATTAAAAATAGAAGGACTATATATTAATTATGAATTCTTTTTATATTTAACATTTATTTGTATTTTGAATATTTAAAAGTTATGGTCGATTTATTGTTGAGTGCACTATCTGATTTTCTCATAAACTGTTAGTTAAATGAATATGATTTCTGTAAAGAGTAAATCAATATACTTGCCTTAACTAAAGCCAGAAGCTTCGGCCCTTTAAGACAGAAGTAAAAATGTGCCTTAACGATGTTAAGCAAATCTCGAAGCATATTCGGGATATCTCGAATTTTTTTAGCAAAATACCTTTTTATGAGTCGTATTTTTTTATATAATTTCATTATTTGAAAAGTTAGGACATGACCGATGCTCAAAAAAGTATTTGGTCTGCTAAAACACCCACATAAAAATATTTTATCAACCTACTAAATAGTCAATTTCTAAAATTCACACCTTTGCATTGTGAGGACATATTCTAAAGCAAATAAGAACTGAGTAACAAACCGTATTCAACTTTAAAAACTCCCAGGATTTAACTCTTGCGTGTTCATCATTTTATAATCGTAAAATGTATTATGTTTTAAAATATCTCATTTTATTTCAAATTTAGTTTTCTTAATGCTTCTTTGATCGTTACGTTAGGATAAATGTAAAAGTATTTATTAAAGTAATTGTTATTATTCATTAAATTGGAATAAAGACAAATGGGTTGTGCACAAAACAATTCGTGTGTTGATTTGAAGCAAAACATCACTGCTGCATGAATTGAATTAGGTGGAACTATTTTTAAAAAAGTAACTTTTAATCAACTAAGAAAACGTTACGAGTTGTGCTTAACTATCAACGGTGCCCATATCGAACATTTATTAAATAATTAACTTTTAATTTCACTTGTTGTTGTTATGTTATTTACTTATTTATAAAGATTTCAGTTAAAACATTTGTATGTATATTGTTTATTATACATTTTTTTTTTCGTTTTTATATTTGTCATTTTTTTACATTGAGTATTAAAAAACGTTAGTATACAAAGTTTGATATTTGAATTGCTTTAATCCAAATGTCGATAAAATTTATTTGTAAAATGCCATGTGGGAAAAATGAAACATAGTTAGATATTTTAGGTACCAACGAATAAAAAAATACTAGCTGCTGTCTTAATTTTTAAAATATAGTAGGTGTTATATTTGACCTTTATTCTCAAAACTAAAAAAAAAATTGTTAGTAGCAGGAAGAGCTGAGTTTAAAAAAATATGACGTTCGTAACGGCTTGCTAGTTGTTTTTCGATTGCACAGTAACTTAGGTAATAAAGTTAGGTTGACTTCCAGTTAAACCGGATGTTAGTTTAAAGCACAGTTTAAAAGAAATCAGCTGTTTCATAACTCACGGTTCCCTTTGAAGTTTTGCCTCACAGTTTTATTTTTTATTCTAGGTTAGAGGAACCTGCGCAGTAGCTACTTTTATTGCCAGAGACAGATACTCTGTTAAGTTGACTCCAAACGTGCACTGAACATGAACCCGGCGATAATTGAACTATTAATGACTTAAAATTGAAGTATCAGAATGTCAAATTCACATTTTTCTGTAACAACCGTATTAGAAATGGGTATACTAACAAGAAAATACGCTAAAATATAAATAATAAGTTAACCGCTATGTACGCAAGTTGCGCAGTACGTATATTTGTTCAATATTTTATGCCAAGGTCGGATCATGCGCACTAAAAAAGTTGGAGACACGAGTAAAATAACTGATATTACTTTCTTCGCCTAACTATAATATAGTTAGGCGAAGAAAGTAATAGTTACAAAACTCCTGTAAATTTCAAAATATTACATTAATAAATAACGAAATTAGAGGATTTTCGATGTGCCCCGTATACTAGACATTCGGTGACACAAAATAAATTATTTTTTAGGAGAATTTTTCACTTCATCTTGTTCCGTCTCCTTCCCTTCCCTTTTTTTAACGAATTTACATCTAACGAAAAAGATAAATTCATTTCACAAAAAATAAACGAGTTTTTATGAGAATGATATCAAAATTTTATAGTTATCAACGAAATTAATAGATACCCTTCTATTTTGTGAAACATAAAATGCCACTCGGACAAAACAGGAACAAATTAAGGCAAACATTTCCACAACCAATACCAATGAGGAAGTCTAATATGCATCTAACTAATTCGACGGACTCTTCATATAACTTATGAGATGTTACCTAAGCACACTGTTTTTTTGTCAAACGCAGTGACGTAAGAATCGTAATAAAAGCATTTTTTCGGGCAATGTAAGAGAAATTATAACTTCCTTACGCAAACACAGAGGTTCTGATGGTATTCAACAGATTACGAGTGTGTATTAATACGAAAGAAAGTTTGTTAGAGGTGAAATTAAAGTTTGTAAATTGGCAATGATTTGATAGCACTTAAATTAATTGGAGTGCCTAGATTTTGGTGATATACATAAATGTTACGTTAATATAAGTAAAAAAGTGGAACGTACAAACGCTTAAGAAGCAGAAATAAATATATTATTATGCCTTGTGTTAAAGAATATAACTCATTTGAATTTTACATAATTATTAATTGTAAATTTAAATTGTTAAATTTATTGTAAAAATTAAATTAACTGCAGTGAAAGCATATTCTTCAGGCCAAAATAATGTGATTTGGCTAAGCTTACCTTAGTCCAATTGTTGATGATAACCAAGATACAGGGTGTCAAAGTTATAATTTAGTTCTCAATTTTTCTCTGTAATTTCTGAATAAATAAAGATGACACGAAATCGATTTCGGGGTTTCTTAGGTGAGAAATTTAAAATCGTTCATAGTTTTGATACCACGAGAGGGCGCCACCTATGGCTCACCACGCTTCCTTAAACTTTTTTGTGAATTTTTGACTTTGATTTTTTGTGACTGCATAACTTTTTTGTGAATTAGTGTATCTATTTAATTATTAGAAAACATTTGAAAGAACGAATTTAAACCTTAAACATAGCTTATTTATGTTCTTGATTTTCAAAAACTGATTAACTTAAAATCGTCCCCATAATTGGCAAATGGCAGACAACTTAAACATAAAAATCGTTTACAGTAACTTATTACCTACATCATTAGAATTATCTTCCCATTAATAAATGAACTTTCTTTTTTTTTTTTTTGCTATGTTGCAAATATCACGTAAGGCAAACGGGTTTCTTTTAAATAAACATGTATACACAAAGATAAGATAATATCTCTCGAATTAACAAATTTATTTTTACAATGACATGCAATAATAATTACTTAGTAACTTCTAACAAAAATCCTTAAAAAATAAGTTATTTCCAAAATTTCTAACTTTAACGCCAATGATGTGCATATAAGAAAAAAGACAACTAAAATGTGAATAACTTGGACTGATCATAGGGAGTATTCCATTTGAACTAAACAAGATATCTCGATTTGAAGCTGATATAATAGAACAATAAATTGGCATGGCATGTTCTAATTCATTTTAGTTACATATTGTAGAGCATCTGATGTTCTTACATCATCATGACACAAAATGAACTGGAAACTATCCAAAAAAGCTTTGACGGTTATTCCAGACGCTAACATCTGTCATTTAAGTCAAATATCTTCGAAAAGGATGATTTTAGATAGATGTTACGACCAGACTCGAGAAATAGCGAATCCTAAAAGAACTGTATTAAGGAGAAGTAAGTTACTGGAATTGAAAATTCTCGTATTTTCCTAAGAAAACATGGGGACATCCATCATATTTTGGGGAGTGATTTTTACACCCAAAGAAGCCTTTAATACCAAAAAATTTCAAATGAAACGTGTAACAAGACATTCTAAAAACGGCTTGCTCACCAGCAAATCTTGGTAATCGCTTGTGAAATATGTGATATTTGTTCACAATTATCAACTGAAGTATAAAAACTTTACTTAACCCTGTTATAAAATATCAGAAACGAAATACTGGTATAGAATAAAAAATTATAATTCCCATAGTTTTAACAGATCTCCAGATTTCGAAATAGTGACAAGAATAAAAAACTTTGTAATAATTTGGTGATTAAAAAAATATTTCGCAAATATTTTGCAAGCTGTTTCCAAGATTTTCCGGTGAGGCAAGCCTTTTTTTGATATGTTTGTAGAATTCTCTTTAGGTTTAATAATCACCCCTTAAAATATGATGTGGGTTCCATGTTTCCTTATGGAAATAGGACATTTTATAATTTCGCCAATTATTACTGCCACTTACTTTCCCTTAATACGGTTCTGTTATCGTCCGGGAATTTCCCGACTCTAGTTACGACAAGTGTTTTCGACTTAAACTTGTGTGCTCTTTCCAAATGTGTATTAATACTAACAGTAAGCGGCACCCTAATGCGTACATAGCCGAATTAAGGGCAATTGATAATTGAACTTCTTTGTTGAGTAGGCATAAACATGAGGTGAGAACCAATCGCGATCCAATTGCTAGTGCAGGCGTATGAAAGTCATCCGGTTTGTCGGTAGGGCTGTTTGAGTTAAAATTTGAAACACCATTTTATATTTTATTAAGGCCAGCTGTCAGTCTACGGCTGTACAACGGTTTACGGGGGTATTTGATAAATACGCGGACTTCCTAATTCGCGAGCGTTGTTACGGGGGACGGTAAAAATGCACTTTGGTATGTTGTAACAGGTAACAGATGAGTTATAACAGACAGATAATTAACATTATATTCACAATTTTTTTTAAATTGTTAATTTAGTAAGTGTTTTTTTGAGTTTTTTTACTTTTAATATCACGGTTTGCGAACTTTGCGTCCCCATGAACGCATTAAACTTATTTAGATGGCAAGAATTTAATAAATCGAAAACAACATTCATAGTTTTTATAAATTTTGCAGTTATTCTTGCATCTGAGGGCAAAACTTTAAAATCGATGTAAGTGGAAAGAGCCGAAGAGAAGAGAAATTGGAAATTATTCGGGTATAGGTGTTCATCGGTTAATTTCGGACAAGTCGGTATTCAGTTTGTCATTATTGTAAAAAGTGACTAGGTAATCTTTTCTAAGGTAGAACACGTCATTTTACCAACTAATAGTTTAAAGCACAGAATACCCTACCCAGGTATTCTGTGGTTTAAATCACAAGTCACAAAATGTCAATAAACATCCAATGAAAAAATATGTTCTCTTAAGCACAATAGTGTCTTTAAATATCCACTTATGAAGTCAGATATTTTATTAAATAATCATAATTCATAAATTGTGAACCATAAGCCACATAAACATCAATAAATATAGGATCCATCCTGTATAGCGAACTGCCCACGGCTATCGAATGAACTTCAGCTTTATGCGGAGACAGGCGGTATGAGCGCGGCCGACGACAACCGCTGAGATCCGGGACGAGGCAAGGAGAGTGCATCAGTGGGTGGAGCTTAGAGTGGACATTCTAGTCTTGTTATGTTCGGTGGCTTTATGTACAACCATGTATTGCTTTTCTTGGCTTACGGAATACGGATAGGACCTTCTATACGCAATGTCACGGCATCGCATCATAATCCGTAATAATTCCGTATTCCCTCGGACCTCGTTCGTGTTCGTATCATCGTACTATTACGTATTATTACGTATTATGTTTACTTCGTCCGAGACTTCGTCGGATACGATATCCACGCTTCCCGATATCCCATCTTCCGGCATTTGACAGCGTTACAACACTAGTTCTAACACTTCAGGGGAAATATTATTTAGGACTTGTACAATTATGGCCCGTAAATCATTTTTTCATTTGGTCTTTTGTGTTCATGTCTGTAAACAGTTTGTTTTATTTGTTAAATATTTGTTGGCATTTAAGGAACCGTTTATAAAAAATGGCCCAACGATGGAATCGCCTAAAATACCAACCCAAACATTTAACTTCTGGGGATATTGCGTACGCACAGGAATATTCAAGTACTTATTTTCCGTAGACCAATAACGATATAATAATTTAATTCACACGTGCGCATTATAATGTATGCTATTTTTATTAACACGCTTTTATTAGCTTCACATGTATGTATGTATGTAACGGAATCTTTCAGCGTAATTTTTCCAATTTTCAGAAGTCTGATCAGCTTGAAAATTTGCACAGGGGTCAAGGACTGATGACAATACAATTATTTTATAACTTTGTTCTAATGTCTTGACTAGAATCATCAGGATAAATTAAAAAGAAACTATTTAGAATAGTTTGCAGGTTAAGTGTATATAATGCATAGAACGACGGTAAATGACATTCTTCTTTACCGATATAAATAAAAAAAAGAATTCTTATCACTAGAGTATATTTAATTAAAAATGATACGATTGTGGTACCATAGATGTCACTACGGAATGTTTCTACATGCATTTTGAAATGATTACATTATTAAGTCAAACGTATTACAATGGACCACACTAAGTTTTTTTGAAATAATTTTAATTTTGCGGAAAAAAATAATAGGAATAGTTAATAAATAACTTTTTGAATTAATTTTAAATCAATAACCTTCAAGATAAATTGTAAATTACATTGAAAAACTTGGAACGGAAACGAAACTGTACTTTAACAGAAATTTTGAATTTAAACATTTTGAGAAAAAAAAAGAATGACAATCGTCAAAAAAAATTTTATTTCGACAGAAATTTTTGGAATTAAAAAATTTTTTGAAACGATAAATTTTAATTAAGAAAATTTTAAAAATACAGAATTCCAAATTTAAAATTTATAATTTTGAAGTTTTGAAATACAAATGTTTTAAAAAAATTGACATTTTAAAATTAAAAAAAAAAATTCGAAATACAAAACTGGATTATAGAATCATAAAATAAAAATTAAAAACTTAGAAATAAATAAAAATTTGATCATTAAAAAAAATTCAAATACAAATTTTCGGAAATTTTCAATTCAAAAATTTGAAAATTTAACAATTTTGGAAAAATTTTTAATTAAAAGAAATTTTAATTTAAAAATTTTGGCAAGAATTTTGAATGAAAATTTTGGTTTTGAATATCTAAAATTTCGTAAATCAATAAATAGAAAGTAAAAAATCAAAAAATTTATAATTCGGAAAAAGATTTTGATACAAGAACTGAGAAATTGTTTTTTATATAATTACTTTTGATATCGTTTTGAGATTAAAAATTAAGAAAATAAATTATAGTTTAAAAAAAACTAAAAAAAAATACGCTTTAATGGCAAACCGAACTAAAAAGTAGAAAATAATGTTTAATTATCAAGAGCTTGTGTTACAGCAATAGAAAATTCCAACAATCAATTACGACTAATTAATTTGGAATAAGATTAAAATAAAAATTAAATTATTAATAAAATAATTCAATTATAGTAAAAAAAGCGTGGGGTGCTTGATAGTAAATGTTACAATTATTTCAGTAGGAGCTGTTTATAATATTAAAGTCATTGTGAAAATATAATAAATTGCACCCCACGCTTTTTTTTACTATAATTGAATTATTTTATTAATAATTTAATTTTTATTTTAATCTTATTCCAAATTAATTAGTCGTAATTGATTGTTGGAATTTTCTATTGCTGTAACACAAGCTCTTGATACTTAAAAAATTATTTTCTACTTTTTTAGTTCGGTTTGCCATTAAAGCGTGGTTTTTTTATTTTTTTTAAACTATAATTTTTATTATTATATTTATTTTTACCCTATCACGAAAGAGAGAATAACGCTCATAAAAGTTTTAAAATGACATGACAGTCTGGCAACTATGGATATAATATTTCTTTGTCAGTTCCTCTATCTGTCGGAGTTTATTCTTTTCTTATCTTTTAATGCTCGGCTTTGAAATCTTGGACTTTCTAAACCTATATAAGGTTAGTCCCATGTAAAAATTAAAAAAGCTACTCGACTCACAGAAGTATATGAACACCCAGTATAAAAAACACTAAAAACCCGTCCTGTATGAAGAACAAAAGTTGAATAACAGAATATAACAATACATGTTTTGATATTCAGCGACAGCTGGTACTAAATGAGGAATGTTACCAGTGGCGGTGCGTGATATTTCAGTTAACCATATCTTGAAAACGACGCATGGGACCCACTTCACTTTTTAGGTGATGACTATACACCTCTTACAGAAAGGATTTATAGTGAAAAAATCGTCAGCAAAGTTTGCGAAAAAAATTTCAAAAACACTGGAGCACTGCCTGGGTTCTCAGTAACGCTCTGTGGGATATTTGCAGTATATTTTTTTTCATAATCTAGAAACAAATATAAGGAGACGTTTTTCGATTTGTTGCAAAATATTTTTTTTTTCAAAAAGTTGTGGCCATTTTAATTTTAATTTTATAGGAACATTTTGTTTCCCAAAATCTCCCAACGATTTGTTGCAAAATATTTTTGTTTCAAAAAGTTATGGCCATTTTAATTTTGGGAAACAAAATGTTCCTATAAAATTAAAATTAAAATGGCCACAACTTTTTGAAAAAAAAATATTTTGCAACAAATCGAAAAAAGTCTCCTTATATTTGTTTCTAGATTCATGAAAAAAAATATACTGCAAATATCCCACAGAGCGTTACTGAGAACCCAGGGAGTGCTCCAGTGTTTTTGAAAATTTTTTCGCAAACTTTGCTGACGATTTTTTCACTATAAATCCTTTCTGTAAGAGGTGTATAGTCATCACCTAAAAAAGTGAAGTGGGTCCCATGCGTCGTTTTCAAGATATGGCTAACTGAAATATCACGCACCGCCACTGAATGTTACTAAATACATACGGAAAAATAAAACGTGTTCGAATTGGCCAAATGAACGATTTTATTTAATCGATATATCAGCATTTTCTTGTCCATATTATACACCCCAATTTATCGAAAATCACAAAATCGATCGATTTATTTATACCATTTAATACTATTTTTTCTTTTTTCATTGATTTTTTTTATACTTTCATTTAGTTTTAGGTTATATGTTTGTCATTCATTCCTGTTCTTTAATTGGGTATTACCTGTAGAATAATGTACAAATAAATAAATAAATATAGATAAAAACAATTTTAAATTTTACCTTACCGTTACATATTTTCTATTTTTTTTTGCGAACTGCTGTGATTTTCTGGAGCAGCAGTGTTTATATAAAGAAAAATATACTTTATTCATACAGGTAATAATTTATTCACTGCACGCCCACCATTCTTTTCGAGAAAGCAAAAACGTGCGTTCGAAAACCGAGCGAAACGACAGACCATCGAGGATTCTGCATCTTTAGGCAAGGCCGAGTCGGCGCGAGGCAAGTATCGTTGTCTTCTGCCGGTATTCGTAACACTTTCATGAAAGTGTGCCTAGAGAGTACGTCGGAACCGTGAAGGTCCGGACTGGCCCCGTCCGTAAACGTCACTTCAAATGGACGCCCTGTATACCGGGTGACTGGTACCGCAACGTATTCCTTTGAAGAGGTGTTAGTAGAGACAATTTGCAGTCGTTTGAACCACAATATGCATAATCCACTTGTTGATAGTTTTCGAGATATTTTAATTTTTGTGTTTTCTTAGAAATGGACTACCTTTTACTACTAATTTTAAAATAAAAAAAGGAGACTTTTTTTGTATTTTTTTTGCCTCTACCGTTAATACACATAGTAGTTCATGTCATGTAACAAATTTTATGTTAAATAGTTTGACAAAAATACAGCAGCTGAAACCTGAAACGGTTGTTAGAAACTTTAACCCAATTGTAGATTCACCAGGATTTATTTCAAAAATTTGTGAACACATTAAACGTACAAATTATTTTAAAAACTTCTCTGCTTGATCACCTTTAGAATAAGGTATACATTTTGAAAAAATTTCCTGTTACTTCCAGGAATAATAAAAAATTAATAGGTGCAGGACACAACTTAGTCCTTATAAAAAATTAGAAAAATAAATGTGCCCCCCCACACATAATAATCCAGAGGGGTAAGGTCGGGGCTCCTAGCAGGCCATGGTATAGGCCCTCCTCTCCCAATCCACCTATTAGGGAACCATTGATCTAATAATTCTCTTATTGACCAATAATAATGCGCAGGACATTCATGTTGTTACATAACATGAACTACTATGTGTATTAACGGTAGAGGCAAAAATAATTACAAAAAAAATATCCTTTTTTTTATTTTAAGAAAACACAAACATTTCTAAGAAAACACAAAAATTAAAATATCTCGAAAACTATCAACAAGTGGATTATGCATATTGTGGTTCAATCGACTGCAAATTGTCTCTACTAACACCTCTTCAAAGGAATACGTCGCTGTACCAGTCACCCGGTATTATTGCCCAGGAAATCGATCGATGGTTGAAAATAATTATTTTTGTAAACTACGGCGTTCGAAGGGGACCAAAATCATTTTCGACTAAAAACATATATTTTACAAATAACACCATAATGGTATCTTACTACCATTTGATAGTACCACTGTTATGAGTATGAGTGAGGTTGAGCCCTTAAAAAAAAACGTCATCAAAGTTGACCAGTCAAAAAAAAGATGTATTTGTATTCTTAATCTCAAATTTTTAACCTTACTGAATTGTCAAGGCTGTCATATTATGTGAGCCATTATTTATTTTACAATTGTGACAGCTACTTGTCAAATGTCTGGCAACAACAAAGTTTCACTTCGAGCTTCGACATAAACGCTAGTTCCATCTCTCTCGTTCATAGCCAGAATTGATGACGTTCTTTTTTTTTAATTCTCTTTGTAAGAGATAAAGTTTAGGCCCTATCATTTTTGGATAAATATTTTACCAAGTGACTGCCGACTGAACCGTCAAATGTTCATGTTTTTATAAGAAGTTAGATTAAGTATAATAATTTTTTAGACCTACTGTAATTATTAGATCGGAAGTTAACGGTCAAATAGCACACTTAAATCGATAATTGAAAAACGATTGAAAAAGTGTTTGATTGCTTAAAAACTCACTTATTATTGTTTTTTTAAGGTAATCGCACTTTTCATGACATGTTTTCATTTCAGAATATGTTCACTAAAATAGTAAGAAAAAAAAATTCCACATCGAAACTAGTAGTTTTTATATTTTTTAATTGTTTGAAGTCATTTGAGTCCTTTTAGTGCAGGAAAAAAATCAGGATAAGTGCAAGAAAATTTTAAGCCGTTTTAAGTCGTTTCACGACCAAAAAATTGATTTTTCGCACTTTTGGACATGACCCACCACTCAAAAAAATCTGAAAAAAATTTGAGGTAGTAAAAAACAGTTTAAAATATAACACATTAAAAATCTGAGCCTGAAGTTTTTTTTTGGTTAACAGATAGTATGGGATTTTTAAAGTTTGAATAATTTTTTTTTAGAGGTCATAATGACCTTGAATGAGCTTGAAAATTTTTAACATATAATTATCATATTTTCTGTACTTTTTTCTTGTATTTTTTCGACAGTTAAAAACCGAGAAAAAAATAAAACGTAAAAAAACAGGGTTTTTCCATACCTAGCTGAGAGGAAAATTTTTTGGACCTAAAATTCGGTCTAACTTTCATAATTAGCCCTAAGAAACACTTTCATCATGCGAAGAAAAATAAAAAAAGGGGGGGGCATTTCACCATACTTATGGGGGATACCCTTTGAAATATTTTTTTGTTAAATGTACACTAATAGAGTTGAGGAAATCACTTAGATGGAATAAAATTTTAAGCCATTCCAAAATTTTTGGACCACCCGGTATATTTTAGTGCCTTATTAAACGCCTTCTAACACGATTTGAATTTAACACCGATTGCTAAGAAATCGATTGCCACGAATTCAAATTCCGTCAGTGTAAATATCTTCAACATGCACCATCGCCACTCGGTCCGCTCCTGTAGCCTAGGAAGAGACATCTTAGGCTCCAAAAACGGAACTGCTACCAGCCTCGCTGCGTCCCCCCTCCTCCACCACCTCCGTCCTACTTTTCGCGCAATTTTCCCTGATAACACCCCGAACTTTTACAAATATGGTTTCCACAATTCTATATCGTCATTCGCTCCTCCGAGTCCATCGGGTGAACATCGAGTGTGAACTCCGACGAAGAAGTGAATTAGTACAGGCGGTTACCGTTAGAAGCCGACAATTACCCCGTATACGCTTTTCGAGGTCTAGTGTTCGGTGAGACGCGTAGGACGATGGACAGGAAGGAGATAGTCGAGTTCGTCTTGAAATTTTTGGTGTGAGTGCAGGATTTTTTTCGCGCGATTGTCTCCAAGTAACCAGATTTGAAGAGTGATCAGTAGCTGGTTAGTGGAGGTGTTACGTTTCGTGTTGTTTTTTCCGTATATGTAAGTAATATTTGGATATTTTTGAAGACTGTGTTCGTTAAGTTTTGTTTGGAGTCATATCAGACTAACAGGTGAAATGCCTCACGTTTTTGTATAAACTTTTCTTAGTTTTCTGTGGCAGAGGCTTTTTGAAATAAAAAAAAGTCACTTATGTAAGTACATAGCAAATGTTAGTTTATGATCCGAATTATGATCCAGTGATCTATAATAAAGATCCTATACTACGTTTATAAAATCAAAGAAAAAATGTAAGATCTACAGGTGTCAAATTGGTCACACACAAAAAAAAAACTGGATCCTCAGAAAGTATTTTTTTTGTTCTACTTGCTGGATAGTGGAGGTGTTAAGTCTCGTGTTGTTTTTTTCCGTATATGTAAGTAATTTTTGAAAATTCTGTGTTAGTTAAGTTTTGGTTGGAGTCATACCAAACTAGCAAGTGAAATTATTCAAATACCTCACATTTTTGTATATGCTTTTTTAATTTTCTCTCTCAGAGGCTTTTTGAAATTAAAAAAAATCACTTCTATAAGTACGTAATAGTAAATGTTGGTCGAATTATGAATGATCGAATGATCCATAATATAGATCTTTGACTACCTTTATAAAATCATAGAAAAAACTTAAGATCTACAGGTGTCAAATTGGTAACAAAAAAAAACTAGATCCTCAGAAAGAGTAAATTGCTTTTTTTCTTCTATTTCTTCAAAAATTATCTTTAAGTAGAAAAATTAAACCTTCCAACGAGAGTTCCCCAACTTGCCTTCCATTTCAATAAAAGGAGTATTTTTCCAAGTAATCGAGTAAAAAAATTTATCACCTAGTGGAATTTCTACATTACCATTCTACGAACATAATAACTAACTTTTTTTGATAATAAAAATACCTAACTTATTAACTATCATTTCGATAAGCATTCCTCATTGTCATCGTCAGAGATAACAGAACCCTATCCACAACTTTGTTAATCCACACATTGAATCCACCTCAAATATACAAAGTTGGAAATTCTACGTCTTTAAATGACAAAGCGTTTCTGCGCATATGCTCCTCCCCTAAATTATTTTGTTTAGCTGTCCGTCTTGCATCGTTCGTCAGCTCTAACTGTGCAACATTAACTGCGTCAGTCACAGGCAGCTCAAGGCGTGGCCTATTCCCTTCCACACAAAGCTTTCAGCTGTTGACCTACAATGTCAGTGTGCATGTTTTCCCTATCTATATAGGATTTATTGATGACAACTTTGATCTAGCAGAACAACTCAGCGGAGACTTTAATAATTGAGGAATAAAAAATGCAAAAGCTAAGAACTTTTGAGTTAGTTTCTAACATTCGATTCTTTGAAGTATTGTATTCAAGAGAATCAATTTATGACCCGTGTGTAGAAACTTAGGGCTATAGCAAGAAACATTTTAAAACATGTGATTTACATTTCAAAACCCTCTATAACTGAATCTTGTGAGTAAAATAAATATACTATTACAGGAAAATTTGAATCTTACATTACATGTTTTTTGTATCAAATCAGAATGAATATAATGTGTAATTTAATTTGTTAATATTATGTTATTATATTTATTTAATGAGACAAAAAATAGTAATAATGAATATAATGAATATGCCACGAAATTGAATATACATATACAAATAGATACCTACTTAACTTGTATTCAATGTTCGGATCTAGTGCAGTGGAAGATGCACTGTACTTATTGATATATTGGAAGTTGTTTTTATATTGTTTTTATTTTGTAAACCTGAAAAAGATACGTACAATATGTAGGTACATATTATATTAAAAATTATATATTATTAATGCGGTTCTAAATTTAAGTGTACTAATTAAAAAAATACTTTTTTCCATAATTATCTATTGTTCTTTTTACCTTTTACATAATTACTTTTTTGTATCCTTTGATTGGTATTAAAAATAACATATACATTAGGCGTATTTTAATGAAAATAATTATTGTAATAATTATTATATCATTATAATACTATTATTATAATAATGATAGCGTATGTATCATATTATAATAAGATCCACTTGTACCAAAAGTGATACCATAATGGACGTATATCTTTTGGATTGTATATGCACATTGTAGATGTTGATCGCGTATAGACCCAATTTCCTACTTAGGACAAAATTGCATTAACCAACACTAGATTTGTCCAATCTCATAACGGGTTTTAGCTTGGTTTTATATCACTTTTTTTATAAGTACCATTATTTTGTCTTCTTTTGAGACATCTAAAGAATAATATTTTGATAAGTTGATGTCTACAGTCCTCGAGAAATGGTTTTAGTAAAATCGTAATTTATTGCAACCTACCTAAGAAAATTGGTGCTAAATTGACTTGAGTGATATTCCTATTACCTAATGAGCACGCAGTATAACGTCTGACCGCTAGTCTCCTCATCATTAGTTGATTTTTGCGTTTTAGTTTATTTTGAATATGATAAAATTTACATTTTTTTCGTTAAATGAATGTGAACGTTTTTAAAAAGTGTTTTCAATGAATGTGTACAAACTAAGTGAATGCAAAATAAAAAAATGGACATATTTAAAATTAGTGACAGTTACAAATTCAGCAAGAACGTTTAAACGAAGACGGTTTAAGATAATATTTTTTAATTTACTAGACTAATTCGCGTCTAGTGTGACAGAATGCAAAAAATATTTTTTGATTTTACACGTTTTACAGTTCCCTGTATGCCCTGTAGTTCTCCTCATCTTACAGGGAATTGTAAGATGAGCAGAACTACAGGAATATGTTTGAATGAAAAAAAGATGATGAGATGATAGTGGCCCAGCTATATCCTGAAGTTAAATGGTATTACTATGTATTTCCAACGCAATTATTATTCTACTTTGAGATTTGAATACATAGGAAGTACGAGGTGTGGCTATTGAATAATCGAACTGCTGTCATATGTAACACTTTTTATTCGTTACCAATTACAGTAGCAACTTATTCGCCCTCAATGTACTTCCCTTGGCGATCTCTTCACCGCTCCATACGACTCTTCCATTGTTGAAAGCAATGCTGGAAGTCCGCTTCTGTCAGCTGGTTCAGAACCTCCGTCGCTTTTGCTTTAACCGCTTCCTCACTTTCGAATCTTGTCCCCTTCAGTGTCACCGTGTCTAGCCTTGGATCAGTGTCAATGTTGTTTAGAATGTCAGCGCAAATGTTCATTCTTGATTCCTTTTGCTCGGGAGTGAGGGGTTTTGGCACCATTTTTACGCAAACTTTGCGTATGTTGAACGATTCATGCAAAATCTGGCGAACACATTCTTTGTTGATTCTTGCTATTTCAGCAAGCTCTTAGACGACGATTTTGGCGGATTAATTTACCAATTTTTTCAATGTTTTCGTCCGTTTTTGACGTTGAGAGCCGTCCGGGGCGCGGATCGTCTTCGGTCGTTTCACGTCCCTCTTTATAACCGTTTAAACCATTCAAAAACTTGTGTGCGGGATAAACATTCATTCCTGTACACATCTTTTAACATTGCATAAGCTTCTGTAAAAATTTTCCCCAGTTTAACAAGAAACTTGAGATTAACCCGTTGCTCCATCTGCACATTTAACATTTTTTCGACGCGTCACTGGTGCGTAGACTAATTCAAACGACTGCTACAGTCAAACTGAGCGATCCACTGGCTTATTCAGCGAGCTCAGGGTGGGGAAAGTATCACCAGACACAGTTCTATTCAAACTTGTCGCGACACGATCGCTGGTAGAAGCATCAGTTCAGTTATTTAACAGCCACACCTCGTATATAGATTTTATGTAAATTTTACATTTTATATATTTCCGTGTATGTAGATTTAATTGGGGTATCTAATACAACAAAAAATGCAATTTAAGTAATAAATTGAAAGCGATTGGACACCTTTATCTTCAGATCTGACATCCTTAGAAAATTTATATAAATACTACACATTTTCTATTCTAACTTAAAACATGTAATTTTGAAATTAATAATTCATGTTTGTTTTTGTTTCAGATAATAGTTAGAATTTAATAAAATGGCATATGTGATAAACTCGACGCAAAGCTTAGCTTTTAAAGCATACGATTACTATTTGTGGACCCTATCTTTATCAGGTAAGATATTGATGTCTAGTGATGTATTGACCTATTGATAATTATGTAATTTATATCAAGCGTCATAGAGGTGATGGCGACATTTGAAAAAATCCTATTATACATATACATATTTTATTCCTGACGATCTTAAAATACAGTTAAAAAATTTTTACAATATTATTGTTTGTTGGTTATAACAGGCCACAAGTTTTAGGGTATTTAAACTCGGGTATATATCAATTTAGGTATATTTATAACTTGCTGTAAGAGTCATTTCATTGTAAAAGTAACTATTACCAACGGAAATTTGTATAACTGTATCAAAACTGTGTGTTACAAAGAATTCAACATACATAGCGTAGTCAGTTCGGTGTTAAAATGTTTTAGCAGTTAGAATTATATGAGAAAAATGATTATTAATAAACTTTTTTGGTAATCTAATTATACTATATATCAGAGAAGCAATAAAAATAAATTTAAATTAGCTATGTTAATTTAAAAAATCCACCTTTACCAGGTATGTAAATATGAAACGGGAATTTTTATATAGAAAATACACGTTTATTGGATGCCATTGATAAAAAATATTTTATTCGTAGTATAAGTATTGCCCATCGCTAGCTATACATTTTCCCACCTGTCTGGCAATTTGTGGATGCCACGCCAAAAAAAACTGTTGCCCTTTTGAGACAAACCAGTCATCGAGCTATGTTCGTACATTTTCATAAGTGAAGCACTGCTCAGCAAGTGCATGTCACATCGATGCAAATGAGTAGTAATCGGACAGAGCCAAGTCTGGCAAGTCGCATGCGAAAGTATTTCCCAACTAAAATCAATCGTTTCCTTGAGCAGTTTTGCTGTGTGTGATGGTGCATTATCATGAAGCAAAATCACTTTGTGTTGCCTTTTTGATATCCTGGTCGTTTTTCATGCAAATAATTGATTCAAATCGATCATTTGTTGTCGGTCTCCAGGTTTTAGCAGCTCATAATAAATCATACCCTTCTGATCCCACCAAACACAGAGCATTGTCTTCTCTCCATGGCGATTTGGCCTTGCAGTCGATGTCGATGGTTCGCCTGGAGTTACCCATGACGTTTTACGCTTAGGATTCTCAAGATATATCCACTTTTCATCGCCAGTCACAAATCGATGGAGAAATAACTTTCTTTTGTACCTGGCGAGCAGCATTTCGCAAGTGGTTTTTCGGTTTTCCTGCTGTCTTTCATTCAGTTCATGTGGAACCGATTTCCCCATCTTATGGATCTTTCCCATGGCTTTCAAAGACGGCTTCTATCTCATTTGTGTGTTCTTCTATTCACTGTGTTTTACCAAGAGCATGCTCACCGTAAGCTTCGACAAGCATTAGATGCGATTCTGAAGCAGTTTTCTTCAAATGGTGACAGAAAATTAATTCTGTCCGCAAATCGTAGTTTCCAGGCACAAAATTCGACATGTTCAACACTATTACAAACTATACTGTTGTATGAAACTTGTATTGTTGCGAATTGAAAAATATTTGTCAGATGTCGATAAGAAAATGACGCGGTTTGACGGTAACTACATTGACAGCTATGGCCATCTATGGGCAAATTCCGGTTTCATATTTACAGACCTGGTATACGAAAATTTGAGACGTTACGTCTGTCACAAAAGTCAAACGGAAAAGCAATTTAGAATTTTTATTTGAAATTAATATCACGAAAGAAATATTTATTATAGGGGAAAAAATATGTAGAGTAATCGAATAATTTTGGATTTTATTGTATTGTCAACTGGTACACATGCATTCGCATCGTATAGGAATCGCAGGAAGATTGGTACACATAAAATCGCAGGAGAAACGTTTGCTTATATCCAATAATAATTTAACCCTTTTTGACATTTTTTTATGAGAAATTAATTTATTTCGTATTTTTTTGTTTCAAATATCAAATTTGGCAGTCAAACAATATGGCGTAGTAACACCGTTAGGCTTAATTAACACACTCTTATTTTTAATAATCTCTAATAATAGCAACATAATTAAATACTTAAAATACAATAAAACCGTCAGTCACCTCATGCCTTTACAAAAAGTGCACCCCAAGGTACCTCAATGGGACCGCGCCGTCTCTTTGTGTATGTTAAAAACCCTACGAACTCTTTTACCTCAAGGATCTCATCTATTCCGAATACTTTTAGATCAAAGGACGAGAGGATGGCCCATGGTAGACTCGCCAGCCCCTACGATATTTTACACGTTACTCTACCTGTTTATAGTGTGGGTAGGCCCGAAACTGATGGCACGACGAAAGCCCTTCAGGCTGACGTGGCTACTCATACCTTACAATCTATCCATGGCGGTTCTGAACGCCTACATTGCCATACAGGTAAGTTGCGATTTTAGTTTTTGAAACTTAAAAAAAATAACTCCAATTTTGTTGTCAGCTACTTACTGCTTCCACGCGACTGAGGTACAGCTACATCTGCGAGCCGTGTAGGCAGCGAAACCATCCAGACGAACTGCAGGTAATTATATTACACACAGTGTGCGGAAAACTATGGGTAAAAAAGCGAAAAGTCCTGACGAGTTATTTGAAGGATGTATGGTCGAAGAGGTCAACTCCCCTCTCCAAGAGGGAAGACGAGAAAGAAGGCCCCCGACTCACACAATTCGAATTTAAAAATATTGACCTAAAGCTACATCCAAACCAAAGCAACATAGAATAGCTTTTGTGTTTATGTCGTGGTTGTGGTATTTACTAAAATGTCCCTGAAAGTTCCAATGAGTTGTTACTTGTTGCCGCGACAAAAACTATATGTTGCTCTGTGTTTCCATGAGAAGCGACATTATCAAAGAAAGAAAGAAGGAACATGTGTAAACAAATTTGTTTCTCGACGTTGTGTTGCTTTGGTTGTGACTAGTTGTTGTTTGTAGTGAACAAGTGCACTAAAAATTATAAACAGATGCATTATCAGTTTTTAAAAATGTTTGTTCAACCCAATATTTGCGTCTTCTTTTACTTTTTGTCCATTTAAAATTATGTAAGCTGCTGCTGCTAGTGCAATATACCCTTCATCAGTCGACATTTATGAACTTTGTTGATTCAGCGGAGAGACTACGTATCTATTCGCGCAACAGGAACAGAACTGAACTGAAACACTGTTATTTATTATTGTTTCGATCGAGAGAAAATGTTTATTTATGTTGGATCCTGTTTCATTTACTTTGGAACCATCGCAACATACACCAACATAAAAGTTGTTTTAGATTGCTTTGTGTGGATTGAACGCTAACGGTATTTACAATTGCCATAAAAATATATGATAGTTTAGATGGTACTCTAGTCACACTAAAAGCATTTTTTAACTTACCAACATGATGTACAATAATTTTGCAATGTTATTAACATACAAATCTGTGAAGAAGCTGGACAAAGATATCGCAAAGTTTGCGTTGCTGGGAATTCCTTCCCATTTCATATGATGGCTTAATAAAAAATGGGAAGACCATTACAAATGTATTGTGAGTTGTCAGTATTTTGTATCATAAAATAAAATGTACAAACTCAAAGAATTATAACAAATTCCTCTATTGCAGTTTGTTTGAAGTTTTATTTTATTTTCTAAAACATTCTATACGAAATAACGCCTAATAAAAAAGGAATATAAAAGTGTTTATCGAATTTTGAATCTTCGTTCCACAAAATAATGTATAATCCTCAAACAGCCTTATTTATACTTAATTTTTTATTTGACAGATTGCTGATGCAGTGTGGTGGTATTACTTTTCCAAGATGTTGGAGTTCTGCGACACATTTTTCTTTATATTAAGGAAAAAGGATAGTCAACTTACCTTCCTCCACGTTTACCATCACTCCACCATGTTCGGTCTATGGTGGATTGGAATAAAGTGGGTGCCCAGTGGTTCCAGTAAGTAAACATTAAGGCTATTAAAATGGGAAAACCGCTACCCAGGATTTTTTTTGTAATTTACAATCGATACAAACCTTTATAATTACTATAAATAGTTTTTAAAGCTGTTTCGACGGACACATCTTGAAATTTGGTCTGGCTCTCCTTAATAGCTGCAGCTTCGACATTCATTGAATTGTAAAATAACAGCTTTTATTTGCTGGAAATGTTCAACATAACAAAAAGCGGCTTTCAACCATGTTCCCCGCGAATAAGAATCGGCTGTGGTGGTTCGGGAATATCAGACACTTTTTTCATACCTGCTATTAATGCGTCGACGTTGGGAAAACATTATCTAATAGTTTCTAAACGGCCTACTAACAGCATCGTGGGGGTACCATCAGTAAACCACACCAAAAACTTGGTTTGCCTTTAATGACTGTTAAAAGCCCTTGTTAGTAGAAGGGCCAAATCAATTTTCGTAAAAGATCGTTCCTCTGAACTTTGCTTAATTTTGTATTTGCTTCCTTTTTAGCTTTCCTACCAGCAATGGTCAACTCTGCCATCCACGTCTTGATGTATTCGTACTACGGCCTTGCAGCACTGGGTCCTGCTGTCTCCAGATACCTGTGGTGGAAGAAATACCTTACCATCCTTCAACTGGTTAGTATCATTTGTTAAAACGGCGTGCTAAAGCTAAGTAGTTAATGGCTAAAAGTTTGTGAGACAGCCTGGGATCTTGCCAGAAACAGTCTTGCTTCTGGTAAAAATAATTAAATAAATATAATAATACGTAAAAATAATAAAATAAAAACGCACTCTTGATTATTTATCATTTTCAGATTCAGTTCACGTGTGCCTTGGTACTGGGCGTAAACGGCTTGCGAACTGGTTGTGATTTCCCACTGTGGATGCACTACATGCTCATAATCTACATGATGTCTTTCATCGTCCTCTTCGGCAACTTTTATATCAAGGCGTACATGGAGAGGGTGAGTAATTTACGGTTAAAATTCAGAATTTCAGCCAACATGGTCATCAACAATTCTTTAACAAATAGAATAATTTTATTATCGTATCTAAATAATATTTTAATGATCACAGGAGCCTAGTAAAAATTTGCAATTATAAGCCTGACAGCAGTTTTTTTTTTTGTAAATATGACGTTATCAAAGTTGGAGAGCAAAAAAATACGTGTTTCTATTCCATCTTCAATTTATAGCTTTATTGTAAATTTAATTGTCAAGGCTGTCACATTATGTGAGAACTATTATTTGTTTTACAACTGTGACAGTCACTTGTCAAAAGTTTGACATAACCGAAAAGCTTCGACATGACCGTTATTTCCATCTCTCTCGTTCACAGCCAGTTTTTTTTTTGGATGGCTCTTTAGAATTATGTACATATTTTTTTATTAGCGAATTGACAGTCTAATTATAAGGAGCGTTCAAATAAATCTCAAACTGTACAGCAGTTTGAGATACATCATTATATAGTCTATATTCACAACCACATCAGCAAACTATTCTTGAAATTAAAAGAGACTCTTTTCAAGTGAATACGTCCATTGTCGTTCAACTTTTCGTCTGTTTCTGAAGCTGTACTCTACCATAAACGTTTTTTGTTGTCATGTAATCACCAGTTTAAGAATTTTTTTTAATTCTTTTTTTGTTTAATTCTAAAATTTTGCAGAATCTATGCAAACTCTTTTGTTGTAGAATTTTAACCTTGTCAGTTTGAAAGCTGTCAAAATCCAGATCTCAAAACAATAATATTAGGCTTGAACCTATCAAAAACATACGTTTGAAGTAACAAATCCTAATTCGATGTCAAATTTTGTTGATTTATCTCTTTATATATTTGCAGATTTATTCTGAAAATAGGACTTCACTGAAAAAGAGCATTAAAATCTGGAAATAAAATTAATTCTACAATTTTTTTTAGGGTAATCAAGTGTTCTTCGGTATGGATGTGGGATGTGGCCAAGGCAACACCTATATTAACAAACGCAATCAACAAAATGGCCAGTCTCACAATGGGATCCAGAGTAACTCCGATAAGAAACTCAACTGATCCGGGTTTAATCTCAGATCCAGGAAGTCCCACCTAGTTACATTAACAAAAATGTATTCAGATCTTCCCGATGAGGCGGACAATTTAGCAAAATGGAGGTTTTTAAAACGATTTTAAAACACCTACAGTTTTTGTTGTTACTATAGTTAATTACTAAGCACAATTTCTGTTCATGCGCTAATATTTTTATATTATTTTTTAATTTGTATTTACTTAATTCTTGTGTAATTGCGAGACTCGTAAATTACTCTGTATATAGATCATTTTTATCTTTAACTAGGCAGTAGCTTTTAATATACCCGAATGTAGTGTGAAGTCATATTTGAATCAGCTATATTATTCTCCTTGAAAATTATTGTTGTATTGGTACCAAAGAACGAAACAGATCCAAAAGGTTCCACAGTGAGATATAAGAGTAATCAAAGATTGTTCCAAATTTACAATCAAAAAAGTCTTCCAAAATCTTTAAGATAGGTAATTTCTAAAATTCTTTAAACAATTTCTACATATGTGAAAACTGAGTCGTAGCTTCCTCAATATTCCAAATAATTATAAGTACTAAAAATATGACGCTGTTTTGCATTAGAACCTACTTTATACGTATTTAAAGCAACTAATAATGTTTCTGCTTCTGCTTCTTTCGATGTTCCACAGGGGTAGATTTAGGGAGCCGCTAATATCTACTGTTTCACCATAGCGCAAACGATTTAAGGGTGCCAGTTAGAGCCAGTATTTATACAATTATTTGTCAAATTGAGTACTGCATCTCCTTGTAGTGACTCAAAATGCTATTAATAGACGGTGTATATTAAGAGCTACTTCACGTTTTGTACATATATGTATTTACGAATTAGATATTGACGATATGTATAAATCATTCTTTTAAAAACACTGCCAACGTGAGCACTATATCATAACATTGTATTCTCAGGGTAATTTTAGATCAAATAAAAAGGAAACATTTCTTCCCTTATGGACTTCTGTAGGTTTTAATATGGCTTGTAATCGAATCGGACAATATGTATCAGTATGTATAACGTAGGTTCGAAATAGAGTCTTTTTAAGTACATTAGTGCCTCTTTTTAACAAATGAGATTTTAAAAATCTATTGTATGTTATTCGTAGCAATATACCGTTTAAAGTTTGACATTGCAAATTACATATTATATCTTTTACTTTTGTTTATACGCATAATAATAAAAATGATGTGTTATAACGAGCCATCCAAAAAATTGTTATGAACCAGAGAGTTGGAAATTAGCGGTTATGTCGAGGCTCGAAGCGAATTTTTGACAATTAAATAAGGTTATAAATTGGTGCACAAAAGAGGGGCTAAGTGTTAACCCCTCAAAGACAACAGTAGTTGCCTTCACAAGAAGAAGGAACCTTCAAGATCTGAAGGGACTTCACTTGTGGGGAAGTGAACTCCAACTGAACAACGAGGTTAAGTACTTAGGACTAGTATTAAATAATAAGCTAAACTTTGGGGCTCACCTGGAAAGAACTATCAATATGGCTACTCGGGCCCAATGGGCCTGCAAACATATATGATTAGTTAGAGGTGGGGATTAATGCAATGGCACTTGCTTTGCTTTGGATATACTCCAAAGTAATAATTCCCATGGTAACGTATGACTCCTTGATCTGGTGGCACAAAAAGCCATAGCAAAATTAGGCAAGCTGCAAATACTTGCCTACTTAGGAATTACATGGGTAATGCAAACAACGCCCACTGCAGCTATGGAAGCAATGCTGTGTCTTCCGCCACTATACAATTTGTTGGAAGCGGAAGCTCTGGCAGCAGCGTATAGGCTAGGAATTTCCGAATATGGAGTAACCACCACAAGACGGTGATTACATATAAAATATTCACAAACCCACATGTTAAACATGTGGTCGGACAAAATTGGCTGAGTCATAGTCTCGCACAAACCTTATCAGGTGAGTATACCGAATGAGGGAGAGGAAGGCAAGAGACACATGCCACTTCAGCAGAACGAAACCATCTGGTACACAGATGGGTCCAAAACGGAACAAAGCACTGGAGCGGGTGCAACCAACAGAGACCCAGGGTGCGAAATCAGCATAAACCTGGGGAACTCATCAATCGTATTTCAGACAGAAATAACTGCAATGTCCGCTTGTGCGCAGAAGATGATCAGGAGGTCTTACACAAATTAGAGGATCCAGATCATCTCTGATAACCAAGCAGTACTCTGGGAGCTGTAGAAATACATTCCCAGGCAGTTAAAGACTGTATGGATTCGCTAATACAACTAGCGGAAACTTTCTTGCAAAGAAAGGGGCTGAGGTTCGAACTTTGGGGCTACAACAATAGAACCAAAAGAAATAACAGAAACTCCACTAGAAACTGCCCTTAAATGTTTTAAGGAAACAAAACTAATGAAATGATTAGCCTGTTGGGGCACAATAAGCATCGCATAAGTGCAAAGGGCTCGTACCTACCCCATACGTAATTGTAAGTGTAAGGTTACAAATTTAAGATTAAGAATAGAAATACGTATTTTTTGATCCTTTGAATATCTCAAAACAGTTGTCAGGTTACAATCTACGTAGTTGGCAATTTCCCTCAGAAAAAATTACTTAATTGACTTAAATAAGATAAGAATTCTAGACATCGCAAATAATGTTTACTATATAAATTAGAGGACTGATGACATGCATTTATTTATGTTTAGTAAAAACTCCTTCACAATATGCACTTTTTTACATGAAAATCAAACAAATACTAATGGTGGGTTCATGCAGAAATTTTTAGTAATAAGAATAAGAATAGTAATAAGCATAAAAGTTAAACCTTCGTTTTATAATGACCCAGTTCATGCAGCAAAGCCTTATTTTTAAAATTATTACTAAAAATTATGTTTACTGCATGAACTGGGTCATTATAAAACAAAGGTTTAACTTTTATGCTTATTACTATTCTTATTCTTATTACTAAAAATTTCTGCATGAACCCACCATAAGATAACGTTGAAAATTTTTTGTTGAAACTATAATAATTTCTTTGTTATACTGAAGTTCATCTTCAATAAAACAGAAATAATCAAATTGTTTAACTAATACTGCGTGCGGTTTTTATTCAAATCAGTATACTATAATGGTGGGTTCATGCAGAAATTTTTAGTAATAAGAATAAGAATAGTAATAAGCATAAAAGTTAAACCTTCGTTTTATAATGACCCAGTTCATGCAGCAAATCCTTATTTTTAAAATTATTACTAAAAATTATGTTTACTGCATGAACTGGGTCGTTATAAATATGAAACATTGGTAGTAAAAGTTCGTAAATGTGTTTTTTTAATGAAAGGAAACATTAATTAGTAGAAAAAGGCACATGGAAGTTTTGATTTTTTTTAAATATGTAAAAAAATTAATGTTTTTCTCACAAACACCATTCGGTTACAAATAGAGCAGAGTAGCTTTTTGTATATAAATATCAATTATATTATTATAAATGTTACGAATATCACTTGTATTGTATGCTACAGTATTTGTAACCCTCTTGGTAGGATTACGCTTTCTAAAGTTAGTGGTTTTTTGCTTTTTATGAAATAGAATTAACCGTACAAACATTCACGTTTAGGGCTGCTGCTACACGCTAAAACAATATATTGGACTGTAGTACCTATTAATTAATATTTTAATTTTATATTTAATATTCTTTTTCAAAAAATGCTACTAACTCTTAGCAGCAGCTGTTTAACTGTTTTGGCATTTCGCAAACGGAAGTCTGACAGATATACCATTTTTATTGTTCTGAAAATGACAGTTTTTCAATCCAAGATAAAAGTTTGAAGCTCAAAACAAAAATACAACTCACTATTGTTCTAAAGTAAGGTTCGGATAATTTCAAACTGTCAGCAAATGTCAAATAATATAACACGGATCTACTGCCAACTGCATAACAACGAATATCAAGCGCGTAATTTAAAGTTCAATGAAACATTCCATTATAATTGTTATTTCAATATAACTGAGTGGTGGTATCACTGCACACATTTAATAGCACCATCGGTGCATCGGTTTTTCTTTTGTACAAAGTATAGATTTATTACAATACATTATCTTGTAATTATATATCTTGTAAGTATATTACAAATCGTTTATCTATACCTTCAGAGAACTGTAATTAATTTTATGTTACAACATATTTCTTCTTGCACAATTTGAGGTCATCAAAACAATAAAATACCTGCCTACTTTCTTGACAAATTTTTCACATAACGTCAGTCAGTGTCAAAATTAAGTGCCAGTTTAAAATTCTCAGTGAAACAGAAACTTATGTGCAGATACCTACTAGTTACCTACATTTTTTTTATATAAGTTGAAGTACGTAGTTGCCACAAAATTCTTGGAATAATGGTCAACGTTGCTCGTCTAAGGTACGTAAGTGTGATAAACATTTTTTGCGCTATACAAACACTCTACAGAAGTAGGTAAAATCTATTCCAAACTATTGTATAGAACTTTTAACTTTCGAATACATGGTGAAGTAGACTTTACCACTCTACTTGATGTATTTCGCAGTCCTAGTATGACATTTGTAATAATTAATAAGCAGTGAAAGTATTATTCACAGAACGAGAGATAAGTATATTTTAACACTATGAATAAGAATATACATACATACATCATTTTACTTTACTGGTTTCCTCTTACTAATCAGAGTGGACATGGAGAGTTTAGTAATATCTTTAATAACCAAAATTATCTTTTGCTTACTACACTTGTATAATGCTCTTATTAGGCCAATCAATAGAGCTTTTTGACATGACACGATTGATACCTGAAATCCGACTACGGGATACTTTTCACGGGAATCAGGTTCAGTCCTTAGATGAAAACGTATATGATTTGAACTAGAAAACATTTGCACTTATTTATTTAATAACAAATTAGTGAAAAAATTTTTCATTTTTTTTCTTATAGACGAAAAGCTATTGAAGCAATCACATCGCATCCAACAGGAAAGTTGTAGATAATTCAAAAACCTTTAAAATGAAAAAAAAATCAAGTCAATCGGTGCATTTTTTCAAGTCATCGCAAAAACCGCGAAAAATGACCTTTTCTTAATAAATTCGTAATTCGAGTATTTTTGCATTAGAACTTTGCATTAGATCTTGTGGAAAAATGTAGGTAATATCACGAAGAATGAGTGCGCAAAAACTGGATTATGTCGGATGAATAGTTTTTGCACAATAGTCGAACAAAGTTTTTTACATCGTATTTTGAATATTCCATAACACATCGAGCGATAGCTTAAATAGTGTATTCTTGACGGATTCAAAAACTACAGAGTGTAAACTACAATTCGTCCGTTTACTTTGTTTCATTTAAATGCCATTAAATTGGTGTAAAACGCCTATACCGCGCGAAATTTGCTGACCGCTGCCGCTGCTTCCTCCTCGCCCCCCCCACCCCACAGGCTCGGTTCTCAGCGCGCCGCCGAACATTTTGCGCGGTGTTCAGAGGCGTTTTACACCAATTTAATGGCATATAAATAAAACAAAGTAAATGGATGAATTGTAGTTTACACTCTGTAGTTTCTGAATCCGTCGAGAAAACATTATTTAAGCTATCGCTCGGCGTGTTATGGAATATTCAAAATACGATGTAAAAAACTTGGACTTACAGGAATGGCGTTATGTGGGCTTTAACGAGTCCCCATTCTGTTTGTGAGCTCGTGATGGAAGAGTGAGACGTTTCCGTGGGGAATGAAGGAATGTACAATTAGTTCCATGCGACCTTTACATGTGGACTGATGGTTTGGGGTGCAATATGATTTTGTAGTAGGTCACCTAAAATTTTTCTTAGGGACAATTTCAATTTGCATAGCCGATGTGTCAAAACCTGTCCCATATCTTCGGGGGTTGATTGAACCAATTCTTCAACAAGATAACGCCCGCTCTCACACGACAAGAGACACAGTTTTTGGAACAAGCTTATGTACATGTGCTTCCATGGTCTGCACGTTTTCCCCGATCTCTCACCGATCGAAAATGTCTGAGGTATGATCGATACAAGACAGTCATTTACCACATCCTCCAGACAATCTCAACGATTCTTGGTTTCACGTAAAAACGCTTGGAATGATACACCCCAAGACGATATTCATCATTATTTAATTCAGAGTGTCCCCCGTCGAGTAAATGAGTGTGTCATCAATCACGGTGAGTGTGTATAAGTGTTGTATAAATAATGAGTGTATCTAACAATAATAATAGTTGTATAAATAATGAATGTATAAACTAACAATTATACACTCATTAGTGCATCGATCAAATGAGTTGCATACTCATTACTGAATATTTTTTAACTGAGAAATGTTTTTTATTGGCAACTCGATCATTTCTTTGTTATATCGAAGTACATCTTATGTGCAAATTTCAAACAAATTGCTTAACTAACTGTTTGTTGGCGAAACATTTAACGCATCTACTTACGGACTGTATGATTTGCGATGTCCTGGATGACCCTGGGTGCCGTATTTTCTGTCTCTAGGTGTCTTCAGCAGATATGGAAACACCGCTTGTTGATTCTCGAAAATGTTAATTTGTCGCGTCGCGGCGAAAAGACGAATTGTCTCCAGGAGATGGGGGAACACCACCGTGGATTATTGAAAGGTTTTACTAGCGTGATACGCCGCAACGAGACGCGAAATAGTTACTCGAATTATGCGTTGTGCCGAGATGAGATGCGACTTTGTAACTGTTCGCTACAAACGGAAACAAAAGGAAAGGATATTGGGTCGGAAGGAAGGGGGAATGGTGGGCCCTTTATTTCCGTATGTCAATTTTAAGCGCGAATATTTGATTTAAAAGTACAATGAGCGCGTCGTCTACTAAGAGTAGGTTTAATTTAGTTAGAAAGAAATAAACGAACGAACAGGGGAATACAAACGCGAACATACCCCCCCGCCTAAAATACGAAGTATTTTAAGTTTAAAGAGAATAGGGGAGAGGACATAGTTTAACCACGGGTCTCTTAAGAGTTCCTAACGCGGTTTTCAAAGTAACGACTCGTACTACATTATCTGAGCCTGGGTGAGTTTCGAAGACCCGACCCACGCGCCAGTGTAACGGGGGAGATGAATCGTCTTTAATCAAGACAACAGAACCTACTTTAATAGGAGTCGAAGGGTCGGTCCATTTAGACCTTTGTTGTAACGTATGTAGGAATTCGAGATTCCAACGTTTCCAGAAATGTTGGTGCATTTGCCGGATCAATTGCCATCGTGTGAGCCGGTTTAATTTGATGTTAGTTAAATCAGGTTCGTGGAATGAAGTTAGTGGAGTTAGAGTCAGAAAGTGTCCCGGCGTCAAAACATTCAAATCGTTCGGATCAGAACTTGTGGGAGTCAACGGACGCGAATTTAGCAATGCTTCGATCTGCACGAAAACCGTATACAATTCTTCAAAAGTCAAGATCTGATCTCCAATAACGCGAGTCAAATGGGTCTTTACGGATTTAACCCCGGCTTCCCAGATCCCTCCAAAATGAGCGGCAGAAGGAGGATTAAATTTCCATTGAATATGTTCAATAGAGGCCGCACTTTGAGCAAAGTTCAGTAATTGTCGAGAAGCGCCTACGAAATTAGTGCCACAGTCAGAATGAATTTCAGAGCAGCATCCACGTCGAGCAATGAAGCGGCGAAATGCTGCTAGGAATGCGTCAGTTGATAAGTCGGAGACTATTTCTAAGTGAACAGCACGAGTGGATAAACAGACGAATAGGCAGAGATATGCCTTGAGAGTTTTAGCACCTCGAACACGATTCATTGTTATAGTGAAAGGGCCTGCGAAGTCAACACCAACTATTTGAAAAGCTCTTAGTGCTTGTAAACGACATGGGGGTAGATCACCCATTGGTGGCTGTAACGCTTGAGGTTTAGCTCGAAAACATCTATAGCAATTGGATAGACATTTTCTTATAGCTCTATGAGCGGATAGAATCCAAAAAATTCTGCAGTATTAAATAATGAAGGGTTTTTGCTCCAGGATGGAGATTCCTTTTATGCACATCCTCAATGATGAGGTTGGTCAAACGATGTTTTTGTGGTAGCAACGCGGGAAATTTATGTTCAAATGACAATTTGGAATGTCGAAGACGACCACCTACTCGGAGGATGCCCTGGTCATCAAGAAACAGATTCAGCTTACGTAAAGGCCTTGAACAGAGTTGATTGGTTTTTAACTTGTGAATTTCAGATTGAAATACTTGACCTTGAACCAGTTTCACCAACCTCAGAAGAGTGTCATGGTATTCAACGTTATTTATGGGTCCCACCTTATGGTCAAGGGGGTTTTTGCTATTATGATGGAAGCGAACAACATATGCCATCACATGACATATCGTTTGAAGTGAAGAAAACCTATGTAATAACTGCATGAGAACAGATGGTTCAATCTGAACGACAAACACTTTAACAGTTTTTTTCCTCTTCGCAAAGTGATTCCGTATTTGACTGGAGGGGAGGAAGCTAATTTATCAGATTGAGGCCACTGTTCGAATGGTAGCGATAACCATGGTGGTCCGGACCACCAAAGCTGATGATTCACGAGTTGAGATGGAAGGATACCTCTTGATGCACAATCTGCTGGATTGTCGATAGATGAGACATGATGCCAGTTAATAGAAGGCACACGTTTTTGTATATAGGCTACTCGGTTCATAACGAATGTTTTCCAACGATGAGGAGATGAATGGATCCACGACAAGACGATAGACGAATCAGTCCAGGCAACGACATCTGATATACTCAAAACACCAGAGTATGTTTGCACAACCATGTGTAGTAATTTAGACAAAAGCACTGCTCCGCACAACTCTAACCGAGGAATAGTTAATTTATTTGACCTTGTAGGTGCTACCTTTGATTTTGATATAATTAAACGGGTTATGTAAGACTCCCCATGCTTAAACCGACCAAAAACCGTTGCTGCATATCCAGCCAGTGATGCATCGCAAAATCCATGGATTTGACATGGACTGTTCCGGTCGAAAATTAATTGACGATCCACACTGATGTCTGAGAGAAAAGAAATTTCTGATTTGTACTTTAACCATTGACGAGTAAGAGGTTCAGGCAGAGAATCGTCCCAGTCACAGCTGGAATGCCATATCTGTTGGAGTAAGTGCTTTATGTAGAAGGTGACAGGAGTGAGATATCCCAATGGATCATATACACGTGCTAATTCTGACAGAATTCCGCGTTTTGTACATGGACGGTCGAAGGACATTAGTCTAAACGTGAACGTGTCTGTCATTGGGGACCACTGGAGGCCTAAAACTTTAAGAGTGAGTGTGGGTACTGAGTCGAAAGAAAATGGGGCTTGACAATGTTCGGCCGGAAGTGTTTCTAATAGATCTGAATGGTTACTCGACCACTTTCGTAAAGGAAACCCTCCAGATTCACACAGTTGAATAAGCTCAGATTGTAGATTCTGTGCTGCAGCTAATGAGTCACAACCTGTGATGATGTCATCCACGTAGATATCAGTTTGCAGGACCTTTGAGGCTGCGGGATATTTAGTCTGTCCATCAAGAGCCAGTTGTTGCATTGTTCGCAAAGCTAAGAAAGGTGCAGAAGACACACCGTAAGTAACAGTTTTAAGCTTATATTCAGTCAGGAGTTCATCGGGATTGAATCGCCAAATGATACGCTGATAATCCCAGTATTGAGGTGCAACTTGGATTTGTCGATACATCTGTTTGATGTCAGTTATAAAAACGACCGAGTGCGAACGAAATCTAAGCAAAATCTCGACAATGTCTTGTTGTAATTTTGATCCCACGAGCAGATTATCATTCAATGATTGGTTGTTGGCGGCTTTGGCCGATGCGTCAAAGACTACCCTCAATTTAGTTGATGAAGAATCAGATCTCAGTACCGGATGATGAGGAATGTAGTAGGAATCGAGTTCATCGATGGGGGCAGCTAATTCCATGTGATCAGAATTCAGATAATCACGCATGAAATCAACATATGATTGTTTAAGAACAGGATCCTTTTTCAAACGATGCTCCAAAGCGAAAAAACGTCGAATAGCAATATCTTTAGATTCAGGAAAAACAGGTTTAGAATCTCGAAAAGGCAAGGGAACGACGAATCGACCAGATGGGAGTTTGCTATACCCTTCAACGTACAATTTCTCACATAGCTCATCGTCTGGGCTAGTCGAGATCATGGGGACCTCTTCAACCTGCCAAAATTGTGTCATAGTGGACTCAAGGTCATTCTCTGGGCAATCTTCCATGATTTTGACATGAAAGGAATTGATGACGCGTTCATTAGTTTGTTCAGGTTGAACTGAGCCAGATAATACCCATCCGAAAATGGTATTGAACGCTGAGGGGCAACGAGGACTAGGGGCAAGGACAAGGCCCGGGCGAATAAGTTGAGCATAAACGTCAGCACCCAGCAAGAGATCAACGTGGCGAGAAATGTAGAAATTTGGATCAGCTAATTTCAGATTATTAATATGATCCCACGAATAAAACTGTAATGATTGAGGAAGGTATTACCGAAGCAACATGAGGTATGATGTGAGCTTCTAGATGTATCGCGGGTTGACATGATCCATGAGGACTTATCTTGCAATGGATTGAACCCGATGAAAATATACTAGAATTTGCACCAATACCTTGTATTTGAATTTTGTCATGCTGTCTTTTCAAGTTAAGATTACGAGCAGCCTTTACTGTAATGAAACTAGCCTCACTACCATTATCTATTAAAACCCGTAAGGTGTGCGGGTGTCCTTGCGAGTCATGAACGTCAACAAGGGCTGTGGATAACAGAGCTACCTGACGAGAAAGTGAACTAGCCAATGCATTGACAGTGGGCACAACTATTTCAGCTGGTGCTGTATTACCACTATCACTGGTTTCATTTATAGCTCCTGAGCTGCCCGAAAACCTATCGAAGTGTAGCAAAGTATGATGATTCTTATGACAGGTACGACAAGTGGATGTAGAAGAGCAATTCTTGACTTGGTGCGGCCTCAAACAATTGATACAGAGCCTCTTTTCTTTAACTACCTTGAAGCGATCTGCGGGAGACTTGGCTTTCAACACGGGACACCGGTAAATTATATGATCTTTTTCACAAACTAAACACTTTTGTTTCGAAGTATTAGCTACCAGAGACGATACCAATTTTGGACGCGATGTAAATGTATTATTGTTTTTTGAAGTATAAGTATTGCTTTTAAGGGAGGTCGAATGCTCTGCAGCAAGAACATGACACTGACTCTCTACAAAGGTATTTAATGTATCGAATGCAGGTATTTCACCTTTCAAATTCCTAATTTCTGCTTCAAAAGTATCGACGAGTTTTAGAATCAAGTTTTTCTAAAAGAATGTTAAGCAACATAAAATCCTCTAATGAATCTGCAATTTTTAATGCCCGCAAAGCTGATAAGTTTTCATTAAAATTATAAATAAGACTTCGTAAACCACTAGGGGTTTCATCTTTTAATTTCTGCAATGATCGTAAACGATCCCAATAATGAGTTGCTAGCTCTCTTTTATTGTCATATCTATCTAATAATGTTTTGTATGCAATGGGGTAATTATCGTCTGATAGCACAATAGTTTTAATTAGGTTGAGAGGCTCACCCGATAGACAACCCAACAAATACTCAAACCTTTCGACATTTGCTAACGTGTTGTTATCATGAATACTTCTATTAAAGACTTGAATGAATGCGCTCCAATTTTCTAATTTTCCATCAAATGTTTGTAAGTTCAGTTTTGGCAAACGCGTTTTCGACGTTTGGACAATTGAAGTTTTATCGGCAACTGGCGACTGGGCCGAGGACCGAAAATGAACCGGCAACTCGCGAACTATGGATTGAATAGTAAAATAAGTCTCGTCTACTCTTTTCAAAAAAGCATGTTCCTCATCCAGGTTAGAATCCGGTAAAGTCGCAACCTTCATGACTATGTCCCCGTGAATTTTTAAAATATCATCATAAATGTTTTTTACAGACTCGCTTCTTACTTCAAGCATACGACGCACGGTATGATTTTCGGGTTCTGTTTGAAAGGAAGCCGCAACGGTAGCTATATCTTCTAATCGTAAATACAAACTCTCACGGAGAGCACGTTGTTCCCGAATATGTTTATTTTGAGCCATGTTTTCTCCTAAATCCGGATTTAACAGAGAAAATTGGCAAAATACAAAACGACAATAAGCAAATAAAATACGAAAGAAAACGACAATATGTGCGTCTTAACGCGGTATTAAATCGGTCGACGTGACCAAAACAACCGGTTAGAAAACGACGCCGTAAAAAAAATGTGACCGCGGGAAAACAGCACGCTAACCTCAAAAAATTAACGAATTACGTACGTATATTAAAAAATGCGACGGTCGGGCCACAGGAAATGTGGTTTTAACAGGATTAATCCGACGATGAAGGACCAAGGAATGTTTGTTGGCGAAACATTTAACGCATCTACTTACGGACTGTATGATTTGCGATGTCCTGGATGACCCTGGGTGCCGTATTTTCTGTCTCTAGGTGTCTTCAGCAGATATGGAAACACCGCTTGTTGATTCTCGAAAATGTTAATTTGTCGCGTCGCGGCGAAAAGACGAATTGTCTCCAGGAGATGGGGGAACACCACCGTGGATTATTGAAAGGTTTTACTAGCGTGATACGCCGCAACGAGACGCGAAATAGCTACTCGAATTATGCGTTGTGCCGAGATGAGATGCGACTTTGTAACTGTTCGCTACAAACGGAAACAAAAGGAAAGGATATTGGGTCGGAAGGAAGGGGGAATGGTGGGCCCTTTATTTCCGTATGTCAATTTTAAGCGCGAATATTTGATTTAAAAGTACAATGAGCGCGTCGTCTACTAAGAGTAGGTTTAATTTAGTTAGAAAGAAATAAACGAACGAACAGGGGAATACAAACGCGAACACTAACATATAATAACAAATCCGTTATAATTCTCAACCAATCAGAAAACGCCTTTTTGATTAATCTCAGTTTCTGATTGGCTACAATAGTTAACAACCCTATTAAAAACAACGTCAAATAATACAGACTAAGTCTAAATGGTGACGATAGCCGTCAGAATTTAAGAAGCCAGCGCCACTGCGGAAAATTTTGGAACTAATTACTGTGCCATTACTTTTCTGTTCTTAAGTCGTGTTTAATGTGCTTAAGTTCAACTTGTTAATTTTATGACTTTTGTGTAGCACTTTATTATTTTTTATCTTGGGACACCATTTATGACAATATACGAGGTGTGGCTATTAAATAACCGAACTAATCCTGCTACCAGCGCGCTGCGAGCGTGTCGCGACAAGTTTGAACAGAACTGTGTTTGGTGATACTTTCCCCACCCTGAGCTCGTTGGACAAGGCAGTGGGTCGTTCATTTTGACTGTAGCAGTCGTTTGAATTAGTATATGCACCAGTGACGCGTCGAAAAAATGTTATGTGTTCAGATGGAGCAATGGGTTAATCTCAAATTTCTTGTTAAACCGGGGAAAAAAAATTACAGAACTTGTGCAATATTAAAAAAAGTCTACGGGAATGAACGTTTATCTCGCACACAAGTTTGTGAATGGTTTAAACGGTTTAAAGAGGGACGTGAAACGACCGAAGACGATCCGCGCCCCGGACGGCCTGCAACGTCAAAAACGGACGAAAACATTGAAAAAATAGGTAAATTAATCCGCGAAGATCGTCGTCTAAGCATCCGAAGGCTTGCTGAAATAACAGGAATCGACAAAGAATGTGTTCGCCAGATTTTGCATGAATCGTTCAACATGTGTAAAGTTTGCACAAAAATGGTGCCAAAACTTCTCACTCCCGAGCAAAAGAATGAATATTTGCGCTGACATTCTAACAATATTGACACTGATCCAGGCTTGTTAGACACGGTGACATTGAAGGGGACAAGATTCGAAAGTGTGGAAGCGGTTAAAGCAAAAGCGACGGAGGTTCTGAACCAGCTAACAGAAGCGGACTTCCAGCACTGCTTTTAACAATGGAAAAGACGTATGGAGCGGTGTAGAGATCGCCACGGGGAGTACATTGAAGGCGAAACAGTTGTCACTGTAATTGGTAACGAATAAAAAAGTGTGTTGACAACAGTTCGGTTATTTAATAGCCACACCTCATATATCAAGGTTGGTAAAATTTTAGGTTTTGTTTTTAATTGGATTTCTTTTGATTTTCATTTTTGATAATATATATATTTTAAAGAACGTTTTATGTTTCCCAATGTTGTTATACAAAAATTTATTAGCGTCTATTTTCTAATGTAACAAATTTTCAAAAATAGAAAAGGAACAACTCAGACGAAAATTCTAGCGAGCGCCCTGTATTGCCTCGCATCCGGCGGACCTATTGATTGCCCGCGGCGAAGTCCTAGGGGGCGCTGCTGTAGCAGGGACGCCCGTCGAGACCGCCTCGACGCCTGACAAATAACAGTCGACCTGTTGTCGTAGTCGCAACGACATACTCGCTATTTATGGCCTAAAGACGCAAAGTCTCCCGAAACACACGGTGGTAACCTGCGTTACGTGAGGGCGAACCTCCTCCCGAAGGTGGACAGGTGAGTGGCGATTCGCAGATTTATCCCACGCCTGGTTTTGTACTTTTTTTGGTCACTCCGGTTAGCAAAAAAAAAAAATTGCTGAAATTATGTTATGTTTTATTGGATAAGATTGTCTTCCTTTGCCTTATCTAGTGACACTGTTTGTGAGTAGATGAAGAATGGAAGCAAATATTGAAAATAAGTTGTAGACGCAAAAAAAAACTATTAGCTGCAGGGTATTTGTTGATATTAGTGTTTTCATCAACTTCTATATATTTTTTGCATACACTCCTCTTTTCAAATCATAATCATCATATAAAACAAAGTCGCTTCCCGCTGTATGTCCCTATCTATCTACTACCTATGTATGCTTAGATCTTTAAAACTACGCAACGGATTTTGGTGCGGTTTTTTTTTAATAGATAACACTGGGGAACAGCTGTTTTGGTGCCGAGGGTTTTTGAACTGATTCTATATCAGTTTGATGTCCTGAATTCAAATATCGTATTCATTTTTTCCCTATCAGCTCCAGTTTTTAAGATATACAATTTTAGAGAAATATGAGTTCTATGATTTTAACTCAAATCTCAAGTGTAATAAACAAAAGTAGATTCGAATTTTTTATTTTATTTATACCAAATACAATCTTAAGTCAAACTTACAAACAAAAAAAAACATTAAAGAAATCAAATATAGTCACTCGACACTTCTAAAACTTCTTTTCCGCGACATTCTTGAATGTTTTTTCAAACAGTCCCTCTTTAAACTCCAGCAGTAATCTGCCATCATGTGGATGTCCCATCTTCCTTGGTAGCGGTCCTCCATAATTTTAATATCTTGGTGAAATCTTTCACCTTGTTCCTCACTCATGTCTCCTAAATTTTCTGGAAACCGGTCCAAGTGGCTGTCTAGATAGTGTACTTTTATACTCATATTGCACCCTAATGATTTAAAGCTGTTCAGCATCTTGTTAACAATTTCAACATAGTTTTCAGCTTTATGTTTGCCTAGAAAATTTTCTACAACTGCAACAAATGATGTCCAAGCTTCTCGTTCAACTTCATTCATTGAATTTATGAAGGCAGGATCTTTAATTAATTGTCTTATTTGTGGGCCGTCAAATATCCCTGCTTTGAGTTTTTCTGTGCTCAACTGAGGCATTTTTACCCCTATATATTCAAAACAAGGCCCATCCTTATCAAGAGCTTTTACAAATTGCTTCATTAAGCCCAACTTTATGTGTAACGGAGGAAGAATGATTTTTTCTCTTTCAACCAAAGCGTCGTTAATGACATTCTTTTCCCCAACGTCCATGTTTTCTCTCAGAGGCCAATCTTTTCTAACCCAGTGGTGTGTTTTGTCCCTACTATCCCAAAGGCACAATAAACACGGATATTTTGTGTAACCACTTTGCTGCCCAAGAAGAAAGTTCACCATTTTTAAGTCTACACATATCAACCATTGATGTTCGTGATACTTTATCTTCTGCAAGACTAAAGCTATTGTGTTATATTCTTCTTTCAGTTTCGTTGAGTGAGCTAACGGTATTGAACCATATTTATTCCCATTATGTAGAAGGACACATTTTAAACTTCGCTTTGAACTGTCAATAAATAGGCGCCAATCATCTGGAATATATTCAGAAAGTCCCATTTCTTTCATGAGTCCCCTAATTTCGTGACAAAATACAAGATTGTCTTCTTGAGAAAAGAATGGTAGCAGATCTTTTTCTCTTGTACGGTAAAAGGTAATTTTGGTTCCTTGTTCCAGTAAATTTTTGTCGTTTAACCTAGAAGCCAGTACTTCAGCAGCTTTTTTCGATAAATTGAGATCCCTGGTGAGATCATTTAATTCGTTTTGATTGAAGCGTTGAGGAACTGAAGACGTCCCCTCATAGTCACTGTTAGTTTCATTAGCATCGGAAGAGCGATCAGAGGGACAATGTTCGTTATCAGAGATATCTGGTAGCTCATGAAATGTTGGAATCGGTATTTCATCTGAGTGCGGGATAGGGCGTATTGCCGAGTCTAAATTGGGATAGGTCCATTTATGGCGGTTATTTCGATTGATTCCATTAATATTTGCTAAACAGAAATAGCAATCATCGAAGTGGTTTTTTGGTTCTCTCCAAACCATTGGTACGCCGAATTTCAAACATTTTCTTTTGCCGGTAGTCCACTGCCGTAATTGCTCTGTGCAAGTTTTACATACAAGATGCGGGGCCCACGTTTTGTCCTGATCACCAAGCTTAACTCCAAAGTATGCCAAATATGCTTGCTTCACAAAGTCAGTAATAGCTCGTCTGTTTTGTTGGAACATGTATTCTCCGCATATATAACAAAACACATCAGGTTGATTGACACAACTTCTTCTTGAACTGGACGCTGAACTCATTTTAATTCTGTTCAATAACACAACACTCTTTTCTTAACAGAAAATAACACGCCGAATTCGATCTACTCTCTTTAGCAAGAAGGCACAAACTGACGAGACTTACCTGAGTTAGGGGTATAAAAGGGTCAGTTCAGGTACCTGGGAGGCAATGTTTCCACTATTTATAGATTTACCTGGAATTTACTCATTTACAGACTGACAATAAAACAATTGCACCTACATTAATGATTATAAAATAATTTTAGAACTCTCAGAAACCAATAAACTGCATAGAAACCAGATATGTAGATAAATTTATGTATCTAAAAAAGTAGAGCTGATAGAGAAAAACGGATTGCACCTATAGATTTAGCTTCCCAAATATAGTTAAAATCAGGTCTAAAATCCCAGGCACCAAAAAAAAAATTTTTTTTTGTTCCCCTGTGTAATGAATCAAGAGGAAGGTTTATATGTATAAATATAGTAGAGAACCACTGATAATTTTAGAGGTTTCTAATGTGATGTAAATAAACACATTTTTTTGCGCTTACATTGCAAACGCTGGCTGAACCCTACGAGATAGATCAAAATAATGTACTACAATATTGTACACCCTAAAAAGGTCTACAAAAAAAGTCCGCGATGGTATCTGTCTATCTCTTAGGGATAACCCACAATAACCATTTTTTATATTTCCGTGCAAAGACGGGGCGGGTCGCTAGTGAATTATAATTAAAACGAACGAAGAACATTGTAAGACGAATATTGAAAAAGGTACTCACAATAACCAAGAGGGAAGCGTTTTGCTGAAGATTTTTGCTGTATGTAACGTACCTTTGACCTTTCCCTGGGTCTATACCATGTTAAATATTACAATGTAGTACTAATAAATAAAGCACGTAGGTATTGTATTTATCGGAAATTTATTGGAATTTTTAAAATTAGAAATCTTAAAAAATGTGTTTACCAAGATGTGTATGTGACGTTAGAATTCACTTAATAGAAAAACCCATGATCACATGGCCATCCAACAAACGTCATGGATGTCTAACTTAATTTTAAGATACATGCTTCGTTCTATTCTTTAACTGCAATTAACTTTTATGACCTTTAGCATTTCTTACATACCTATTGCTTTTCATATAACAACTTGCAGGATTCAAGAAACTGTCTAACGCACGCAAGCTGTAATACTCATATTGCTTTTATCATTTTATTACTAACCAATCACATCACAACTCCAAAGAAAGTTGAAGAAAACTCGTACTCCACATATATGCGACATCCTGTTTATTTACAATAGGACGCGACGACCAGTCAAAAAATGTTGTTTTGAGAAAAACGCGTTTAAAGTTTCTTTAACAAATTATGAAATTGAATCACTCTCTTGTTTTCGAACGGATTGATTGGTTTTATTTTTTTTAATAGTGTTTTCTTACGTAAGAGTTCTTTTTTATGTATATAAATAATTTTAAAATTTGGTTTAAAGTCTGGCGCCTTTTTTGATTGTTTTTTTTTTGGTGTGGAAAACTGACTTTGGCTATTAGACATTTGTTTCATAAAAGTGAATAGCGATTTGAATCCAGCCATGTCTCAAATACCTTATTACACATTATTTCATAACATTACAGCACACATAAACAAATTTTCAAAAAATTGTATTTTTGTTTGGCTCAGTATATTTCATACCTAGCTTTATCGTCAAGATTTTGGTATTTTATTTACTTCACTATGATGAAAAACTGTGGTCAAAAATATGACAAAACTGATGAAACTGGAATAGTATTCTACAACGCCAAATAAAGTGCCAAATACAATACCAAACAAAAATACAATTTTTGGAAAATTTGTTTTTGTTGTGCTGAATGGCCTGTATAAGGTATTGAAATAAAATGTTGTATAGAGGTAAGTATTTCAGACATGGTTGAATTGAACCAACCCCACTTGGAAAAAACACCAGACTTTAAACCAAATTTTAACATTTTTTATTTACCCACTTAAAATTATTTGGAGTACTAGATTATCGAAAAAAAAATTATTTGAAAATCAGTCAACCACTTCCAAAATAAGAGGGTGGTCTCGTTTCAAAGAGCATACACTCTATATTAATTCTGAAATTCCTGGGGTATAAAGGGGATCTTCCTCTTCCTCATAGAGATCATCCATCTAGCACCTTTAGACTTTTAAGATAACGCAGGCATAAGCACAAGTGACAAAATGCAAATGTCATTTTTATTAGGTATTAGTCGTGGGGTTACTGCTAACATCCATTAAGTCCGAAAAAAGTAATTGTCGAGATATCTAACATTAACATTTTTTTTTCAAAGGAAAAATCTGCTTTTTCATCAAACTATTTAGTTTACGAAAAAGTAAAAAAACTCATTTAAAGGGCAGTACAAATTGCATTGTAATTATTTATATTATTCCACTAATTGGTGGCTTAATAGTTCATATATCTCTAGTTTGGTCAAATATGGACATATAATTTTAAATTTAAATATGGACGGGTTTTTACAGTAAGCCCCAGCTCTGTTAATTCATCTGTACAGGGTTTGTCCGGAAAGTAATGTCAGTGAGCTTTGAAAAATGGTTTTTATTGGTTCTATGTGTACAAATCTTTAGAAACTTTCAAAATACATTCCTCCTGCATCCACACATCGGTTCCAGCGGGTCTTCCACGCATCAAAAGCCGCACGGTAGTCGTTTTCGGGAATCGCCTTTAAAGCGTCGGTGTAAGCCTTCTGAATGTTTTTCACCGACCCAAAATGCTGTCCTTTCATTATGGTTTTGAGGCGCGAAAACTGAAAAAATCCCCGGCAATCAGAATTGTCTTGATCTTTGACCTGGACATCCTGGCTTTCTTGGGGCGAGGGGAGTTCGACGTGTGCCATTCCGCACTTTGCCTCTTCGTCTCCGGATCGTATTCAAAGACCCAACTTTCGTCCCCGGTAATGACGTCATCAAGGAAAGCGGGGTTGTCTTCGCAGGTGTCCAAAAGTTCTTGGCAGGTTCCGACGCGCCTCGCTTTTTGATCGTCCGTTAACACTTTTGGCACGAGCTTCGCGCACACCTTCCTCATTCCTAAAGACTCCGACACAATTTCGTGAACAATGGTTTTCGTAATGTCTAATGTTTCGGAAATTAAACGGACACTTAGACGACGGTCAGTGTTCAACAAGTTACGCACACGTTTCACATTGTCGTCGGAACTGGAGGTTGATGGCCGTCCAGCGCGGTTCCCGTCGTTGACATCTTCCCGACCTTCTGCGAAGGTCTTGTGCCACCGGAAAATGTGCCTGTCCGAAAGACAATCGACGCCGAAAGCCTTCTTCAACATTGGAATGGTTTCCGCAGCACTCTTCTCCAATTTCACACAAAACTTGATCGCCATCGGTTGCTCAAGCGAACGTTGCATTTTTCTTGCACCGGGTCACTGTAACAACTCTCAAAGAACGAGCGATGCGACCGCTACAACGACCGGTAGCCAACTGACGCTTGTTGGACCTTGTTGCCAGATCCCCCCACCACAATCCCAGCACGTAAAGCGCGGGATGGCGCGTACAGTCTCGGGAAAAAAAATTCACTGACATCACTTTCCGGACAAACCTTGTATACCTGTATTAATAAGATACAGGTACAAGGTGTGGCTATTAAATAACCGAACTGCTGTCATAACACTTTTTATTCGTTACCAATTACAGTAGTAATTGGTAACGAATGTCTGGATCAGTGTCAATGTTGCTTAGAATGTCAGCGCAAATTTTGCTCGGGAGTGAGGAGTTTTGGCACCATCTTTGCTCATGTTGAACGATTCATGCAAAATCTAGTGAACACAGTCTTTGTCGATGCCTGTTATTTCAACAAGCCCTCGACAAGATGACGATCTTCGCGGATTAATTTGCCTTTAATTTTTTCAATGTTTTGGTTTTGTTTTGACGTCGAGGGCCGTCCGGGGCGTGGATCGTCTTCGATCGTTCCACATCCTTCTTTAAACCGTTTAAACCATTCAAAAACGTATGTGCGGGATAAACATTAATTCCCGTACACTTCTTTTAACATTGCATAAGTTTCCGTAAAAGTTTTCCCCAGTTTAACAAGAAACTTGAGATTGACCCGTTGCTCCATCTGAACACTTACCACTTTTCCGACGCGTCGGTGGCGCGTAGACTAATTCAAACGACTGCTACAGTCAAACTGAGCGACCCACTGGCTTGTCCAGCGTGTTCAGGGTGAGAAAAGTATCACCAGACACAGTTCTGTCCAAACTTGTCGCGACACGCTCGCAGCGCGCCGGTAACAGCATCAGTTCGGTTATTTAATAGCCACACCTCGTATGTCATTATCTGTTTTATAATAAAACAGATTCTTACGTCACCAATGAATACATCACCAACTGTGGAAGGAAATGCTGTCCATGCTTGATGAGCACGTGACTGACAATATCTACGCTGGTCTGATGATTGATGACTCATTTCATTATTTCTTTGTTAGGTTACAGTAATAACGAATATATTAAGTAAGTTTCAAGGGATATTAACGCTAAGGTAGTGCGCTGCTCTCATACAAGTTAAGCCCTTGATTACGCCAGCGCCGATATGAATACTTCCGAATTCTCATCAGCACCACCACGAGATGGCTGCCCTGTCCCTGGAAAAAGTAATTGGATTTATAATGGAAGTGCCTCTTCCAGTCGTAACACATAAATTAATATTTATGACCCACCGGCGACTCTTTTATTTGAAAACCGGAAATGGAACACCGGATTTCGGTTAACGACCGGCAATACATATGTACAGTACTATATCCATTAACAGCGCCATAGAATCTAGCTTGAGAATATTATTTTATTGGTGTACTACGGGTATTAAACAGTTTGTTTGGCGTCACCCGGTGACGCCGACTTAGTTACGAAAACCAGCCATATCGGCCCTCATGTGAGAGTCCAAAGTACAAAAAGACTTGATAATCTATAAAAAAATCACTTGGTAATCACAATCAGTGTCAAAAATCCTATTTATCTAAAAAATCCCCTTCTAGAACTGAAATTGCAAAATTTGACACAATTTTTTTATGATTTGAGCATCGATTGTCAAAACCATCATGTCAAGAAATCCGTACTTCTACATCTAATTTTTTCATAATTAAACTAGATAAAATTGTTTATGTTTTTAAAAGTGCGAGAATATAATCTTATGGTCTGTATGATATTTATGACCTTTGTGGTCTAATTAATCCCCATGACCTAAACGGACTTCATGCCTACTATGACCTTTATGACCTGTATGACATTCATGACTTATATGCATGACTTTATAATCGCTATCACATAGATGCACTATATGACTTTTATATCTTATATGACCAATATGATTTCTATAACCCATGTGCCTTTTATGACCCGTCATATAGGTCATTGTGGTCTTCTACCTGAGAAACCTATACATTTAACACTTTATATGCTAAAACTTCAGCTGCATTCCGACTGCAAAAACACCTTGTTATTTAGGCATCATTTACCATTTTACTGGTATAAGGTGAAATTAATATGTTTTGTTAACCTACATCAAATCTGTTATTTACTTGGTAATAAGGATTATTGGATTATACACGACAAGGGTGTTTTTTATGTGAGCCATGATTGTCTGAGGACTTAGGTACTAATTTTATCCAAGATTAACACCAGTCGGTATAGAACAGAGTTATTTTATTTTTTGGAATTTATTTGTGGACCTACAACTGTTGTACATTAATTAAAAGCTATAAAAATAATAAAGGTAGTTTCCAAAGTATTGGATAGACGGTGATGTGAAGTTATCAGAGGACTGATTGATATGCGGGACCATGTGCCCCTCCAATACTCCATCAAGGTCTTTTATCTAACCAAATACTTTATCGTATATTCGAAGACTAGCAACGTCATGTTCCAAACCAGTCCCCTTTTCGTATTGCAGTAGTTATATTAGGTTTTCTCCAAAATTCCAACATCAGTAGTCTCCAGTTACCTGGCCATAGAACATGTTTGGGATATCATAGTTCGATAATTTGATATGATCCCTAATCCTCCATGCATGGTGCTCTGCATCCTGCACCCTTGCAACCTGCATGAGTTGTTTCGAATAAGCTTTCCCAGGAATCCGTAAAATACGTCAGTACAAAGGATTTTCAGAGAAATATCAAAATGTATCATTTTAATTGGAAAATATATAAAATATTGTACTGGGTAATATGAATAGCCAATCAGAAGCTGAAGATGGAGATGCGATGGTTTCAAGCACTATAATTTTAATAATGCTCTTCGTTTTCTTAATAATCATTTGCTGAGCAGAAACCTGAATCATTAGCAAATTGTGAAACCCATATCTGAAGTAACAGCTTGAAATTTTAGGAAACATGGGTCTATGTTTAGTTACTGATCATTTACTCGTTTCTAATCGTTAATATGGTACAATTTGGTTTAGAGCAGTGGCGTATCAAAAATAAACTGATCTATGGGGGATATATAATATATACCCTAATTCTTTTTTCCAAAGACTTCGTCTGTGTAGCTACGCCATTGGTTTATAGATAGCATCAGGAAAATTGATTGCTGAAAGGTCATTCCCGAGACTTCTGCGAATAATGTTGATGATGATGTAACTTTCTGGAACAGCATCTGCAGTTGATTAGCTAAACTTTGATTTCACAATTCGATAAAGACCTTCCGACCCTCGTAACTACCCGTCACCGGACGTAGTGAGAATCTAAGTCACTCCGATAAGCTGCGTATATTTCCCGCAAGCGATGGGACGCCGACAAAGTTTTATCTTGTCATTCTGCTTTCCTGCACACGATCAGACGTAGCCGGTTCATGTGGTTTCTGAGTCGAGAAGAGAATTTCGATAATTCATGGAGCGGAAGTGGCGCCAATATGACAAACTCCCCCGGAATGAAATAAATCTTGGTGGTCGCGAGGTCTGTCTCGAGATGGAATCGGCAAGGAAATTAAATTCGGTCCGTGGGAGGTTTAATTACATTTTCATGTTTTCTTTGGGCCGCTTCCTCGATAAACTGTTTTCCAAACCAAAATTAATGACACAATTTTCTTATAGTTCGATAGTTCGATGATTGTAGTTCCATACATGTTCTATAGGAAATAAATATGGCGACCTTGAAGGCCAATTAAGTCTCACTATACCACACTGTTGTGTCTGATGAGACGTATGAGTCTAGCTTTATCTTGATGAATGCTGAGATTTGAACAGGCATTTATTTTCGTTCTCCGGTATATTCACCTAGCATATATAATACTAATAAATATACTTCATACAAAATAAAAATCGATGCACGTCATCAAACACGTGTTTAATTTCTATAGCACACTGTTGCCAGATTGTTATAAAATTATTCACAATTTAGAAATAATTTTGACTAGCATATAGATGGATCCTTTGTGCTTGTTTATTGTTAAGTTTTTCAAGAGCCTCTCTGTACAAGTGTCGATTTACTGTTTGGCCTGGAGGCACAAACTCTTTGTGGAATATTGCCTGGTTATCAAAAAAGCAAATCAGCATGCATTTGATCTTCGACTTGCTCATTCTTGTTTTTTGGGTCTTGGAGAGCTTGAAGTGTGCCATTCCATGCTTTGGCGCTTGGTTTCCGAGTCGTAATCAAACACCCAAGTATCATCATCAGTAATGACATGTTCCATAAAATTAGGATCATTTTCAATCGATTCAAAAAAGTCAAGACACCTTTCTCTCCTGATGTCCTTTTGTTCCTGCGAAAGGTTTTTTGGAATAATTTTTGCTCAAATTTTTTCTCATCCCCAATTCGTTAGTCAAAATCTGATGAACAGTAGTGTAAATCAAATTTAACTCTTCCCCGATCATGCTTGTCGTCAACCGACGATCTGAACGCACAAGATTCTATCGACAGTTTCTTCGATTCTTGACGATGAAGGCTTTCCGCTGCATGGTTCATCTTCAATCGACTCTATTCCTTCCGATAATGCCTTAAACCACCGAAAAACCTGGGCCCTTGAAAAAACACTGTCTCCGTTGCGCTGTGTGATAGCAAACCGTGCAAAACGTGATAGCACACCGTTGCTCAAAATTAATGTCACTCATTTTTAAAACGCACTAGAAAAAAATGGTTTACGAAAACAATCACAAAGAACAAACAAATGACTCTAATAAGTTCAAACTTGTACTGAAGGATTACTTGTTAACCTACCGCCCTTCCAAGTCCCGTATCTGCAGTGTTGCTAGATCGGGCGCTACGTTGCCAATCTCATTACTTAATTTACACACCTCGTATATCAAACTTGAACAGAAAACCGCTCTTACACATGTTTACGCATTACCGAATATTGCGTTCGATTCCGTCCAGCTCATAAAATCCCTCGGTGGCAGGTCCCGCTTGGCCGTATATCAAACTTCAAAGTTACGACCTCGTTTTACGGACCCTCCACTTTAAATCACGGAGATGATCCCATCCCGTTGCGGAATACCGTTTGGATATTTATTTATTGAACGTGCAACCAACAAGTTCACCGTCAGAGGTACATCCTTCTTATTTATTCCTATAAAAAAATACAAATAGCTCTCAGTATTTTTTACACGCGTTTATGTTGTTTTTTAATATAACCTATGTGTTGTTTTATACCTGTATTATGTTCTTAATGTTCCAATTCCATTTTGTTTTTTTTATGTGAAAGAACATTCAAAATGATAAGGCGCAATTAGTTAATAGATTGTATCCCCAGAAATCCCCACCAACGTCAAGAACGGCTTGCACTTTCGCGTTCTTCTTTTTACAAAATTGAGAGTAGCTCCTGGGAAGAAGACGCCTGAATAACCCTCGTTAGCTGCTTCAAATCGTAAACAGGCTTTCCTGCAAGCTTGCTCTTCATAATGGCCCAGACGTTTTCGATAGGATTGGCGTCGGGAAATTGAGAGGGCCAATCAATGATGATGATGCCATTTTCCGCCTTCCAATTGCGAGAGGCGATGCTTCGGGTCATAGTCCTCTTGTAAGACCAAATCGTTATAATTGGGTCCAAACATCCTCTTCATCGACTTCAACATGGCACTTTTGTAAATTTTAAACATATACTTATTTCGAATCTTAAGTTTTGTGTGAAGAGCAGCAAGCAACCGAACCCCTTCTCTGAAAAACACCCCAGACATTCACTTATACAGGGTATTTGACAGTAAACTACAATATTTTGATACTGCGCTAATAATGCAGTAATTTTAGACGAAAATGTGGCTTCTGTTAAAAAAAAATAGTAACCACTTTTTTATTTTTTTAATCGCTTTATTTCGTTGTTTTAAATAACATATTAAAAATCGAGAACGATATCGGCATGGCTAAAAGAGTTATTCAAGGTCAAAGGTCACAAAAATCAGTTTTTTGCGAAAATCTCGTTTTATATGGCTTGGAGATCATTAAATTGGTTACAAAAAATAAATATCATGAAATTCTATACAAAAATGGTTCTATTTATTTTTCACGTACGATGAACCGTTTGCGAAATGTATTCGCCACTTTGTAAAGTGGCGAATGTGTACGTCGAGCGTTGTACCTATTTCCGCACCACCTTTGAGGTAAGATACAAGGCGCGTTTTTTTTACATGGTGTCCCCAGTAAGCCCAAGCGACACTTTGACAAATATCCTCATTGTAAGCAACATATTTTATTGCTGTTGCACTTAATAAAGGAAAACTTAAAACAATGAAAATCTTTGAAAATCGTCTTGATTTATATCAAGCTGCAGAAGTTTTTCAACAAGAAAATTGCTCTCAACAACTTATATTTGAGAATGGAGTACGGATAATTTTGGCGATGTATGGAGCTCCTAAGTCGGAAACATCTCTTGATAAATAATTATCGGGACTTAAGTTTTGCGAAATCGACTACGTTCAATACTACTGTAAAATTACAATCGCTTCCACCTACAACTGCAGCAGCTCAACAACACCTGTACCGTGTATATTACCAGGTCCAAACATGGCTGGGAAAATATATATTTCCACAACAGTGGGGCTGAATCTTAAATAACAATATTTTGGAGCCCGTTACAACGTTGTTACCACCTGCGCCGGACAGTATTCTTAATACTATTTTTTGCAATTGTACAAAAGGATGCGGTGCAAACAGCGGATGCAGGAAAATAGGATTATCTTGCTCCATTGTATGCGGCAATTGTCATCACAGGACAATCACGTCTTAATGCCATGCCTGAAGCTTCTGCTGCTAATACGTCCGATAATTATTCCACTGAGTATGATGAGATTGATCCTACTGATCTTTTATTAACAAACACGAGTGCAGATGGTAAAGATAACGAAGATGTAGAACTAGAAGAACCTATTGATGAAATACATGACATTCATGAAGAAGATGATGAAACGTAATTTTTGAATGATGAAGATAAAGATTAAATCAAAAAAAATAAAAAAATTAAAGAACGTAATTTTTTTACATTTGACATGGATTTCTGTCCTACTGGGGGAAGCAATGTAAAAAAACGCGCCTTGTATCTTACCTTAAAGGTGGTAAGGAAATAGGTACAACGCTTGACGTACGCATTCGTCACTCTGTATTTCGCAAATGATTCATCGTACGCGAAGAATAAACAGAACCATTTTTGTAGAGAATTTCATGATCTTTCTTTTTGTAACCACCTTAACTGACCTCCGAGTCATATAAAACGAGATTTTCACAAAAAACTATGACCTTGTTGAATTTTTGTGACCTTTGACCTTGAATAACTTTTTTAGCCCTGCCGATATCGTTCCCGATTTTTAATATGTTATATAAAACAACGAAATAAAGCGATTAAAAAATAAAAAAGTGGTTACTAATTTTTTTGAACAGAAAACCTAAAATGACTGGACTATAATACCACCTTCTCGCAGACTCCTCCTTTTCAGTCTTCTGAATGTTGTGGGTAAGTGGCATTGCGATGTCTATGATGATACTTCACTGTTGTTCCTTGTTGATCAGCACAATGGTTAGTTGAAGTCCACTGTGCCGTCGGTGATGATTGATTAAATTGATCTAAGTACATTACTGTTACTTCTGATTCCAGCACAGCTTCCGGGGTATATTGGTAGTATGGCGGAGTCGTTGCTCGACAACAGGCCATACTTGAGTGCCGGTTGTTGGTGGACCATCTTCGCAAGTAGATTGTGCCTGCCGACATATGCTGACTCTGCTAGCGTGGAATACCCTCCTATTATGTGTCCTATAGTTTCTGGATATGCTTCTGGATATTTCTTGTTTTTATAACCCTGTCCCGAATCGCTGTCAAAGAAGAAGCTTTCGGTTTCGGGGTACAGATAGCAATTAGTAAGCCATTTTACTGAATTCTCTTCTATCCATATGTTCCATCCACTGTGTCTGGTTCTGGTATGTCGACCGGAAGAAGTTCACATCCAGTTGGTTAGTAGTTTTTTCTTAAGAAAGTTTATTGGTTAAGGCATTGTTTTTTATGTTCAACAGACCTCCTTCCACATGGTCTCCGAGGCAGATTGAGTCCGATTACTGGAGAGTTAGTGTGTGTCTGAATTTAGTTATCAACCGATTGGCAAGTTTTGAAGTAAAGATGGTGAAAAACCACGGAATACCAATCTGTCTTCTGCGCTCGACCAAATTAATTTCACCCGTGAGATACGGGTGGAAATTAATTTGGTCGAGCTGTGTTAATTTGCAACCCCACATTTTTAGCAGGAGCCGCGACTAACATAACCTGATGGATTTAGTTTGGTACACTATAGCTGCTTTCATTCGTACTAATCATACGCGAACATGAATTATTTCATTGGAATGGATTACTTTCACTAGTTGAAAATGAATTATATTTACAATGTTCAACACGAACGAAAGCTGAAATTATCCGACGATACTTTAGTTTAGTCGCTTTCGTCATGAAAAATGTATTATTCCGACATCGTAACTTCGAAACAAATAAATAATTACTCGGCATTACGGGACCCCATTCATTTCGATTCTCCGAGAGAGACCGCAAGTTTGCTCCGCGTGGCCTTTGGCACCTCTCCGTGAGAATTCCGCCCCCGATTGCCCAGGGCCGTACCTAGAAGGGGGAGGGTTTTTAGTAAGTTCCTAAAAATTGATTTGACCAGTCAAAGTCTATGTTTTACGTGGGGCGTGTTTTCTTTCACTTAAACTTCTTTATTTTTGTCGTTTTTGTCCCAAATTTCATAACAATAAGCTAATAATAAGTTGTATTATTATAGCTATTTCCATACGACAATGCTTACAACTTTAAATCCAAAGTTTTAAAATAGTAGATTTAAAAAAATATTTGTAAAAATAAAACCGTTTGGTTGGTTATGTAAAATTAAATATAAAAATCAGAGTATACATACAATATTAAGTAATGTGATAATCAATACATTTTTATAAGTATTAAATTGCACAACTTGGAACCATATTTACATTATACAAAAAATTACTGGGCATTCGATTTTCTTGAAGTGTTGGAGAGAAATCGAGAAAATGACCTATTCAAAAGTTGTTGGGTCTTGCTAGACAAACTTAGTCGTGGCATTTAACTTACCCTTACCCGTGGCCTTCAGGGTCATTTGAAGGTCAGCTAGAAATGTTTAAACGGAAACGCCTATTTTTGACCCCCGGATTCGGACAGTGGAGTTTTAGATGCAAAAACATATTCATATCATGGGGATCATGCAAGGTCAGTCCAAGCTTGAGCTGATCATCAATTTGGTCTATTTTCTCGAAATAGTGACCTGAAATTGGAAGAAGTTATCATACAAAACTTTTTTTCCAACTTTGGCGATCCCAAGGTACCTGAAATCGGGAAAATGACTTGTATAAAAGTTGTTTGGCTTTGAGAGACAAACTTAATCATGACCTTTAATTTGATTTTGACTGTGACCGTCAAAAAGCCATTAAAAGGTCGTTTAACCGTCAACTTGAAAATTCATCTATGAGTCAACTATTTTTGACCTTGGATTCGAAGAGACCTTGAAATTTTACATGCAGAATCTTAGAATTTAGTTTAGTTTTTAGTTTTTTATAATTATTTTTTTTGTATTACATGTCTACATCGTAAAACGACAAATAAGTTTTTTTTATAAACCTACCTACCTATAATACTTACCTTTCATTTTTAAATCCAAATATCGGATAAAACATTTATTTCTAAAAATAAAAATATTAATAAACATAAATATGTGAAAGGAGTTCCTGCACTATTATTTGCAACATATTAGTCCTCATAAACGACCAAGTGCCTAGTCTATCACCGTGGTGGCAAGCCTCCGATGCCAATGTTTTCACATATGTATTTACACGGGATAGCGGGCTTCGCGCTTCGCGCTTCGCAACCGTCTGTGTCTGTTAATGAATTTAACACGCCCTCTAACACGCCCACCTCCCACCTCTCTCACGTGACAGCGCAGAAAACGAGTTATTTGATTTCATGAACCTAACAACCTAACCTACAAAATTTAATATTTACCTGTTATTATTCCACGTTTTGGAAATTTTCGTTGGAAAGTGCCGTTATTCTTGCCGGGTTTTTTTGAGTGCTTTGAGTGGTATAGGAGGGTAATATTACATAATACTTACATAATTATTTCAACGTTTTATTTAATTAATTATACAAAATTATAATGGAGGTAACTAGCAATTGTAGCAGTTTCTTTCATAATAAAAATAATACAAGTTGTAATGACACTCAAATAAATATTCGCACCTGCAATGATATGTTATTGTTGAGTATTTTATAAAGTACAAAGTTGCCTGTCTTATGAAGATGAATTATTTGGTAAAGATTTAAGAGTACCGCGGCCAGATCTAACTAACACTTTAATTAATCAGGGTAAGCCGGCTCGTAGTTTTGTTAATACGTGGTATGATAAATGCAAATGGCTTAGTGGTTCTTTAACTTTAAATAAATTATTGTGTTGGCCCTGTGTATTATTTTCAAATAATGGGGAAGATGCTTGAACAAAGTCTGGATTTGATAATCTTAAAAATGTATCTCGTTCAATTGACAATTATTAAAATTATTACATAATTATTATATTACATAATTAAAAAAATCACGGACATATTAGTTTGTAAATTGCATCTTTTAGGCAAACAAAATATGAATGTGATCTATTCAGCCCGTCAAATCGAAATTGACGCAGTCCTGGCATAAATCCGTATTTTATTTCACTGCATCTTTTTAATTGTAAAATAATATGACGGAAAGTCCAAACCTTCCCGATGCTTTTGCTGAACCAATAAAATATATTAGGTACATTATGTTATACAAATGTACTTAATATATTTTATTGACCAAGTAGAGATCCTTCTCCTATCTGTACGGTATATAACTAACAATGTTTACAAAAATTTAGGAAACAAAATTTTTTATAAAACCTGTTTGCCTCCCACCAAAAAAAGTCACTTGCCACTGCTACCAAGACGTCTAGAAGCTGCTATAAGAGTACGTGGGGGGACAGTATCATATCAAGTATTATCAGTACAACTTATCAGATAAGTCCTGGAGTGGGTGCTGGAACCATCGGCGTAGAAATAAAAAACTGGACGTTTTCTACGAAACACCGAACTACTACACTTTTCTCGACGCGCGTTTCGCCAACCAAGTTGGCATCTTCAGGAGAAGATTAAAACTAAACTTATCAGATAAGCTTGTGACAGTAATCAGTTGTTTTATTAATAAAATACATTATTTAAACGCAGTTTGAGTTATGTTACTCAACTCCTTCAGGGTGTTGCATTTTCAATGGCCACCAGTATATATATTTTCTTATTTTGGCCCAGGTAAAAAGATGCTGAACCCTGGTTACAATTTGGTGCTGACTGTGACCCTGCGGTCGCCTTTATTTTCCTCGCACAAAGGAGGATTTAAGCCAACGAGGAAGCTATCGCGAATTTTCATCTTCCGCCCCGTCCGGACGGGAAACTTTGGGGGTGGAGGCGAGGGGGGGCGAAAGCAACTGGGAACACAATGGGCCTCAGGCGGCGAAGACCAACGCCGCCTTGGATTTCATTTAACGTAAATCTGGAAATGTATTCGGATCAACTATAAGGGGCCCGGTTCTTATTTAGGCTTGCCGCGATTTTATTTAGGTTTTCCGTCTGTAAACGTACGAGCTTTGTAGATATTTGTTATCGCTAACACAATAGGTTTTGGAACGTAATGTCCGAAATAACCTGAAATACAATTTATCAGTCAAACGAAGTAGGTACTAAAATTGGTAATTTTTGTAATTTAATAGGTAAATCTAAAATGTATTTTAAAGGATATTTAAAAGGTATTTCTAAAATAGGTGACCAAATTATTATTAGACTATGTATACAGTGTGGAATGGAATAAATTCAGTAGCTCCATTATTATGCATTTTTTTAATCCTTTTCAATTTAAATCCTCGTCAATTTCTAATTCTAAAATAAAATCTTGCGACGTAAAAATGTCATCCCTAAATTCAACCCCCTTCAGGTGACAGCTACAACCACTAAATTTTCAAATTGGAAGTAGGGGCTTGTGATACTTTATTCGAAAGGTCTTTTCATTCTTTATTCAAAACTCCTAAGGTTTTAAATTTTATTGTAGAAATTAACAAGAAAAAAAATATGAGTTTCTCCAGCGTAGGAAATTCGTTGCATTAAAATAAAACTTTTATAAGTAACACTATTTGTCAATTTTAGGTTCTGAAATGTTAATAATAACAAAAAAATAAATGTCTGTAATTGCCGATATTCCCTACTATAAGATAAAAACTTACTAATAAATACGTAGAATTTTTTTGCTTGACAATCGAACGACAAAAACGAGCAAGCAGCAATTGGATAGATAATTGGAGGTAATGCTTATGCTTGAAGAAAATCTATATACATCGAGTCGTCAAACAGCTTCAGCATTAAATATTAGCCATTCCTCGATTCTCCGCGTATTGACAGAAAATGAGATGCACCCATATAAACTGGTACCAACTAATGAGCTCGCGGAAGACAATTTTGATAGACGAATTCTCCATTGTGAACAAATGATGCAAATGATAGATGACAATACTTTACAAATAGAAAATGTTTTATTTTGATTTAAGATGCTGGAGGCATGCATTTTGAATATCTGCTGCATTAATAATGATTTGTTTTTTATTTTGATGTAACGAATTTCCTACGCTGGAGAAACTTTTTCTTCTTGTTAATTTCTGCAATAAAATTTATTTATTAAAATCGTAGCAGTTTAGAATAGAGAATTAAAATACCTTTCAAATGAAGAATCACAATCCCCTACTTCCAATTTGAAAATTTAGGGGTTGTAGCTGCCACCTGCAGGGGGTTGAATTTAGGGATGATATTTTTACGTCGCAAGATGTCATTTTAGAATTAGAAATTGACGTGTCTCTGAATTTTCTAAAAAAAATGCATAATAATGGAGCTACTGAATTTATTCCATTTGGCTGTTCCACACTGTATACAGAGTGTCTGGGAAATAAGTGGTAATACCGGACGTAATACCAAAGATTCCTCGACTCAATTCCTCAAAAATTCCTCGAAACTAATTTTTTCCAGAACGTTGAGGCCCTCTAGCGGCTGCACGAAGCAACTTACGAAATATGCAAGTTGGCCTATATCGTTTTTTTTTTTTTTTGGGTCGAGAAATCTCGGGTATTACATTGTACACTCATTTCCAGGACGCCCTGTATAATTAGAATATATGTGGGTTTAAAGCAAAATATACCAGAACGTTTGTGACATTTTTTTCATCTGTAACGGGAGCTCAAATTAAACTGGAAACAATGCTTGTATGTCATACATACAATGCAATAATAACCAAATATTATTGTAATAATAAAAATGTACAGGGTTAGCCTTCTAGTGTATAAAATAAAAACCGACGCATCAAACACGTGTTTAAGTTTTAGAGCGCACTGATGCCAGAGTTGTTATAAAATTATTCAGCATTTAGAATTAATTTTAACTAGCATGTGGATACTAGCATGTCTTTGTGTTTTCTTATTGTTAAATAACTTATTTTTTCAACAGTAAAAAAGAAATAATTTTAAAAATTCATATATATTTTAAAAGACATTTGTTTGTCGATAAATATGCAAGTACAAAAAAGGGCAGGAAAAATGTTTAGTAAAACTTAGTAGAGTAAGATGCCTTTTTTAATGACAGGAAACATTAGTAGAAAAGGCACGCGGAAGTTTTGAAATTTTTAAAAAAAACATTTTAAAATAATTAAAGAGATCCTATTAACCCTAGATAGCTAAGCATATTTCTAGAACCACTTAAGACTAAGCATTCGTAAATTTTACGAATATAATTTTTTTTTCATACCAAAATAAACTTCAACCAACAGATGCATTATTTATTGAACATAAAGACTTTAAAACACCATTTAAGTATATGATTTTCAAATTTCCCCACGGTGTTCATTACAAAATGGTTGATTACATTTTGAGCAAAAGTGAGTAGTCATTCGTCTCTTTCTTGATGGGCAACTCGCACAAGTGGTTGTCTTGGACATATTAGGCACTGTTTTCTCTTCCAGAACTGTCTCACTGTCTTCTGTTACTGTCTATTTTAAAAGCTGACTAATACTTTCACGGAGTGAGCGCTGCAAAGTGGGTACTTTGATTCGTTCTTGTAGCCATGGCGTCACTAACAGCTTATACAACTCCATCATGTATGCCTTTCGGGAAATCAAAACCTTTTGCCCTGGGAGTATATTCATCTTCGATATCATCCTCTGGAGGTTCATTTTGACTTTCGCTGTCCTCATTGTTCAAACTCCACGGCATCCTCAGTTTCACTACCACTCTCCTGGACGCTGTCATCATCCGATCCAATAAACAAGTTTTTTGCAATTTCCTCAAGTTCGGCTTGCGTCATACGCCTGTTATTGTCTTGTTGTTCAGACATATCCTTTAATAGTAACTTGCAAGTCCAACAAGTTCAATCTTTAAAGGACTAATCTAAAAAAAAAGTTGTTTTTTGTATGGTGCAATATGGACAAAAGTTACGTTAAGACTAACCTTTTCGTAAAATTTACGACGCTGGTCATATAGCTGCTCATACATTACACTTAAAAATCGACCAACACGCTTGGGATAAACACCAACAACGCCCAAGAGAATACCTAGACGCAGAGCTCGATACCTAACGAATGTGACCGACGGTGGCCGAAAATAAATATCGCCGTCGTAAAATTTACGAAGCTTAGCGTTGTAGGGTTAAAGAGACCATTATTGCTCGTTCTTTTTCAAAATAACGCATCAAATATGCTACTAACTCTTGGCAGCAGCTGTTTAACTGTCTTGGCATTTCGCAAACGGAAGTCTGACAACTATAACAGATTGATTGTTCTCAATATAACAGTTTTTCAATGCAAGATAAAACGTTGAAGCTCAAAAAAGATACAAACCACTATTGAAGCCAATGTAAGGTTCAATCACTGCATATATTTAATAGCGTTATAGGTGACGTGGATCGGTTTTTATTTCGTACAAAGTGTAAAATGAACATCCCCATAATTTTCATCGAATCTTAAAATTCGGCGGTCACATGAAATAGGGTATGTCTCTATGATTAGAAATATTTTACAAGTATGCTGCTCATAAATTTGGCCAATTTTAATTTGAAACATATTTTTCTTAAAACAATAACAGAGTTATGGAAGAGATCGTCCTAGATCAAACACCCTGTACATATAACCATTAAATGACGTTTAAATACCAATACGAGACTTAATTTACGTGTTTAGTTACAAAGTTGCTTGGTTGATTCATTAATTTTCATTCATTTACACTACAACGCGTTTTCCTTTAATTAAGAAGAAAAAATTACACAATAAATGTGTCCTCATTAACGAGAAAAAATACTTTCCTCGTTAGTGAGACTTAATTTTCATGTTTAAATTTAATGTTAATTTTGAAAATGTTATTTTCAAAGCTGATATTGAAAAATACGCATTTCTAAAGATCGACATTAATATTAATTTTAGAGACGAAATAATAGTCCAATCAACGAGCGAAAGCCCCCATGTAAATTGGTCACTAATTGTTATCAGCAAACAAAATATGGTCGTATAGAGAAAAGAATTCTAAGAAAGATAGCGTTTTTTGCGACTCGAGTTTTAATGGCGAACATAACCATAAAAATTCGCAAAAGTCAAAAAAACGGTTTATTGCAAATAGAAAAAAGCTTCAAGTCCTACACAAGAAAGTTAAATTAGAAAGTTGTAGGTCTTAAAAATGCGCGACGAATGACATGTGAACGAAAAAAATCGGTTCATAAACATTTGAGAAAAATTTAAAAAAAAAACGTCAAAATTCGCATTTTCGTATTTTTGCTGTATAAATTCCAATTTTGTTTGAACAGACTTCTTGTTAACTAGAAATACAGCCCATGACAAGAGGAATATGACACTTTTTTCAAAAATTCAAAAAAAGTTTTATTTTTTCGAGTTATAACGATTTAAAAAAAAAGACGTTTTCAAAAATCAGCTTTTACAGAGGCAAAAATGATTGTACAGAAATGATCGTGGGCTCATTTTATTCGCGAAGACTTGTACTTTCATGCTATTAAAAAACCAAATTGTTTTGATTTAATTTTTGCATAAAAAAATGCGTTGTAAAATTGTATCATTTTTTTCGAACCGGTTTTTTTCGAATAACTTTTTTAATTTTGGTTTTACATTTTTGGCCGTTACATATTTGAAAAGTGCCATTCAAAACACGCATTTAAAAAAATTAAGGTCCTACGACCTCAGGGAGCCGAGATAATTATTTTTCTTTTTTTAATTCCTGACAGCGCTGTATACGTCCGATTGACTTCTTTTTTTACACGAAATAGATCTCAGACTTTTACTTTCTTAAAAAAAAATATTTCAAATCATTTCGCATAAATTAAGTTGAATAATTCTTTGCGAAAGTACAGCGCTGGTTGCGGCACGCGCTAGCCAATGCACGGCGACAGAGTGGAGGGACACTCCGCTTGTGCGTATCAAAAAATAAACACGATTTCTAATCGATCGCGCTCACAAAATTATCTTTTCCACAGCTTAAAAAAATTATCTCGGCTCTCTGAGGTCGTAGGACCTTCATTTTTTTTTTAAATGCTTGTTTTGAATGGCACTTTTCAAATATACAACAGCCAAAAATGTAAAACCAAAATTAAAAAAAGTTATTCGAAAAAAACCGGTTCGAAAAATAATACAATTTTGAAAACAAAAAAATAAACGCATTTTGGTTTTTTAATAGCATGAAATTACAAGTCTTCGCGAATAAAATGAGCCTACGATCGTTTCTGTACGATCATTTTTGCCTCTGTAAAAGCTGATTTTTGAAAACGTCTTTTTTTATATAAAATCGTTATAACTCGAAAAAAATAAAACTTTTTTGAATTTTTGAAAAAAGGGTCATTTTCCGGTTGTCTTGGGCTGTGTTTCTAGTTAACAAGAAGTCTGTTCAAACAAAATTGGAATTTATACAGCAAAAATACGAAAACGCGAATTTTGACGTTTTTTTAAATTTTTCTCAAATGTTTATGAACCTATTTTTTTCGTTCACATCTCATTCGACGCGCATTTTTAAGACCTGCAACTTTCTAATTTAACTTCCTTGTGTAGGACTTGAAACTTTTTTTTATTTGCAAAAAATCTATCTTTCTTAGAATTTTTTTCTCTATACGACCATATTTTTGTTTGCTGATAAAAATTAGTGACCGGGTTTCTCCCCGTTGATTGGGCTATTTTGTCCTCGTTTCAAAGTGTATAACACTATTTACTCATCACCGAAATGGATTTCTCCCTCTCCACCAAACCAAAACTATAAACTGTGAAATGTTGCTCCCTACCATTGGAAGGCTAAACCACTCTCATCAGACCGTTTTAAAACGGAACAACTTTAAAGCGTTGTCAGTGACGTAACTTTTTGCTCACTACATTCACAGCATTAGTCCTCTTAAAGGCAGCTTTACACGACGCTAATAACTCGTACGAGTCATTGGGACCAGTACTGGAGGCGACTGTTTCACAGGGATAGTGGCGTCTACACGCTAAAATTGTTTTTTAAAGTGTAGACGCCACTCGGTTTAGCGGCAATTTCCGATAGTCGAGTTTTTTTCTCTTATTTTCTTCCAAGGATGATCACTATATGCAAACAGTCTTTGATCAAAAAGTGTTTAAAGACGCGTATTAAAGTGTTGTGTGAAGAATTGAAGGAAATAATCGAATCGAAACTAACCACTCGTACGTGTTTCTCGAATCGTGTAATCAGTCTCCCATCGGTGCTAGTACGTCATACAGTCGAGTATTGTATGGGGAAAGTATTGGTGGGGGAACCAACTCGTTCCAGCAAATATGATTCTTTCTATTCACTCGACTGACATGGACACTCGCAACGAGTACTCTACTGGAATACAGAACACCAATTTACACAAGGAGAGTACTAAAGTGAAGTACTCGGTTTTAGTGACTCGTACCAGTTACTAGCGTCGTGTAAAGCCGCCTTAATGCTGTGCTACATTGAAAGAAATTTGAAGGTTTCAAAACATGTCGATGCTGAAAAACAGCTTTAAGACACGTACCTGTCAAAACATCTGCTTCGCATTATACACATCAGGTCGTCCATGAAACACCGAAGCTGAAGCTATCCGCCACACATGCTCCCAGTCGTTTAATTTAAAATAGCATCCAACGTTCCCGTCGATATTCGACGCTGAAGCGTTCCAATTGTTTCAAATGTAGCCCCTACCCCGCCGCTAGGCTGCAGCCCTGACAACGCTCTGACACAGTGACATTTCGCCGCACGCCGTCACTTTTCAGACCCCTCCATTCCTGGCCAACGGGCGCCGAGCGGTCTGGAGTTCGCGGTGTGCCCAGTGTGTCGAGTCAGCGTACTTTTCAGCGGACAGCACGTTTCTAGAAGTGCTGCGTCGCGACAGTAAAAGCTCTTCGTAATAAAACAATAGAAGAGAAACTATAAAAGAATTTGCGAGATTCAAAAATACACTGGGGCTCAAATGCGATGTAACGTAACTACCGACAATGTGGATGAACAAAATGTGAAACTGAGCGTTTTCTGATTGTCATTAATCATTGTCATTAGTAAGAAAAAGGTATAATCATGCTTTACAGACACGAAAGTAACTAGTAGCCTTCCGCACTTTTGCTGTCAGAATTATAAAATAAATAATGGAATTCGTTTTTATTGAAGAACAGAGGCGTGTTTCACTTGAGATTTATTTTATAGCAGAATCAATGGAAATTGGACATATTCGATGAGAGCTGCATATTAGGATTTCAGGAAGTTTTTCCAGACGCAGGGGAGTTATTCCTTTCGACCATTTTAGCCGGTCAGTAAAGCGTTTCCTAAATTCGTACCCGAAAACTGCAAGCTACAATCGGAAATAAGGAAGTGGCAGATCCAGAGTAGGGACAGAAGAAAACGTTGAAAAGGTTAGGCAAGTGATAACCGAGAATCCAAGAACATCAATTACCCACTTCAGCCAACAAGTGAATCTGCCCTATATAACGTGTGAACGAATTTTGAAAAACGATTTGGAGATCCATCCATAGAGTCTGCATGAAATTCTCAGAGCGGACGCGCCTCTACAGTTCTGCAAATGTTTATTAACCATTTTAACACTAAAATCTAATGATGTCTTCGATTTTTTTACTGATGAGGCTTGGTTCCTTCTTTCGGGCTACGTTAACTCTCAGAATATGAGACTTTGGAATGCAGAGAACCTTCACTTTTATATTGAAACTCCACTATGCTCACAAAAAAATGGAGTGTGGGCAGCTGTGGGCAGAAGCATGATTGTTGGACCTTTTTTTTTAACGGAACACTGAATACAGAGCGTATCATTTAGAAATCTTGACGCCTTTTGTACAAATATTGCATGACGACGAATTGCAAGAAAGTTATATTCAACAAGATTGAGCTCGTACGCATTCTTCGAGTGAAACTTAATTATTTATTTATATAGGCGAATTTAATCGTATAATTAGTTTGAACACACAGACGATATTCCCCCTAGATCATGCAATTTGGCCCCCTGTGATTTTTTCTCTGGCCTTATCTAAAAAATTCAATTTTTGAAACTTCCGTTGGCGACATTGATTGAAGAAATTAATGGATGCCGCAGCACATTACTGACTCAGTTAAAGTACGAACTCAAGTGTATATAAATATGGACGGTCATCATTTTCTTTAATAGTGTCGTCTTATTTTTTCGAAAATATAGTTTCTTTTTTTAGATGAAGTTTTTTATTTCTGTTTTTTATATACCCGGTAAATGTACCAATCACAATGTGCCTGCCTTGAAAATTCAATGAGGTTATAAACTTAAGAGAATAGAAATACGTCTCTTTTTGCGCGACCAAAGATGTTGACGTTTTTTTTTGGATTGCTTTTTATTTCACACTATTCAACATATTAGATATAACGGGGGTTATACAACAGCACCGGCTATCACGGGACTACTGAAATAAATACGAATTGGGGCGACCCCCATCACATGCTATGCGAGTTGCCTATGTGTTGCGTTGCCGTATGCCAACTTTAGTAGTAATTTTAAAGACTAATGCAATAATTTTCTTTCAATTTGATAATAATAACAATAATAAATCACACCACAGAAATTAGCATTCTTCCTCTAAGAGTCATTACAACTGTGCAGAGGGAAAATACACATGGAAAATACGTAGGACACACAACCAAACACTGTGACAGGTGCCAATTGCCACAGGCGGGATTCGAACCCGCGCGGATAATAGCTCTCGGAGTAATCGCCATCTACTCACCTGGCGCTTTGCCCACTGAGCTATCGCCGCGGCTATAGCTCAGTATATAGTAGATAAACGTATCAACGTAGATAAACGTAAATGTGTATTACCCACATTTAATCTAATTCGTATTCCACATTTCAATTTGATTCTCGAATTATGTTAACATACATACAGACCGACACAGACAGACAGAAAATTGTTTTTTCGCTTGAGGGGTTACACCTATTGGAATTGTCTAAAATTAAACTTTTTTTGGTTTTTTTTTAATGATTCAATTGAGCAATCTAAATAGAATTTTCAGGGTTTATTTAAACATATTAAAAGGTGGTTAAACATATTGATTTAATTTAAATCTTTTCACGTTTCAGGGCATTTTAGGCCTAATTAGTCAATAAAAAATTTCAACACTATACTTCCACTCCACTAACAAGTAACAATACCCAACTGTCACTCACCGATTTAAATGAAACTTTGCACACTCATAGAATACTAAAAAATATTCAACCCCTGTTTTTTTTTCTTCCGGAATATGCTTTTTAGGGGTAGAAATCACCCCTAAGGGATGGTAAAAGCAAGATTCGCCGTAAATGAAATTAAAAAAATACCAAAATATGTATGTTACAACATAAAATTTAATACGATTTATAATTTAATGACATGTATTGACATGTATTGAAGTACATACAAAATTTTTATTTCCAAAATCTTAAGTGGCTTGCATTTCTTTTCTTAGGGATGTCTGTGGCCTGCAAAAGAACTTTTGCAAAACTTACCGTACTACAAATAATACTCAAATTGCTTATTAAAATAAATTAATGTACTAATGTACTTCTTTAGAGAAGTACACAAAATTATTCAAAAATATTAATTTTTAAACATATTTTTTTTGAAACTGCAATTTTTTTAAAATTAATACTTTTGAATAATTTTGTGTACTTCTCTAGAAAATATAATTTATTTTCATAAGCAATTTGAGTATTTGTTGTATGGCAAGATTTGCACAAGTTCTTTTGCAGGCCGCAGACGTCCTCAAGAAACGAAGGACAAGCCGGTTAAGGGATTAGACCCCTCTGGAAAAACATTTTTCGAATTTTTTTTGCTTAAATGTTGTAAAAACATCCCAAGAATGATATCCAAAAGAAATTATTGATGGGAAAAATGTTTAACAATTATTTTTAACCTACTTTGTGAAACAACTATGTCGCTCCGAAATGTTCGAAAATACCGCTCTAGTGCGGTATTTTTAGTATCATACATATTGTTACGAACGCTGGGCCAGTCCGCCCCTGCCTGCTTCGATGAGCCAGCCGACTGAACGTCGATGACGTACGCGGGCAGCGCCCGCGTCGAAGGATCGCGGCTTTTGCCCGATGGTTCGACTTCGCGCGCTGGAGGTTTCTCGTAGATACGCGACCCTTCTATAGGTGGATATAACGCGGGGTTTCGACGCGGGACGGAACAGTTCTATTTGAATTATCTAAGCGGCGCGCTCTCCGTACAACGCTCTAAATAAATTGTATAGAAATAAATTAGTGTAAATAAATAGTGTTAGTTTAAAAGTACGAGTTTAATTTTTCACACCTCACGAACCCGAAATAAATAAAACGTTACATTGGTGTCAGGTGTGAGTGTGAAAAAAACTGAATAATAAAGACATATAAATAAATAAATTCGCGATAAATAAATTAAGTGAAATGGCTTCAAGACAAGTGTTTTTAAAGGACCTTAAAGTGGCGGATTTAAAAAGGGAACTTGAAGAACGGGAGTGCGAGACGACAGGGAAAAAGGCCGACCTGCAAAATAGACTTAAAGAAGCTCTGGAAAATGAAGGTGAAAATCCCGATACATTTTTATTCGAAATTGCTGGCGATATAAATTCGGCGTTGCAAAGCTTGGAGAAAAATCTAGAAGAGAAACTTGTAGAAAATGCCACCCAAATGCAACAAAAACTTCAGGAGACGTCTGGGAATTTGAAAGAAAGTCTGGAACAAAAACTTATAGAAAACTCTACTAACCTAGAACAGAAATTATTGGGGAATATAAATAGCTTAGAACAGAAAATTACGGACAATTCTAGTTGGCTCCAGAAGCAAATGGACGGCAAATTTGGGGAAATAGAAAATAAATTGGTTACCGTAGAAGAAGAATTCCAGAATAAGTTTCTAGAAATGGAAAGGAAATTTGCAACGCTGAGTTTAGGAAGTGGGGAACAACAGCAAATGGTCAATACCTCTCTGAAGTCACCTGGTAGCAATAAACCCGAATTGAGCAGTCCTGTGGAAATTTCGAAAATTCGTATGAAACCACCACTGTTTGATGGTAAGAGCTCATGGGTCAATTATCTACGACAATTTGAGGCTGCAGCGAAGGCAAATGGTTGGTCATTGGCGGAGAAGGCTACAGCGCTGACGTTAGCGCTACGCGGCGATGCAACGGATATATTGCAGACGCTTTCTCTTGAAGAACAAGAGGATTACCACCAACTTGTCCGACACCTGGAAATGCGATATGGTCAGTCCCATCTTGAGCATGTCTACCACTCGCAGTTGAAGAACCGCTATCAGAAAAGTAACGAATCGCTGCAGGAATTCGAAGCGGACATAGCGCGGTTAGTTCGTTTGGCATACTCATCTACGCCGGAGAACGTCATGGAACGACTAGCCGTGCAGGCATTTTTAGATGGTCTGCGTGATACTGAGACCCGTCAAGCTCTGACTCTCGCTCGTCCCAGCAAGTTGGTGGATGCTTTAGCGCGAGCTTTGGAATTCGAAGCTGCTAAACAGAGTTGCAGAGGTCAAGCTAAGGTCCGTAGGGTGGAGGAAGGTGTTGAAGAAGGAACCTGCAATGAAGCAGAAATTAGGCGAGTCGTCGAGGGCATGTTGGAAAAGAGGCAAATTCGGTGCTGGAATTGCGGTAAGGTTGGACATGTCCGTAGTCGCTGCCCTAGAAATAAGGAAACGTCACATAAGGAAACGTCACATAAGGAAACGTCACCCTCGTCGGGAAACTAAAGGAGGTTGACCGTAGGGGGCAATCGTCAACCTCTAAGAAGCAAGCCCCAAAGAAAACAGCACGCGTAGCATCTCTTCAACACCCGTCTAATAGTGTTTTTGTCGATGGACTAGTCGATGGAAAAGAAAGACTGTTGCTATTAGATACGGGTGCAACGAGAACTATCATTAGACCGGATATTGTTGGAACAGCAGCAAGAATTACTCCGACCAGCTGGCGACTACGTACTGCAACTGGAGATCCCGCTACCATTCGCGGTGAGACCAATGTCACGATTGTCATTGGAAACGTGTCGTTTGAACATCGAGCACTGGTAGCTGAAATTGAGGATGAACTTATTCTTGGAATGGACATTATGAACACCAAGGGATTTAAACTGGACTTCAAGAATAATGTTCTGAAAATAAATGGTGAGGAAATCATACTACATCGAAAGACGGAGGAAACAATTCGAGTTGTCCTGGCAGAGGATACGGCAGTGCCAGAACGAAGTGAAATGATCTTGGACGCTCATTTGGACGGTAACCCGTGTGTTGGAAATATAATGATGTTTGAGCCAAGATCTCACGACGGCGAGGTAGCAAGAGGGATAGCTGTAGGAAAAGCTCTGTTGCTGACCGAGAAAACAGTACCGGTGAGAATAATGAACCTCAATCATCACCCAGTGAATCTAAGGAAAGGGATTGTTTTAGGGTACTGTTCTTCGGTTTCCTCCGTCATTCGAAAGTTAGATACTCGAGGAAATTCAGTTGGGAGGATTACAGGCGAGTTATCAAACCTCCTGTCGTCTTCCTCAAGATCCTTGAGAAGTGATCAAACGACGAAGCTAAGGAGTCTAATTACTATGTATGCAGACATTTTCGATAATGGGCAAGGAGGAAAGGGCAGGACAAATGTAATCCGACACAAAATCGACACGGGCGACGCTCGGCCCATCCGACAAACAGCAAGAAGATTGCCATTAGCCAAACGCGAGGAAGCCGATAAAATCGTGCAGGACATGGAAAAAGATGGGGTCATTGAACCATCTAATAGTCCGTGGGCTTCACCAATTGTATTGGTAAAGAAGAAAGATGGCTCTACCAGATTTTGTGTGGATTACCGTCAATTAAACAACGTGACAAAGAAAGACAGCTATCCATTGCCTAGAATCGATGACACCTTGGATACTCTATCAGGATCAAAGATTTTCTCAACCCTAGATTTGAAGAGTGGATATTGGCAAGTAGAGTTGGCACAACGAGATCGAGAGAAAACTGCGTTTACTCTGGGTACGGGACTATGGCAGTTTACCGTAATGCCGTTTGGATTATGTAACGCTCCGGCAACCTTCGAGAGGCTGATGGAAACAGTGTTAAAAGGACTCTCTTGGAAGACATGTCTTGTGTATCTTGACGACATCATCGTGGTAGGAAAATCTTTTGAGGATCACATGAAAAATCTGGAGGAGGTCTTTCAACGTTTGCGAACCTCTGGCCTAAAGCTTAGCCCGAAAAAGTGTCATCTATTCCAGAAGGAAGTGAGGTATCTGGGCCATGTTGTTTCCAGTCAAGGAGTGGCAGTGGATGACCAGAAGATCAAAACAGTGCGAGAATGGCCAGTACCCGGCAATAAGCATGATCTACGAAGTTTCCTCGGGTTATGCACTTACTATCGTCGATATGTGCCCGGATTTGCCAATATTGCCAAGCCACTGACTCGACTCACGGAAGGAGAAAGACGGTTCCAATGGGACGATGAATGCAGTGAAGCGTTTCGACATTTAAAGGAAGCGTTGACCAGTGCACCTATCCTGAGCTATCCTCTCCCAGATGGAAAATTCATTTTGGATACCGATGCCAGTAATGTAGGTTTGGGAGCAGTTTTGTCTCAGATTCAGGACGGCCAAGAGAAGGTTATTGGATACTTCAGTAAAACCTTGTCGAAACCTGAGCGAAACTACTGTGTTACCAGGCGGGAGCTACTGGCGGTAGTGAAATCTGTCGAACACTTCTATAAATACCTGTATGGGAGGAAATTCTTGCTGAGAACGGACCATGCGGCGCTAAAATGGCTTCTACAGTTCAAGAATCCTGAAGGACAGGTAGCCAGGTGGATAGAGCGACTCCAAGAATTTGATTTCGACACCGAACATCGTGCAGGCAAAGTTCACCGCAACGCTGATGCGCTATCCAGAAGACCCTGCTTTGAGGATTGCAAACATTGTCAGCGGGCAGAAGAAAAGGACATCTTAGTATACAGAACGACGGCGGTGAACGATGATTGGCTGTCGGAAAAGGTTTTGAAAGACCAAGAGAATGACCCGAATCTGAAGCCAATTGTGAATTGGAAGAAAGAAGATCGGAAACCCACTTGGGAGGAGGTATCGCGGTATTCACCAACCGTAAAGTCATACTGGGCTCAGTGGAATTCCCTCGTCTTAAGCGACGGACTCTTAAAACGCGTTCTGGAGAAATCAGATGGTACCGAAGAGCGAAAACAACTGATAGTCCCCAGAAACAGAGTGCCAGAGGTGTTGGAGGAGATCCACAATGGAAGCACTGGCGGACACCTAGGAGTAACAAAGACGCTGGGAAAAGTTAGGGAGCGTTTCTACTGGGTGAACTGTACTACTGACGTGAAGGAGTGGTGCAAGAAATGCGTGGTGTGCGCTGCAAGTAATGGTCCGCAACGGCACCCGAAGGCTCCAATGCGACAATACAACGTGGGTAGTCCGTTTGAAAGAATTGCCATCGATGTAGCAGGTCCGTTTCCGGAAACAGATAATGGAAATAAATACATCGTCGTCGTGATGGATTATTTCAGCAAATGGGTAGAAGCGTATGCCCTTCCAAACCAAGAGGCTTCTACTGTGGCGGACGCTCTCATCAAGGACTGGATTTGTCGATTTGGTGTACCTCTGGAATTACATTCGGACCAGGGGAGAAATTTCGAGTCGATTCTGTTTCAGAATGTGTGCCGTACACTCGACATCCGTAAGACGAGGACAACTGCACTGCATCCGCAGTCAGATGGAATGGTGGAGCGAATGAATAGGACCATTAACCGGTACTTGTCCAAAGTAGTCTCTGACCACCAGAGGGACTGGGACCAGTTTCTCCACCTGTTCCTGCTAGCCTACCGGTCGTCGGTTCACGAAACAACTGGGCAAACACCTGCAAGCATCGTCATGGGCCGTGAACTGCGTCTACCCTGTGACCTGAAGTTCGGCTGTACACCAGGGGACGACGTGGCTGGAGAGGACTACGTCAGTACTCTACGCCAGAGAATGGACGACATCCACGAACGAGTCCGTTCAAATATCCAGGGCGCCAGCGACCGCATGAAGGAGACCTACGACATCAACGCCAACGATGGCAGGTACCAGCCCGGCAACCAAGTCTGGTTATATAACCCACAACGTCGTCGTGGGTTGTCTCCAAAACTTCAAAGCTCCTGGGAAGGTCCGTATGTGGTCGTCACCCGGATTAACGATGTAGTCTACCGAATCCAGAAGTTGCCAAGAGGAAAACCCAGGGTGGTCCACTTCAACCGTTTAGCCCCTTTCGCCGGAAATAATGACGAACAAGCTGAAGCCAGAGTTCGACACGTCAGTCCACCAGACGGCGAGCTCTCCTTCGAGGAATTCATGTTGCTTCATTCCAACGGCCAGAAAGCTCGCTACGGTGTAACGCGAGAAGAACCACGTGACCTGTTCCAGGCTCCTGCTGACTTCTGTCTTGCTCACTGTGTGGCAGCGGATCTCCGAATGTCCCGAGGGATTGCACTTACCTTCAAGAAGGCGTTTGGACAGTTGGAGGAGTTACGCAGACAAAGACCAGAGGTTGGACGAGTCCTTCAAATCACGGCGGCCGAGCAGGAGAAAGAGAGGTCCGTTTTCTATTTGGTGACCAAGCAGCTATCGCACCATAAACCAACTTATCAAACTGTCTGGGACACACTAGTCGAGCTGAGGGATGTGCTCTTGTCCCAGAGCATAAGCAGTTTGGCGATACCGAAGATAGCCAGCGGACTAGATGGCCTGGATTGGAGGGTGATCAGGAGTATGCTAGAAGTCCTCTTCCGGTTTACTGGAATTGAGATTCTGGTATGCTGTTACAACCCCAGGAGATCGCTCAACGAGAAGACTGTGGACTGCTTCTTCTACCAGACCTCCCGATGCAAGAATGGGTCATTCTGCAGGTATCGACACGGACCAGAGGACGATACAATTCGAGACGAAATGTCTTTAAGGAGGGGGCAGTGTTACGAACGCTGGGCCAGTCCGCCCCTGCCTGCTTCGATGAGCCAGCCGACTGAACGTCGATGACGTACGCGGGCAGCGCCCGCGTCGAAGGATCGCGGCTTTTGCCCGATGGTTCGACTTCGCGCGCTGGAGGTTTCTCGTAGATACGCGACCCTTCTATAGGTGGATATAACGCGGGGTTTCGACGCGGGACGGAACAGTTCTATTTGAATTATCTAAGCGGCGCGCTCTCCGTACAACGCTCTAAATAAATTGTATAGAAATAAATTAGTGTAAATAAATAGTGTTAGTTTAAAAGTACGAGTTTAATTTTTCACACCTCACGAACCCGAAATAAATAAAACGTTACAATATATAGCCTAGCATTTTGGAGTATCTGCGGCTCGATCGATAATTTGGAAATGATGATATATGATCCTGGTATAGCAGACTAAAGGTGAAAAAATTAACATGCCTGTATTTTGAAAATTTCATGAAGTAAACACGTCTTGAAACTTTAAACGAGTTTTCTTCGAAAACATGTTTTTCAAACTTGTGAGCAGTATATCTCGCGCAATTTTTATCCGATCGACTTTTGAAAGAAAGAATTTTTGACAGTAGCTTCGCAAATAAATTATCTAAAGCGGTACACACGATTTTTTCGATCGGTTAAAAATTATGGTTTTTATAAACAAGTTAATATCGCTTTTTTTCGTAAAATTTGATTTTCTTTTTTCAAACTGCTGGCGTTTTGCGAAAAATCAATATTTTACAATAAATTGCCCACCGATGGTCAATAAACAAAAAGCGTACGTGTTCGATGTGTATTTATGACACCATTTTGTATTTTTTATTGAACAAAAAAAATATCTGTATATACATACCTCATTATGTACTTAAGAAAGTCCTAAAATGAATTTTTGATCGCTTTATTAGTAGAGCAGAAAAAAATTCCCAAAGAATGCCTTGATTTTTCGCACTCCAGAGGGGTCTAACCCCTTAATATATTGGAAATAAAAATGTTTTATGTACTTCAATACATATTATTAAATCAGAAATCATATTAAATTTAATGTTGTAACATATATTTTGGTATTTTTTAATTTAATTTACGGCGATTCTTGCTTTTACCACCTTTAAATCGGTGAATGACAGTTGGTTAGTGTTACTTGTAAGTAGATGTCGGGGACGTGGGGAAGTAAATGGACCACTGTCACTTATTTTTCATGACTAGAACCATTACACAACCACACAAAAACAAAAGTTTCTTACCTGGGGGTCTCACTATGTGTACAATATGTTTTTGAGGTCGCTGAATCCGAATCCAGGGTTTCATCCCAGCACGTCTGGGTTCGGCTATAACCTCAAAAAAACCCTCAAATGTGCTATATCCGTTAAAACCACAAACACTATGGCTCCGAAACCTCATAATCCTATAATACAATAACCCAATGGTTGTATATTACGGCATGTACATTATACATACATCTGGCATTCCCAGATTCATTAATTTATTTACAGATGTATTTATTTTTAGATTTTTTTATGGTATATATTTGCTTGAGAACTGTAAAATCAGTTTCATTGTGAGAGATTGCGTTACATGATTACAGCATTGAGTTATAGGGGTATGTAATTATGTGGCTATGTGGTTATGTGGCTGTGGGGTTATTGGGTTATTGTATTATAGTATCATGAGGATTAAGAGCCATAGGGTTTGCGGTTTTACGGATATGGATAAAACTGACCCCGGATGCACATTCAGCGACCCCAAAAACATACAGTGCACATAGTGAGACCCCCACGTTAGAAACTTTTGTTTACCGGGTTTTAGGGTTATGGGGTTATGTGGTTATGTGGCTATGGGGTTTTGGAGTTATTATGTTGTGGGGTCAGTTGGTTATTATATTATAGGGTTTGTGGTTTTAACGGATATAGCAAAGGACCCCGCACAAAATAATAGGATTTCTGACCTCACTAAAAACTTCTGAAATTTTGATATGTTGTAGGTTGTGACCCCCTGATTAAAAGTTCTTATGGGCACAAGACCCAAAAATTGACAGAGGTATAGAGGTTAGAAGGGCATTAATTGCCTCTACGAGCGCCGTTGTGTTTGAATGAGTGTGGGTGTAGGTGTGAGGCTTTCTCTTTTGATTTATGGGTAGTGTTTGGTTCGCGGGAGTTTTCACAATGGTCCTACCCAACATTTACAAACAAACGTAGGGATTTCCCCTATCCACCACCCGGGGACGCGCCACGTCGAGGTTCACCTCCCCGCCCTCTTAGACAGTGAAGAAGGTTCGTGGTGTGTGTGTGTGTGTGTGTGTGTTATGAGAAAAGAATGAAAGAAAGAATGAGGTTCATCTGAACCGGTAGTGCATGCCTATTACATACATAACAATGAAGTCTGTTTCGAAAAGCGATTACAGTATAATATTTTTTGTAATGATACGTTAAATATTAAGACTGATATTCAAAAAGTGCTGGACGATTTGGATATATCAGGACAATAAATGAAGCATTCATAAAGTTAATTTTATATATATTATCATAATTGACATTAATCTTTCTACACCTGTATTTTTGTGTTCAAGTAAGGATATGAAAAAATCTAGCAAATAATCTATTCTCTCAATATGAAAGTTTGATGCCCCACTTGGGCATGCCTGTGATACAATGTTATTAGTTGATCAATAGTCAGTTAGACATTTTTAGTCGTTGTGCTCAAATAAGGTGCATGTCTGGTACATCTAGGTAGTAATTATCAACTGAGGTAACAACTACTTACACGTATATATTATATTTAGTGATCAAAAAATAATATTAGTCATTGGTCATTGATATTTTTAAGTGGTAAACTAAGTTATTTATGTTTTGCCGCTGATATAAAAAAATACCCCTTTCGGGGGTGAGTTTTGACCGGTGGAGGGGTTGGTGAGGGTCGGAAGTCATCTTCAACATCGTCACCGTATTCAGCATCCTCGAAAACGGGGGGGACAGACGTTTTGCCGCTGATATAAAAAGAAAACTTTCGGGGGTGAATTTTGATCGGTGGAGGGGTTGGTGAGGATCGGAAGTCATCTTTAACACCACCACCGTGCTCAGCATCTTAAAAAACGGGGGAAAAACGTTTTTTTTACAGGGAAATGATGTGATGCCTATTTAACCCCTTCACGGGGTGGTTTTTGGTCGTTTTGGGGGGTTGCGCAATCCCAAAGAGACGAAAACGGGGGGGGGGGGGGTACTCTCAATCCGGGTAAATCTAGATCAATGTTCGTCCGACTCACAGGCGCCACTAACTCATTCACACACAACGGCGCTCGTAGAGGCAATTAATGCCTTTCTAACCTCTATATCTCAAAATCTGTCCATTTTTGGGTCTTGTGCCCTTGAGAACTTTTAATCAGGGGGTCATAACCTACAACATATCAAAATTTCAGAAGTTTTTCGTGAGGTCAGAAATCCTATTATTTTGTGCGGGGTCCTTTGAGGGTGTTTTTTGAGGTTATGGCCGAACCCAGACGTGCTGGGATGAAACTAACCCCGGATTCGGATTCAGCGACCCCAAAAACATATAGTACACATAGTGAGACCTCCAGGTCAGAAACTTTTTTTGTGTGTGTGGCTGTGTTATTTAACAGTTTGCCGTCGTTAGTGTATCAACTAAAACTTTCTCCAAGTGATGTTCACTCTCGTGAGATTATCAGTAACAAAGTTACTCCACACCCACTCTGGCATACATACATCGCGTTCCCAGGCGTATCCCACGCGTAGAGGCAAAAAGCTTTCCATTCGACTGCCGCCCCCGAGAGGCCAACTAATAAAAGTTACATGTCCGGCAGATTTACGAGTTTTTAATCTCTGGAGGAGAGTAGGACCAGCAAATAATGCGGGGTTTCCCGTAATAACGGATAAGTCGACCCCGTAGCTCATCTCGTAAGTCGCCCTGTTATTTTTTGAAACGTACTGGAGTCGCGGAAAAACGCCTGTTGTCCAGTTTACGGCTTTATTATTGCGACGGAGTAAGTAATGTATTCTAATTCTACGGTTTCACAGTATTCTGCAAAGAAGGATCAGTTCGTTTTGTTCACTGAGGGTTCGTTAGGTAAGAGAAAATCAGACACCAGACACACTTTTAACTAACACAAATTATTTAAATAAATACAAATACGAATTAAACACTACATTAAAACTAATTTATTTATGTACAATTTATTATAGGATGTTTTACGAAGCCCGCGACGTAAATTTATTTCAAAACCTGTTTTCTGTCCGCCACCGCTACTACTATACAGTATGTCCCCGGATCGAGTTTAAAAGAGGAAACAATTTTGTGTTTTTGATTTCTCAGAAAAAGTCACTCTTGATGATTTGCCCTGCTTGATTTCAAACCCCCAAAACGCAAATTACTTTTTATATAACTCAAACGGTTCTCGAGATAATATAATTTTTCTTCATAATTTGGCCTTTGAATTTTTTTATAATTCTTTTAAAAAAATTCTGGTAGGCGGATTTCATTGCAAGATATCACTGACAACTGCTGACAACTAATAAGTCAGTATAACTTCAAATCGAATGTTTGTCATTTTGCTACTATTTATATGCTATTATATTGACTTGAACAAAGAATTTATTTGATTCAATGCTATGGAACTGGGGAAGAGTGATATCGTGTTGTTATTATTAAAGTTAACGAAAAATACCCGGAAGTTAGCATTTCTAATGTCGGAGTGAAGAAATTGGTGACCAAGTTCTTAGAAACAGGCTCTGTTTTAGACATTAAAAAATCAAAAATGTAGTTGAATGAAGATGATGCTACTTCAGTTCTTGCCCTCCATTCCGTGAGAGAAGCTCCAAGATTATCACTTAAAAAAGGGAAATTGAAACTGGAATTTTCAAGCAGAACCGGATTTTACCATTTAAACCAAAATTCAGGCACACCTTACAGGAGGGTGATGAAGCCAAACGTTTGGATTTTTGTTTGGAGATGGGCAACAGAGTTTTAAATGACGTAGGATTTCATAAGCGAATTTTGTTCTCCGATGAATCTACTTTTTCAACAAACAGCGTCGTTTCCTCTCAGCATTGCCGGTATTGGAGCAAGGGCGTAGCCAGTATTTTTCTATGGGGGGGGGGGGGGGGGGGGGCGGTCCAATGGAGATTAACCAAAAAAGCAAAAAAAAGGAAATTGGAGGCAACGGCAATGGCAATCCCCCCGACTATTTTGGTTTTTACTTGCCCACTTTACTATTTCTTGTCGAAGACAATATTTCAAAAAAAGTTAATGTGTGGTGTGCGGTTTCATATACAAATGGCATTATTGGTCCATATTTTTTCAAAGAAAATTTAAATCGTAATATATATTTGGAGATGCTACGAAATTTTTTGACAGATAAACTTGTTGAACTTATTTTAAGTTATCGAACGATAATGTTTTTCCAACAAGATGGGTGCCCTGCTCATCATGCCGTTACTGTCCGTAATTGGCTTAATTCCGAATTTAATAAACACTGGATAGGAAGGGATGGTCCCATTTTGTGGCCGCCGAGAAGCCTGGATCTGACAATATTGGACTTCTATCTATGGGGACGTTTAAAGCAAATTTTTTATCTTGCACCACTACAAAATGATGAAGAGCAATTAAAAACAAGGATTCAAAATGCAGTCAAGTCCTTGTCAATTGAGGAAATTAGAAATAGTTTTAACGAATTTAGAGCTCGAATTGAAATTTGTGCAGAAAAAGGAGAAGCATTATTTGAATAAAAAAAATTCTGGATTAGTTTTGATTTCATTTTATAATCAGTTGTTTAATTCAATGATTAAAACATGAGACTAAGTAATTCGAATCATTTTTTTAGCTAACTAATGAATTGAGTTTCTATAGTATATAGTATCCTACACAACGAAATTATTGGGTTAAATCCGCCAACTAAAATTACTTTTAAAATTTTGTGAATGTCCAAGAAAAATGGTATTATATAAAAAGTAATTTGCCTTTTTGGGGGGTTCAAATCAAGCAGGGCAAATCATCAAGAGTGACTTTTTTCCGAGAAATCAAAAACACAAAATGTTTTCCTCTTTTAAACTCGATCCGGGGACATACTGTATATATACCCCAGTCGCCTGGTTCTCGAATTCTCAGGTGTGAATCCCGATGATTCCCAGTCCCATTTCCGATTCGCCCAGAACAGATAGACGCTTTCGAGAAGGGTGATGTAACGCTTGTTTGTCGGGCTGACCGGTGTGACTCATGCTGTACGACGATTTCGCCACACGATCATAGTCCGTAAACCAAATAATAATCGGAGGTACGCACTAGGCAGTTTATCTCACCAATTTATTACGCCACCAGTGAATATCTCAACTATTCTGAAGGACATGCTGTACATGCATGATGAGCACGTGATTGTCAATACTTTTATTGGCTTGTGGTGCATGCTTCGTGATTTTATTATTTAGAATGAGAATCGTTCCCATTTTCGTACATTGCTGTTCGTCATCAGATATATCACACTGATGAGACCTGCTAAGGCCGAACTCCAAATATGTGATTTCTGATGGCTAATAACAGTGAAGGGAAATTATTCTCAGTTTACTCTATCTTAAAACGGACCTACCGTTAGTGGTCTGCTCCAGGGAGCGACATCTAGCGGTTGTTGACTTTGTCAAACACATCGAATTCTATAGGGAATTTAATATAAGCGTTACACCACCTGGTGGTAGCTCAACAAACTAATTACTGTGCCACTGTTTATCGAAACGTCCGTTGGTTTCTATTGTGTGTTGTACCGTATTGGTGTGTTGTACCCCCATTTAACATTTCATATATTTCCTGAAGAAAGAAAACATCAAGTTCCCGTGGTGCATAAATTTGGTGAAGAGGAAAGCATTGACGCAATCTTTCAGTCAATAGACGCAATATTGAAAATACAATTATGTATTATATTTAAATAAAAATTTTATTTTATAAAAATGTAATATATTTTCATTTTGTATTGAAAAAAATATCATACAATCAATACATTGTTTTGTTTTCTTTTTCGCTTGTATTCGCCAAGATTGGTTTCACGATTGAGGGCACAACAGTAGTCCGCTAACATGTTTGGGGTCCATTTTCCGCTATACCGCTTGTCCATTTGAGCAATTTGCTGATGCAATTTTTCGCCATGTTCGTCTGAAACTACACCTAAATTGTCAGGGAAGAATTCCAAATGGGAGTGGAGAAAATACAGCTTAAATGACATGTTGCAACCTAACGTCTTCAAGATTGGATTCAAGTTATTCAACTAGATATTTGCAGTTCTCCAATTTCTTATTACCTAAGAAGTTACTACTTACATTTTTTGAAGGCAATCCACGCCCTGTTTTCTTTTCTCGAAAGTGTAATATCAAAATTTTCGTCTCTAAAAACAAATTAAAATTTTACTCCTCAAAGAACCCTCGATCACCAAATTTTGTGAAAAATGTTGTTTTTAAGTTATTCACGGAAATCGAAAATAAAATTATAACTTTGACACCCTGTATCTCGGTTACCAATAACTTTTGGACTAAGGTAAGTTTGGTGAAATCGTAATATATTTACCTGAACAATTTGTAGTTTCACTGTGGCCTCTTAGTAATAGGGACACCCTGTATATCAATTAAAACTATTTTTTTTTAAACTATAGGCCTTTTATACAGGGTGTTACTTAATGTTATGTGTTTATTTTAAAGTATGATTCTTGGACCAATATAAAGGGTTTTCAAACTTAAGTCGGCACTATTGCTAATAAGTTCGTTATTATACTAGCCACAAAGTCGGTTAAATAAGCAGACTAGTAGTATTTTTTCCGCTGATTACAATGGTGAAAATGCAACAAAAATCAAACATCTCGTTCACAAGTTATGTCAAAAAAGTTTAATTTTTTCAAATGGGACAGTCAGTATACAATATTCTCAATCGATAGGAAATTTAATTCTGAACAGAATTTGTCCTGTGATCTTTTATCCTAATACGACAGTCAATAGAGCTCGAAAAGGGGTGAGTTTATGACACGATTGATACCTGAAATCCGACTACGGGATACTTTTAAGTTCAGTCCTTAGATGAAAACGTATATGAATTGGACTAGCAAATAGTTGCACTTTTTTTTTAATAACAAATCAGTGAAAAAAAATTGAGTTTTTTCAGTTTTTTGCTTATACAAGAAAAACTATTGAAGCAATTACATCGCATCAAATAATAAAGTTGTAGAGACTTCAAAAACCTTTAAAATGAAAAAAAAAATTCAAGTCAATCGGTACATTTTTCGCTGAGAAAACTCGAAAAAAAAACGCAAAAAATTACCTTTTCTTAATAAATTCGTAATTCGAGTATTTTTGCATTAGAAGAGTCAATCTTGTGAGAAAATGTAGGTAATATCACGAAGAATGAGTGTGCAAAAACTGGATTATGTCCGATGAATGGTTTTTGCACAATAGTCGAATAAAGTTTTTTACATCGTATTTTGAATATTCCATAACACGTCGAGCGATAGATTAGATAACAATTTCTCGACGGATTCGGAAACTACAGAGTGTAAACTACAATTCGTCCACGTACTTTGTTTCATTTAAATGTCAGTAAATTGGTGTAAAACGCCTCTGAACACCGCGCAAAATGTTCTGCGGCGCGCTGACATCCGAGCGTGGAATAGGAGGCGGGAAGCGAGGGGAAGCGGCGGCAGCGACCAGCAAATTTCGCGCGGTGTTCAGAGGCGTTTTACACCAATTTAATGGCATTTAAATGAAACAAAGTAAATGGACGAATTGTAGTTTACACTCTGTAGTTTCCGAATCCGTCGAGAAAATGTTATCTAATCTATCGCTCGACGTGTTATGGAATATTCAAAATACGATGTAAAAAACTTTATTCGACTATTGTGCAAAAAACTATTCATCGGACATAATCCAGTATTGCACACTCATTCTTCGTGATATTACCTACATTTTCCAACAATATTGACTCTTCTAATGCAAAAATACTCGAATTACGAATTTATTAAGAAAAGGTAATTTTTTGCGTTTAATCCGAGTTTTCTCAGCAAAAAATGTACCGATTGACTTGATTTTTTTTCCATTTTAAACGTTTTTGAATTATCTACAACTTTCCTATGGGATGTGATGTGATTGCTTCAACAGCTTTTCTTCTATAAGCAAAAAACTGAAAAAACTCAATTTTTTTCACTAATTTGTCATTAAAAAAAAAAGTGCAACTATTTCCTATCCAATTCATATCCGTTTTCATCTAAGGACTGAACTGAAAAGTATCCCGTAGTCGGATTTCAGGTATCAATCGTGTCATGTCAAAAAGCTCTATTGACTGGCCTATAAAGAAGATGACAAGGTTAATGATGATTTTTCAAGTTTGTCGAGATGGCTGTTATTTCGTGTTCGGCTGTTAAACGGCAAACGGTTTTTTGCAATAAAAAAAAAAAGCTTCAAGTCCAACACAAGAAAGTTAAATTAGAAAGTTGTAGGTCTTAAAAATGCGCGTCGAATGAAATTTGAACGAAAAAAATCGGTTCATAAACATTTGAAATTAATAAAATTAAAAAAAAAACGTCAAAAATCGCGTTTTCGTATTTTTGCTGTATAAATTCCAATTTTGTTTGAACAGACTTCTTGTTACCTACAAATATAGCCCAAGACAAGCGGAAAATGATATTTTTTTCAAAAAATTTAAAAAAAGTTTTATTTTTTTCGAATTACAACGATTTAAAAAAAAAAGACGTTTTCAAAAATCAGCCTTTACAGAGGCAAACAGATGGCCCAGGCCCATGATCGTACAGAAACGATCATGGGCTCATTTTATTCGCGAAGACTTATACTTTCATGCTATTAAAAAACCAAATCGCTTTTATTTAATTTTTGCATAAAAAAATGCGTTGTAAAATTGTATCATTTTTTTCGAACCGGTTTTTTTCAATTAACTGTTTTAATTTTGGTTTTACATTTTTGGCCGTTGCATATTTGAAAAATGGCATTCAAAACACGCATTTAAAAAAAATTAAGGTCCTACGACCTAAGGGAGCCGAGATAATTTTTTTTAATTCCTGACAGCGCTGTGTACGTCCGATTTACTTCATTTTTACACGAAATATATCCCAAAGACTTTTACTTTCTTAAAAAAGTTATTTCAAATCATTTCGCATAAATTTAATAGACATAATTGTTTGCGAAAGTACAGCGCTCGGTGCGGCACGCGCTAGCCAGACATCGAAAACTAAACACGATTTCAAATCGATCGCGCTCGCAAAATTATCTTTTCCTCGGCTTAAAAAAAATTCTCTGAGCTCGATAATAAGCGATTTGGTTTTTTTAATAGCATGAAAGTACAAGTCTTCGCAAATAAAATGAGCCCATCGTACAGATCGTTTCTGTACGATCATTTTTGCCTCTGTAAAAGCTGATTTTTGAGACGTATTCTTTTTAAATCATTATAATTCGAAAAAATAAACCTTTTTTACGTTTTTGAAAAAAAGGATCATTTTCCGCTTGTCTTGGGCTATATTTGTAGTTAACAATAAGTCTGTTCAAACAAAATTTGAATTTATACAGCAAAAAATACGAAAACGCGATTTTTGACTTTTTTTTTTAATTTTTCTCAAATGTTTATGAACCGATTTTTTTCGTTCAAATTTCATTCGACGCACATTTTGAAGACCTACAACTTTCTAATTTAACTTTCTTGTGTAGGACTTGAAGCTTTTTTTTATTTGCAAAAAACCGTTTTTTTGACTTTTGCGAATATTTTTGGTTATGTTCGCCATTAAAACTAGAGTAGCAAAAAACGTTGTCTTTTTTAAAATTTCTTTCTCTATACGACCATATTTTTTGTTTGCTGATAACAATTAGTGACCGGTTTTCTCCCCGTTGATTGGGCTATTTGCACAACTCAGGCATCCATCCATCCACATCCGTTAATCGTAGTTGCGCCTGGCGATGGCGGATCGAAACCGACGCAAATTTCATACTCATTGTTCATCATTAGATCCATTAATAATACAATCAGTTAGTATAATGGCGCACCATTAAAATGCGGTAAAAGCGAAGACGCTTCGTCTTCCCTAAATTTAAATTGCTTCAGAAGTTGTAGTAACGTTGTAACTAATTAATTTTGATCGGCGTTCGAGTCGCTTAAATTGTATTGCTACGGACGTCTTTGTAGAAGATAGTACGAACTCTTCCGTTCCATAGCCAACTCAATTAAGATATTTTATATAACATGTTCAGTTCATAAAAAAATCAAGTGGTTGATGGAAATTTGAAGGCATGTCGTTTCTTAATGTGGCTGATTTTTGTACAACTGCGAGGTGTGACTATTAAATAACAGAACTGATGCTGCTACCAGCGCGCTGCGAGCGTGTCGCGACAAGTTTAAACAGAACTGTGTCTGGTGATACTTTCCCCCACACTGAGTTGGCTGGACAAGCCAGTGGGTCGCTCAGTTTTACTGTAGCAATCGTTTGAATTAGCCTACGCACCAGTGACACGTCGAAAAAAAAGTTAAGCGTTCAGATGAAGCAACGGGTTAATCTCAAGTTTCTTGTAAAACTGGGGAAAAATTTTACAAAACTTATGCAATGTCAAAAGAAGCTTATGCAATGTTTATCCCGCACACACGTTTTTGAATGGTTTAAACGGTTTAAAGAGGGACGTGAAACGACGAAAACATTGAAATAATCGTCGTCTCAGCATCCGAGGGCTTGCTGAAATAACATCAATCGACGAAGAATGTGTTCGCCAGATTTTGCATGAATCGTTCAACATGCGCAAAGTTTGTGCAAAAATGGTGCCAAAACTACTCACTCCCGAGCAAAAGGAATCAAGAATGAACATTTGCGCTGACATTCTAAACAACACTGACACTGATCCAGGCTTGTTAGACATGGTGATTACTTGTGATGACAAGATTCGAAAGTGTGGAAGCGGTTAAAGAAAAAGCGACGGAGGTTCTGAACCAGCTGACAGAAGCGGACTTCCAGCACTGCTTGAGTTTGAAAGGAATTCATCCCATTTTGAAAAAATAAAATCATGGTAGTCAGCAATGATTTCAAATAAGATTTATTGTTATAGAATAAAAATAAAATTATTTTTTATTGTTATTCATCATCAGAAATCACACACACAATCACATATTCTCAGATCCAATTTCGACATTATTAGGTCTCAATCAGTAATCTCAAATGATTATCCTGTTAGATTTGTGTAAGAAATCATGCTGGTTAGCACCTCTTCCCGAACAGTAGGCTGTGTCTCTGAGAAGCCCCTCTATATTTGAAGATTCGGCGATGGACGAACGTAATGTTTATATAAACAACTTTATTTTTCTAAATCAGATATTTTGACCCTTTTATTTTATTTTTTCACCTTACAATCCCTTTTAATAAAAGTGTATCTTTTAGACTGTTCAATTTTACGTATGTAATCCCACGTGAAAAGCATTATCCCACATTAGACCACATCATGGTGGAAAAACAAAACGACGAAGGAATGCCGACGTCAGCCTATAATATGCAGACCTCGTTAGGGTGTGACTGATAGCCGCATCTATCTCGATACATTTTTGATCGCGGGGCCACTAAAAACGCCCGGCCGGATAACTGTTTTATGATGGGCGGTATTCGTCGAAAATATTTATCTCGCGCTAGACGAATAAAATCCCTCACAATACAGCAGGATATCAGCCGCGGTCAGCGTACGTGGCGGGGCACGAGTTCATTTATCACCGCTTCCAGCTTTCATCGTCTACCAAGGGACGTATTCGAGGCGAATAAAACAAAAAACAAATAACGAAGTGTGTATCAAAAACTGCTAATCGTGTGATGTAATTATCGTTCCTCGGCTGTGAACCGGAAAAAATGTTCGTAACAAAGCGTTGATATCTGGCAGTCTCTAATGGCCTGGAAGGTATCCGCCACTACAGTACAACCAGAATATCTTTGCCCGCGAATTGCGAACAACGAACGTACGAGGGTGGTTTGATAAGTCCGAGACTTTTTGAGTTTCCCGCGCAGTAACTTTAATGGCAACACTGCTCCCGTCAACTGCCATCTATCGGTAGACTAACGTAAAATTTTGAGTAAGCTACGTCATTTAGTTTATGTTTGACAGCCATTGAAAGCAGCTAACCTCGTTAATTTCCACAAAAATGGAAAGAAGGGAATTTCGTGTACTGATTAAGCATTACTTTTTGCGCAAAAAAACCATTACCGAAACCAATGAGAGGCTTGATAAATACTCGTAGTACGACGTGGTACGACGACCATACCCCAAAAGTGTAAGAGATACCAATAAAGAAACTATTGGATATTGTAAACAATATCTGGACGACAAAAACCACAACAGTAATACATTGACTTGACTTGTGTATAATCAGCCATTCAAAAAAAGGTCATCAAATCTGGCTATGAACGAGAGAGATGTAAATAGCGGTCATGTCGAAGCTCAAAACGAAACTTTGTTGTTATCAAACTTTTGACAAGTAGGCGTCATAATTGTTAGATAAATAATGGCTAAGTTACTAAACTTCGTAAGAACGTATTTTTTAACTTACCACCATTCTGGAAAGGCAGGCATTATTCTGGGAATATGTCCCATGGACAATATGGCTCCGAAATGTAACTTTTAAAAGTGTATAACTCGAATAATTATGTCGCAATCTGAACACGGAGAACCTGGAACACGGATGGTTCCAAAACAGAATAGACAGTAGAAGCCGCAATTTACTCAACCATACTAAGTATAAGAATCTCGTTAAGTATAGGAAACTATCCTACAATATTTCAGGCAGAAGTTTTGGAAGCATTCCACAACTTGACACACATTTTCTTTTAGCTTCTCCGTTCATAATACCAAGGCCACTACCTTTCTTCCATTCCACACTCCCCCGTTTTCCAGTTGAATAATTTGGCAAAGATAACACTTTAACTTATTTCCAATATTGAGAACCGCATAAAAAACTGTTCTTGAATCTACGAGTTTTCGTCAGTCTTCGACAGAATACTTTCACTGTCCTCCAAGTTTCGGTCTGTTTCTGAAGCAGCACTCTACCATAAACGATTTGTTACTGTTGTATAAATACTATTAAAAATTATTCATAGAATCCACATAACAGAAGAGGAAACATCAGTTCATTAGCTACGTTAACGTGAAGACCTAACAACAGATAGGAAGGGAAGGCCAAAGGCTAATAGAAGAGCTCTTTTTTATCGAGACTGTGGAGCATGATAAAAGGATCAAGCTGGATAAGGTGTTCTAAAACCAGTGGGAGTGCTACATTAGATTTCTAGGAGGTCGCAATGGTGAATAGGACTCTTTAGCCAGTTCCCATTTAATCTAAAATCCAATATTTGGAACAGACTATAGGCTACGTACCTACGTACGTATGAAAACTTTCAGGTTAATAATTCACAGTCGGTGGCGATTAGGCTGCTGGGAACCGAAACTGCATTCAGAAATCCCCGTTTCCATTATTCCAGAATTCGGCATTATGCCCTCTGGATTCCGCCCGGCTGGGATAATGGGAATTGTAATTAAAATAGCCGGGAGGGCTTCGGCTACGCAACTGTGCAGACAAGAGATGTGGGGCTTAAGTTCCCACAGTCGGACAAAAACTTGTATAGTTCGGTGTCTGCCTTAACTCTCGGAGGGCGACTAATTTTTGGCGAAATTGCCATTGAATTGTGACGGGGGCTCGTTAGCTACGCCGAAGTGACTTCCTCGTCTTGAGAGACAAGGAAAGGGGACGACAGAATGAGTCCTCTATCGTTACTGTGAACAGTTTGCCGTTGGTATTAGGCACATAAGAAGTTGGACAAAAAATTCAAGCAAGCGCAAATGGAAACTGGAAACAGAGGGGAAACATTCAACCAATGAGAGATTAGTAATTCATGGCTCGACAGTTATTCGTTCGACAGTTATAGGTTATCGACAGATAACCTGTAATATTCTCATTGGTTGTAGTAATTTTACCAGAGAGGATTTATTACTTTGTTGTGAATAAGACCTGCCCTCTTATCACTTGCGCCAGTCGTTAGAACGAGAAGTGTGGCATTTGTCTTTTTTCACAATCGACCTACATCTGCTGGACACATACGGTATACGAGGGGGTACCCAAAAATAATCGGAATTATTTTTTAAAAGCTATATATTTTCAATTTTTTTACAAAACAACCTTATCCCCTTCAAAATAATCTCCATAACAACTATTACATTTGTCCCACCGGTGCCACCACTGTTCGAAACATTGTTTGTAGTCATCTTTAGAAATGGCTGACAGCTCCTCTCTGGTTTTTTTCTTGACCTCTTCAATGTTGTCAAATCGGTGCTCTTTCATGCCCCTTTTCGTGCGTGGAAATAAGAAAAAGTCGCACGGAGCCACGTCAGGCGAGTAAGGTGCGTGGGGCAGCGAAACCATGCCATTTTTAGCCATCAAAAACTGGCGAACAGAGATGGCTGTGTGTGCAGGTGCGTTGTCGTGGTGGAAGAACCAGTCTCCTGTCTGCCACAAATCGGGTCTTTTCGAACCCACTAACCTCTGACAGTTGATCAATTGTCTGTCAACGGTCTGTGAGCACAAGCTCTCGAATTTTTCCAACATTTTCGTCGTTTCGGGCAGTTGATGGACGTCCAAAACGAGGTTTGTCATCAATCGCCATTTTTAAACCGAGCAAACCACTCGTACACTTGAGTTTTTCCCATAGCGTCATCTTTGTAAGCTGTTTTCATCATTAAAACAGTTTCAGCAGCATTTTTACCGAGTAGAAAACAAAATTTCACAGCTGCACGTTGTTCACTTAAACTTGCCATCATAAAAAACGAAACAAGAACAAAACAGCGCTAACAAAAACAATCACTGAAGATGAACAGAACAAGCCAGGTCGACAACACAGGCGGCACTGAACTAGCAATGAGTTGCGCTATTACACAAGCTCTGCCGACGGCAATGCTGTTCTGGTTATTTTTGGGTACCCCTTCGTATGTACAACTCCATCGTTTTTCAAACCATGTTAAGCAGAACCCTGAAGATTCACGAATGTTTGTCCAGAGTATTACTTTAAGCATAAATTATTGTTTATTAGTGTTGCAAATTCTAAGCTAGTGTTGTAAAGATTTCGTCAATTAGCAAAGTTTGAAGACCACTGGTCTAATCGGATCCCTAGAGGAACCAGGAACACACGATTTGCAATACTATAAGTCTTAGTTTAAAAGACTATTTCACACAACATTATGTATATTTTTGACTTTATATTCAGAGTATACAAAAATCCTCAAGGGTCAAACTAGGTGAAAATTGAAAATTATTTAGTGATCCAAAGAAATACATATGTAATTATGTACAGGGCAGGTCATAAGTAGGGCTGAATGAACATGAACATTTTTACTGCAATGAACGTTTCGTTTATCAAATCTATAAATCTACACTAATGGAAAAAATTAGAGGATCAAACAATTTTTCCGAATTTTTAGTGATTTTTCAGAATGGTATCTCAGTGAAAAATGGTCTTGTCGAGGTCTAAAAAAAAGCATTTTAGAGCTTCAAGTTTCTAGTTTTGAGATATTTCGGCAAAACAATTTTTAGAGCTACATGTTTCGCGCAATTTTAGGAAGTAGTGTGAGAAGATAATTTTGCGAAAAGTCAACGAGCTTGAAAAAAAATTTTCTAACTTAGCCATGTTATGGACCGGATGGCTTGTTTATTCAGCTTCAATTTTCTTTTTTTTTTAATCTCGATACGACCATTTGCTGCTGAGATATCGAACTTTAAATCAAAAAGGACCCTTTGTCTTTGATCGACGATATCTCTGCAACCAACGGTAGCACAGAAAATCTAAGGGCAGTTCTGAAAACTGGAATAAACCTCCTACAAGGTTCTGCTGCGATTTTTGAGGAGAACATTTTTTTATCCTTGACATGAATTTGAAAAAACAGGAAAAAACGGGTAATTGATGTTTTTTCAGAACATCAACGGCTAAAATTCAAATCTTCATGAACTGACTAATGTTTCGTGTGCCTTTTGCATGATTTTTGGGGGTATTTTCAACTGTAAAAGGCACACGCAACATTAGTCATTTCATGAAGATTTGAATGTCAGCCGTTGATGTTCTGAAAACCATCAATTACACGTTTTTTTTTCTGTTTTTTCAAATTCATGTCAGGGATAAAAAAACAATTTCTCCTCGCAGCAGAGCCTTGTAGGGCGTTTATTCCAGTTTTCATAACTTCCCTTAGATTTTCTGTGCTACTGTTGGTTGCTGAGATATCGTCGATCAAAGACAAAATGGTCCTTTTTGATTTAAAGTTCGATATCTCAGCAACAAATGGACGTATCGAGATTTAAAAAAAAGCAAATTGAATCTGAACAAACAAGCTATCCTGTCCATAGCATGGCTAAGTTAGAAACATTTTTTTTCAATCTCGTGGACTTGAAAAAAAAAAGCAAAAATATTCGCATTTTTTTTTTCTCACACTACTTCCTAAAATTGCAATGAAACATGTAGTTCTAAAATTTTTTAGAACTACATGTTTCTTTATATTTTGCCAATATATCTCAAAACTAGAAACTTGAAGCTTCAAAATGCTTTTTTTTAGACCTCGATAAGACCATTTTTCACTGAGATACAGCATTCTGAAAAATCACTAAAAATTCGGAAAAAATGTTTGACCCTTTAATTTTTCCCATTAGTTATAAAATAATAAGTTTTTGAAGATAAACTGTCTATAAGATTGTAAACGATGTATGGTAATTCACCTGGGTAACTTGCAGTTAATGTCTGAACAGTTTTAACATAACTGTGCGATACCGCTGAAATGAGGTCAGTGGACAATCGATGAACCGTAGTGGAGGGCCACCAACAGAGCAAGTCTCAAAGCTGTCGACTTTCCGTGCCCAGCATTTTTATTTAGCCATAGTTGATCTTGATTTAACGAGGTATACGTATGTTAGATTCTCCGCTGTATTAGTTGAAACGTTTTAATTTAATAATACAGTATGTCATGCACGCGAAAGCCCATAGTAAAATATGGCAAATGTGTAAAAGTCTGTTAGTTATTTTTGTACATTACACTTCTATTATGCTTACGCATCTGTGCCGCGACTCGTTTTTGCCAACTTTAGTCATAAGTAATAGTACATTGTTAATGATAACCAAGATACAGGGTGTTAAAGTTTTAATTCAGTTTTTAATTTTTTTTTTATTTTCTGAATAAATAGAAATAATTAAAATTCGGGTTGTTTTTTGGGTGAGATATTTAAATTCATTCATAGTTTTACTATGACGAATCGAGGTTGCCACCTAAGACTCGTCATGCTTCTTTCAAAATGGCATAATAATTCTTTGAAATAGAAATATTATGTGAATACCTGACAACTTTTGAAAACGCATGCAAAAGATGCAGAAGAAAGACTTAAGATCGACATATCTCGGTGTTTTTCCAAAAAATCGGCCTCAACGAAATTATGAAGTTATTCCAGATTTTTGTCTCGCACTGTATATACAAGCATTTCGTAAAACACTGCTCTATTATATTTTTAATTGCCCGCAAGGTTCTTAAAGCGGGCCATTAAGTAAATAGCGCCTTTTTCGAGATTCCGAGCCGTTTATTATTCTAAAAGGAATTTATTCTCCTCGCGACGGATATAATGGAGAACTAGGTGCGCTGCAGCTAGAGAATATGCTTGAAAATATTTAAGCTGCTCCTCGTGACCTCGATATGGAAACTTCTTAAAGCTGTCAAGTATAACTTCTCGTCCTTTGTAAGACGCTGAAGTCGTTTTCTACTTTTATTTCTTGCCATAAATGCCTTTACAAAACATTTCCTTCTAAGGAACTGACGCCCTTACAAAATATATTTTAAAGTTTTTTAGCACGAAAAATCCTAGAGAACTGTACCTTCTAACTATAGCGGACGTAATTAAATTTGTCATAATTATTGTTTTAGTAAAAATACGTTACGTAAAATAATAAACACGATAAGAGTGACATCACTTAATATGATATTTTTTTGTAAATTATTATGCAAATTTGTTTTCTGAATCCAACGATGTATAACAAATTGGCTTTTGTGACACATTTATTGCGGAAAAAGTGCCAACATGTTTGTCAATACTAGAGTTGGAACCAAATGGTGATTTGTGTAACTCAACGATATCACTAGACAATTCCCCTAGAATATTCCCCTGGAATTTCACAACGCCTTTCAGGATTTTCAAACAATTTCCACACATATTCATGGATTTCGATCAGTTTCGACAAGTTTTGACAAGATCAGTGGCTGTGTTAGAAAAACAGGAAGTATGAATACACCCACAAACTCCCATTCGGCGTTAAAGCCAGCAAGTAAATGTATCCTGTCCGGCACCTGCAATACAATAATTGTGAAACGTGACCTGGATATGCACATTTATCGTCCAAGCTCAGTCCAAGAATTGTTACCAAATGACCAGACGCAGCGAATACAGTTTTAAGTTTTTAAAAAAAACTTTTTTTGCTGACGAGGCATGGTTTTACTTCTCTGGTTATATTAGTCCTCAACAAATGAAAATGAAGAGCTCTGAAAATCGACATTTCTTTACAGCGGAGCCTCTGCATTCTCAGAAGGTTAGCATGTGGTCGGTCATATCGAAAAGAAGGTTAATTGGGTCGATGTTTTTAAAGGAAGTATAGTAACTTTGTAAATACATTAGACAATGAAGAGATGCGACCAGGCTACTTCCAGCAGGACAGCGCACCAATTCACATAACTCTTCACTCATTTATTTTAAATTTATAATTTTTAGGTTATTTGTTATATGTTTTTTTACTATATATATATTACTAGCTGACCCGGCAAACATTGTTCTGCCATATAAATTATTTCTGATTTTTAACGACGGTTAAATTATTTGGATATTGTTCATACAAAAATATTAATATCGCTATTAAAAAATGGGAGGGTGGAGGTAGGAGGGTGAAAATTTGGGGTTACAGGTATTTTTTGATGCCAAATCAAAAAAAAAAACAAAAAAAAGTCAAAAAAATAGAAAACATTTTTCTGGATAGGTACACCCTAATCACCTAGCGGTATGAAATATACTTTACGACTTATTATCATACCTACCAAATATACATAAAAACTTTCATAAAAAACGGTCGAGCTGTTTCGGAGGAGTGTGACCACAAACACCGTGACACGAGATTATTATATATAAGATAGTAAATTTACTATATATATTTACTATACAGGCTGCCTGATAAAAAACGCCGCGAGCCATAACTCCGTTATTTGTAGCCTGATGTTAAAAACAAAAAAAACAGATTAAATGGCTCTAAATAAGGGAGACTACTGCAGTATTTTTTCAACTTTTTTTTCTGAAATATGGCAATATAGGATTTTTTTGTAAATTATTATGCAAATTTGTTTTCTGATTCCAACGATGTATAACAAATTGACTTTTATTGCGGAATTGAATTGACATTTATTGCGGAAAAAGTGCCAAAATATTTGTCAATATACGACATTGAACAAAGTTAAACACGAAATAATGTTAAACAAAGTACAACAAAGTTGAACACAAAACAACTAAACAAACGAATTAACAAAGCAAATGATATTATAAAACTAATGCTCAACCTACTACACGTGCTGCTCAAATTGGCCGTCGGCGTAATTAAGACATGCCTGGCATCTTCTGAACACGGCATGGGTCGTATTGAATATAAAATCGGGGGTATTTCGCGGCAAACACGTATAATTCTTTGCCTTAAATTTTCTTCATTTACGGGCGGTGTTAAATAAACTTGATCTTGAATATAGCCCCACAACCAAAAATCAAGTGGAGTAAGATCTAGAGAAAGTGCAGGCCATCGAATAGGGCCATAAGTTCCTATCCACCTATCATTAAATGTGGTGTTTAACCAATTGGTATTTATTCTGGCATTATGAGGGGGAGCCCCATCTTGCTGGAAATAAATTCTATTCAGTTCTGCAATAGGTAATTCATCTAAAAAAATTGTTGTTCCGTCAATAACTGATAATATTTTTCTTGATTTGGGTGCCCTTTATGAAAAATTGTCCAATCAATCTATTACCCAAAATGCCACACCACACATTAACACTAAACCGTCGCTGAAAATTAGTTTCGACGATAGTTCTTGGGTTTTCTTCAACGTTAAGAAGAACACTGAGCTCGGTGTTTTCATTAAATCGACGTCTTTCTCGTTTTGGTTTCTTAAAAGCTTCATAGTTCCTTAAATTTTCCAAATTTACGTGGTTCTGGATCTTCTCTGTGAGAAAACCGCTCTCTGTAAAGACGGATTACCGCACCACGATTTCTATTACACTCAAAATATACCTGAATCATATCCGCTAATTGATTATTGTTTTTTTTCTGCTAAGCTTATTTCACAAAAAAATAACCTATGCAGAAATGACATAAAGTAGAATGCGAAAAAAAGACTGGGACGCGGATGCTGAAATGACATTTATTCTCTTTGTTGTACTATTTTTTGTTTTCCACAGCATACGTGATTAGATTAGTCAAACTACGTTTGGTATCAGTTAGCCGGCAGGACGCCGATTGTGATATTGACAAACATTTTGGCACTTTTCCCGCAATAAATGTGTCACAAAAGCCAATTTGTTTATACATTGTTGGATTCAGAAAACAAATTTGCATAATAATTTACAAAAAAATCCTATATTGCCATTTGAAAAAAAAGTTTACTATCGCGTTTCAGAAAAAAAAATACTCCAGTAGTCTCCCTTATAGTTCATCTAGAGCCATTCATCTGGTTTTTTGTTTTTTAACATCAGGCTACAAATAACGGAGTTATGGCTCGCGGCGTTTTTTATCAGACAGCCTGTATCTATATATTATGCAATGACAATGATACTGATAATAATAACTTAATACCTAACTTATAAATAGATGCAAAGGGTTCCTTTGGCAAAACTTCAGCACGCCTACGGAGACACTGTTTATTCAGAAGCCCAGGTTTTTCGGTGGTTTAAGATATTCTCAGAAGGAAGAGAGTCGATGGAAGATGAACCACGCGGCGGCAGGCCTTCATCTTCAAGAACCGATGAAAATGTCGGTAGAATACGGGATCTTGTGCGTTCAGATCGTCGGTTGACGACAAGAATGATCGGGGAAGAGTTAAATTTGAATCACACCACTGTTCATCAGAATTTGACTAACGAATTGGGGGTGAGAAAAATCTGCGTAAGAATGGTTCCAAAAAACCTTTCGCAGAAACAAAAGGATAAGTGGCGAAGCGTGAGATTTTTTCTTGGGTAGACATTGGGAATAAAAAATAAAAATTGGACAAACGTCTTAGTTATATTGTGTTAAAGTATCTAAAGTAAGGTCCAACCTATTTGGAATTTACGAACGGTTTTTCCGTCTTTTTGCGATAGATTCAAGTCAGGTCGCTTTTGGGAATTTTTTTAATTCAACTTTTCTTCTAGAAATAGCGAAGAAACACCATGTTCTTTAACGTAAACGATAGGATCTTCTATATTTGTCATTTTATTACCTATTTACAATATTTATTATTTATTACACAACGCACAACAAAGCAATGACAAATTTAAAACACAACCCAGAATAAATAGAAAATTAAAATATAATATAATAAGAATAATCTACAAACCCAAACGGGCGCGCGGTGAGCGGAGGAGCGGAGTATTGCAACAATTGCAGTTGACCACATGCATTCGCGAATTCGCATACGTCCAATCCCGCCGTATACAGACGGGGCAGCAGCGCAATACTTAGCTCGTCGACTACAGTAGACAAATGATGTTTTGTCTTTGATACCCGCATATCGGCCCAATTTCGGCGAATATGCCACCGCGGTGTGTTACGTGCAATCGCCTGCCGCTGGCTAATAAAATAGACAAGTTCGGAAATGTTTACCCGGCTATTACTTAATGTCGCGTCGGACTCTAGATTAGTTACTGAGAATTTAGAGAATGAAGAGAACAGATAACAGGACATTGAAATAACATGATATAATATAAAATTATGTAATTTCGGTCGGTCGGCATCAGGAAATTAATTTGAATACAATAATTGGAAAATGAAAATACATAAATATTTTTATTTAAAAAAGGGAAATAATTTTGGGTAGACAATGTCTACCTTGTCTACCCGTACGCTTCGCCACTGAAAAGGATATCAGGAAAGAAAGGTGTCTTGACTTTTTGGAATATATTGAAAATGATTCACATTTTATGGAACGTGTCATTGCTGGTGATGAGGCTTGGATGTTTGAGTACGACCCGGAAACCAAGCGCCAAGGCATGGAATGGCACGCTTCAAGCTTTCTAAGCCCCAAAAAAGAGCAAGTCGAAGATCAAATGCATGCTGATTTGCGTTTTTGATAGCCAGGGAATTGCCCACAAAGACTTTTACAGAGAGGTTCTTGAAAAACTTCGAAAAAGGGTCATGCGTGTGAGACCAAACAGCAAGAACAACTGGATGTTGCATCACTACAATGCGCCTTGTCACACAGCCATTTCAGTAAACGAGTTAGGGATATGTTTTTTGAATCGCGTATAAGTACATATAGTGGTTCTAATTTTAATTGAAAATGATAAATACGCCTGGGGAACAAAAAAAGCGGTGCAACTTTATGATTCCATGGGCGTGCATATATCTTTTATAAATTCGAAAATTGTGAAATAATTTTTTTTCATTCAAATCAATATAGGAGATTAAAATTAGCCTGTATACAAAACTCTTAATATTTGTAATATAATTTGCTGTAAATAATGCTCATTTAGCCAGACAATCTCAAAAAATTGTCTGTGTTAATAAACCTAGCTGAAATACACGTCACTGACGTCTTAGACAAGTAGTTTAAGTTCCTAATTCATAAAGTCGTAAATCATTTTAACGACATCGTTAAAATTTTATGGCACAGTGGACCGAACAAATATTATCAATGTATTATATGCAAAGTGGTTTATCTACAGTGGTTTCCGTTGCGCCACCAGTGGCCGGCTGGTTGGCCAGCTAGCGCGTTGCCGGCTCTTTAAAATTTTCTTGAGAATAGTAATATACATTAAGTGTTTTTAATTTATAATTATTTTTTCCAGCATTTTTAAAGCTTTATTTTAATGCTAACTAATAAATTTATATCTATGTATTTTTTTAAAAATATTTCCAAACTAGCTTTCTAAGAATGTCACGAACTAACAGTTTACTGAAGTATGAAGTATACTTGTATAGTGCGCTTAGCAATTTTAGAAAATAAATCTGGCAACCTTGCTTTTTTCTACCTATTTTCAATTTAGAATGGAAAGATAGTACATTAACATTAGATATTCGTCAAAGCAGAACGTATCGTCTACTCGCTTTGCCGAGTATTCGGCGTTCTATAGATTTTTCGCCTGGATTAAGTTAAAAGAAATCGCACGGCTGTCGCATAACGTACCCCGGTAACGTGCAATTTGGCGCGACATTGAACATTACTCGACGCGTTTGTCTTCTGTTTGGCGCGCATACCAGACGCGAAGTAGGCTGTAATCGAGTTATGCTCCCCAACGCGCGGATCCTGGCTAATTGGACGCACCGTTTTGCGTAAACTCGTTTCATTAACGATACCGTCCTGTGATACGATCGTCCTTTGTGCATAAAGTACGAACACATGTAGCAGTAATTAATACATATTTAGCGCGCCGCATTAGATCTATACAAATGTTCAGACCAGTTTTCCCCCTCTTTTTTTCATGGTTGCGTTGGAAATATGTTTGTTTTTGCCGATTCGATTTTATGTCAAATCAGGTTTTAATTAAACACGTTTTGAAATATGTTTTCATAAACGATTGTGTATTCATTACACAGGGCCGCGAAATATACTGTTTGAATAAAAACCGCAACACTCAGCTATGCAAATTATTTGAAATTTTCACATATGTGCTCCAATATAACAGATAATATAAGACTCACAATTTAAAAAAAAAAGGCTTTCGTGGACTTTAAACTTTCTCTTTAAACGCTCTATTCCCAAAAAATATTGCTTTTTAGTCTTGAATCATTAAATTTTATCTTCTCTTCCCTTGATCAAAATTAATTCTTGCGTTATCCGTCATCCCCGTCCGCCAGATGTAGGATTACCGTGGAAAAATGATTATCCTTCAAAAATAACCCTTTAATGCCGGAGTATCCAATTTTGTAAGGTATCTGCGACGCGAGGCTTCGACGAGCTAGGTATCGACAAGGACATCGGGACGGAGTTGTAGGTAATTGGTTTATGCCGGGGCTGAAGCGCTCATTAATAATTCCTTGAGTACGTCCCAGTGCCAAAGGGCTCGTCCGCGGACTTATCCGATATTGAATACTGACAGGGGGGTGGAGGGAAAATATTAGGTGCTGACACGACCTAGATAAAATTTAGTTCTATACTCATGTCCCTTTTATCTCACGTATCTCTTTCTACATACTCTGAGAGCAAAATGATCGCTCGCTTGTAATGATTTAATTAAATTTCGCCTTGACCTACGACAATCTAGCTCTAGCTCGTAACAGGGATCATTCATCTCGGTAATAATTCTGCTGGCCTCCTCAAAGTCTTCAAAATGTTTATTAATTCCTACATATTTATTAATTTATTTGCAAGTGAATTTTAGAATCTAGAGGACGTGCAAATCAGTGGCGGCTCGTTAGAAACTTTGAGGCTCTAAAAACATTTATATACTTATGTACTGTTTAAATTTTCTTGTTATTATATTATAATGATGTTACCTTTAGAAGTCTCTTCTTGAAATGCACTAAACGTTGTAAAATTTATTTTTTGTTTGGAAGTAGCCTTGAAAACAGATGCTTTTTTAAAAATTAAAATGACGTTTTTTTATAATTATTTGGAGGTTGCATAAACGTACGAACCTTGGCACCAGACGCCACTGGTGCAAATCATGGCTGCCTTGGAAAATCTTAAGAATGCTATTTCCGTTATTTCACTTATCTGTGGACGTATTTCAGATTCCAGAGCATATTTCTAAAAAAAACTACATCCGAACATTAGAAAACCTGGATCCAAACATGATCAAGAATATAGTCTTATTCATAATTTTGAGGATGTTGGCGGTTACTCGGTAACTTGGAGCATGATCTTTTTATTATCGTTACAATAAAGAACATCAAACGCGATACCAACTCATTGATCTTCAACTCGTGTGGCTATTAAATAACCGAACTGCTGTCATAACACTTTTTATTCGTTGCCAATTACAGTAGCAACTTCTTCGCCTTCAATCTACTACCCTTGGCGATCTCTACACCGCTCCATACGACATTTCCATAGTTGAAATCAGTGTTGGAAGTCCGCTTCTGTCAGCTGGTTCAGAATCTCCGTTGCTTTTGCTTTAACCGCTTCCACACTTTCGATTCTTGTTACCTTCGGCGCTATTTGACCTTGATAAAATAAAGTCACAGGGGGCAGGGTCGGGCGAGTATGGTGGATGTTCCAACACAGCAATGCCGTGTATTGTGTGCCGCAGTATTTTGCAAAAAAAACGCCTTCACAGACAAAGCAGAATGGGCCGGTGCATTGTCTTGGTGAATCTTGTCAGAGCAAATCAAGGTCAAATCTTGATCAAGTCATATCAGAGCAAATGTTCATTCTTTATTCCTTCTGCTTGGGAGTGAGGAGTTTTAGCACCATTTTTGCGCCAACTCTGCGCATGTTGAACGATTCATGCAAAATCTGGCGAATACATTCTTTGTCAATTCCTGTTACTTCAGCAAGCTCTCGGATGCTTAGACGACGATCTTCGAGGGTTAATTTACCATTTTTTTCAATGTTTTCGTCCGTTTTTGACGTTGAGAGCCGTCCGGGGCGTAGATCGTCTTCGGTCGTTTCTTTAAACCGTTTAAACCATTAAAAAACTTGTGTGCGGGATAAACATTCATTCCCGTACACTTCTTTTAACATTGCATAAGATACTTGAGATAATCGGTTGTTCTATCTGAACACTTAACATTTTTTCGACGCGTCACTGTTGCGTAGACTAATTCAAACCACTGCTACAGTCAAACTGAGCGATCCACTGGCTTGTCCAGCGCGATCAGGATGGGGAAAGTAACCACAGACAGTTCTGTTCAAACTTGTCGCGACACGCTCGCAACGTGCTGGTAGAAGCATCAGATCGGTTATTTAATAGCAACACCTCGTATGTATCTAATTGCAAGACTATTTTTCGCCCGCGTTATATTTAATTTTGATTTTATTTACTATACCTCTATCATTTATACTCGCACACCTCTTCTCTTGTCTTAGGGCGTAGTACGGATACAGTTTTCACGTTCCCGAATAAAAGAAAAAGAATCACTTAACCGCCACGAAACTAATCTCTTACGCTACCGTACGATGTGCCGAACGTTATTGATGGATTTCCTGAAAAATCGACGGCCTCTATCCGAGTCGGTCATAGGGGGATTTCCTTTAATAAAAGGCCCCGATTACCTCTCGAATAGAAAACTAATATCGCCCGCGCCATTCGCTCAATGGATATCTCCCGAATTGAATCCGATCATAATGGCCTACCGAGATGACTTGAAAGTAGAACTCGCGCGATTCAGTACGGGTTTGATTGAATCACGGCAGGTCGTGATCTATGCTTAGGATTCATCCCTTTATCTCTGCGAAATAAATGGATTACTTTTTTTGTGTTCGGTTCAATTTATGCCGTATTTTATGATCATATGCGTGGTAATTCTGAAGAAAACTAAGTATAAATATCGTGACCAAAACTATATTGGGATAACAAAAAGTTCAACTTTAGCCCAACATACTTTAGCCAATAACGATCAGATAGAGTTCAGCGGCTTTAAGGGGTAACCGGTAACAATACCTTGTAAATGGCTTAAGGTAACCAGGTCACGAATGATGGTTAAAATGGGCTTTTTCACGCGTTTAGATATTTTGCTCCTGTTCAGTTGGTATTTAAGATATAAACTCGCGGTTTTAACCATGCTTTAGAGGGCGAATTACGGATTAAAATGAGTACTAAACAAACCCTGTGACTTTATTACTGTGAAAGTTATTAAAATTACAAAATGTCAAGAAAAAAATAAAAAAAGATAAAATTAACTTATTTAGGTACACTTTTCTCCTTAACCACTGGTGCTATCTGCTCCAAATTGATGGTGAACCTGAAACAAGAGTAAGGCAACATTGTATACCTAAAATTTTCAACCTTTTGCCTAAATTGCAATTTTTGTACCTTTTTTCCTTGAAAAAAGTCAAAAATCACTCTTTAAAAAAAATGCATTGGGATTTAAAATAAAGTTAAAAATGGAATACAAAGATGAATTTAGGTATAAAAGATGAAGGACATAAAGGATAAGCACTGTGCAAAATTTCATCAAAATAGGTTGAATAGTTTTTTTGCAAATGGTACCTCAAGGTCAAAAAAAGGAACTTACGGGGAAAGGCTAAAGAAGTAAGGCATGGGGTGGAGGGACTCTAGAACTGTCCTGGGCCATACATATCTTCTGCTAAAGCTTCCTCCTCATCTCTCTGTCTTTTCCTATTTCTAGCTGCTATCCTGCCTTCTTTAGTAGATGCTTGGGCCACCTTTTCAGCTTCTTTCACCCGTTGCTCATCCAACAAGCGCAATCCTGTTTCCAGGTTACATCCTGATTTTATCCCCATTTTTTCTAAGACTGCATTCCTGCTCTGCTTTCCTGCTTTTTGGGGTTAAATAGTCGCGTTGGTATAACATGTCATACATTTTCTGAAAGGGGAAAGCGCGGGCTTTCAAATAGGACTGTTTTTAAAAAATCGATTTTTTTGACCCCATTCGTGACCTGGTTACCTTAAATGCTTCCTTAATTGTCCAAAAATGATATCCAAAAGGGTTTATGTGGAGGAAAATTTTTCAAGTGATCGAAAAATCCGGTTTTCCGAATGAAATCACGGTGCTGTTTAACTAGTAATTTGTGCGCGTTCTATATGGGTACAGTAAGGGTCACTATTCCTTCGTAAACACAGTATACTTTAAATTAGAAGGACATGAAAGCAAGAAACCGCAGAAGGACAGCATGAAAACCTTTAATTAGAAGGACAGTTGTATGGCCCAGGCATCGCCGATTAGTTTTTATTTTTAGTTTTAAATAAATATCTCGAAACGTTCTACGGTCGTTCACTAGATTATTCGATGTAATTTTAAAATCTTTTTGGTTTTTTGTCCTCGATGCACAATTGCGTCGGTCAGGAAGGTCATAAAGGAATATGTTTCATTCCGAGCGATGTAATGCCGCCATTTTGTTTTTAAATCACTTTAAAAAAATATTTTTGTGTACTTTAAGAGATGTGTAATGATGTCTAAAAACCCGAATTTTAATAAATTGGTTTGCCTCTTTACAATAAATTCGTGAAAATGAGTCTTGATTTCGACCCCACAAGGTAGTTTTACCCCTTAAACTGATAAGAAATATGACAGACATCAGATAGTTAGATGCAATCAAATGTATATCAGTTATACTAGTTTTAATCATCTCCTCAAGATGTCATTATGATTGGTGAAATGCGCGCGTTGAGTGTGAATAAGCGTTAATGACAAATTGATAAGTGTATTGTACGTGGTAATGTCCAAATTATAGTTACACAAGTATTACTTTCAAAACATAAATTATTATTTGCTGTCATCTCGAAAAAAAAAGCATGTACATTTAACTCTTGTTGTTCATTTTATCGTAAATATACAATAGAATTGGTAGGATTTTAAAGTACACTAAATTAACATAAACGTACAGAGCTAGTTTTATTCCATGGCCGCAGAATTTATATCCACTCATATGAAATTCAAAAAGAACTTTTTTGTCACTTCGGCATTGCGGAAAGAAGAAAATTAATATTTAACAAAACATTGAACTTTTCTATGCCATATTCAATACTTTAATATTTTGTTCGTAAAGTATCACCTTAAATAATTGATTGAATATTTAAAAAAAAAAACAGTTTTTAATACACACCATAATAACAACTAAAAATAACTTACTGGTTTTGTGTAATTTTATTTTGCTGCATAAATTAATTTCAATATACACTCTCTAAACTAATATGGAGCGTTCTCAGATAGATGTATCAACATACATAAATTGCATAGACCGGGCTCAGTAATTCGAATGGAATTTGCAATCAAATGCAGCGATTTCCACCGAGAAGTCCGGAAGTGTTTGAATTATTCAAATTGTGCTGTCTGTCGCCGTTAAATATTTAAACGGCCCGCCGTTCCCATCGGGACCGAATAACGACGGGCGAAAAGTGAAATTAATGACGGGCGCTGCTCAATATTCCCACGTACGAAGCGTCGCACTGGCATTAATTGCCTGTTAATCGCTAAATCCAATTTAGTTTTAGAAATTGCTTCATACAAACGAGGTTTTGATAGTCGGTTAACAACGACATACTCGGCAATACCCGAGAGACGAGCAGAGAAACATGGCGTGTTAGTATTTGGTTGATGTTCCTCGCTTTGTCAAAATTAATTTACCATGTAAGTGAATTGAACTAATGACACGGCACTATAAATATAAAACTGAATTGTCATTATGTTATAATTTACTATAAACTATTTATAAATGCACTATATCCAGTACGTTAATGTCTAGTATATTTTTAATATTTATTTTTAATTAAATTGTTCGCTTTATTGTTTGATCTGAAAAATCTGTATGGAAGAGCTATGTTTTTTTTTTCCTGTTAGATAAATTTACAGTTGTCAGTGTCACCTTTTGATAATGGAGAATATGATCAGATTTTAGAATGACAAATAGTGACACAACAGAGTTAAACAAACAACGGATTCAGATTCAACGATTCCGGAAATAATAGATATGCTAAGCTTCATTTCTCAACTTGAAAAGGGTCATTTTGCGATTTTTTGCCAGATATTTTTTAAGGTTAGGAGAGAGTGTGCCTCCTTGATTAGGAGAGATTGTGCCTCCTTAGATTGTGTTAAGAGAGATTGTGTTGTGAGAGAGGTAAATGAAGCAGCAAATTTGGATTCAGTGACCTCAAAAACATGTGTTATTCAGGTTTATTTTCTTTTAACTTGTTAGCGTTAAGAAAGAATTGTGAAGTGATGGTGCTAAACGTACACTGGATTCAGATTCAGCGAGCCCGAAAATTTATAGGTAAAATAACGAACAGCAACCTTCTTCCCGTGTGCCATGTTATTTTTGGTTAAAAGACCGCTATTTCTGTCATCGTCTCGTAGGTTCTCCTTGATCCGTATTTTGATCTTCTTAAACTATAAATGGAAAGGAAAAAAACAGAAAGCCACAATCCAAATTAATTCCTTTTGTAGACCCACCAGGTATCATGCCTGCAGTCGCATATTCCACTTTTTCTTCAATATGAAGTGCTCTAACACCCTATAGAAAATTCATTAAACGATCATTTGAATCACAATGCGGTGAGAGACCGTCCATCGCCAACCCCATTACCTCCAGCCACATACTCGTAGGTTATTACCCCTAATAACCCTCGCGAATACTTTGCGGGCTCTGTGTGTTTATCTAGCCTACTATATTGCATGCGCGGCTTGCGTGCCTCTAATAACGAGCAACCCAAACCGACTGTGAATGAATTAAAGATGCCGCCGCTTTGTGCTTTGTTGTACGTTCCTTTGATCAGGGCCGGGCTAGTTCGGTGGGCAACCGAGCTATTGCCGTTAGACGTCCTTTGTAATGATCAAAATGTGTATTTCTATTCTCATGGCATAAGAAACAATAAACGAAGGTTTAACGAATTTTTTTTTTAATAAACGAAGAAAATATAAAGAAGTACTACATAAAAGAGTAAAATGTCTCATCATCATCAACATCAAATACGCCTAGCTGCTTCTAGAAACTGTAAAGGACAATGTTCAAAATAGGCTATTTTTTGCCTAATCAGGCAAACGGGTTTAGGCTTGAAAAAAATTATAGGAAATTATTTGTTCAGTTTAATTAAATACCCCAAAATATGCAATGCCGGGGAAACCTCGGGAAAACATGCCGGGGAAACCTCTACAATCACCTCAAAAGAGCTGTGAGTCACCCTAAGATGCTCATAGGAAATACAACCTTGGAACCGCAAAAAAAATATTTTATTTTACGTGCGAATGAGTTTTTAGGGAAAAAAAGGTTGAAATCCAATATTTTTTCAATAACGACATCTTGTGATGACAGAAATATTTTAAAAAATCCCAGATTTTATCATCAAGTATTGATAAAAAGATAAAAAGGAAAAAGTCGTAAAAAAAATATTCAAACGGGTAGTTTCGCTAATAAATACGAAAACTAAGCCAAGATTATTATAGGACGAGCTTTTAGCCACATTATTGTTTCCCAGAATGCACCGCGAGGAGGAGATCCACTTAGCATTCCATATTTTTGTTTTGTTTTTTTTTTATATTTTTATTTTTTAATTTTTTCAACATGTTTGCTCTATTATATTATTAGTAATTATTCTTGTTAAATATAGTCTTTAATTACAATAATACTTAATATTGGATTAGTTAGTATTTTTTTTTATATATTTTTGTCATCACAAGATGTGCAGTTATTGAAAAAAATATTGGATTTCAACTTTTTTCCCCTAAAAACTCATTCGCAAGTAAAATAAAATATTTTTTTGCGGTTCCAAGGTTGTATTTCCTATGAGCATCTTAGGGTGACTCACAGCTCTTTTTAGGTGATTGTAGAGGTTTCCTCGGCATTCTGCATATTTTGGGGTATTTAATTAAAGTAAACAAATAATTTCCCATAATTATTTGAACCCTAAACCATATACCATATTTATTTTGCGAGAAGGCATGGATATAAATAGATGAAAACTTTGATTGTTAATTAAAGAAACTAACTCATCAACACCAGGTAAATCTGGATACATCTGGAAACATTAATTTGGCCCTATATTTCCTTTGTATGATTATTTTTTCCTTAAGTGTTTATAACGATGTTAAATTGCACACATAGAAGTTTCGACTGAATTAGAGAAACCGATGTTAATTAGTATTAAGCTGAAGACTCTAACTCCAAGTAAAAACTGGAGCTCAAAGTGAGGATTGTCAAAATACAATATGACAATACAACAAAATTTTCTCTTTTTTTTTAGTTTTTTGCTTATATCTCCTAAACGACTCGTGCTACAGAAAATTTTATACGTTCCGAAATTAAAGTAGATAAAATCATTGTTCAAAGGTAATAGTGTGTCGTCTGGTTCGCATTCTACGGAAATTTGAAAATCGTGAAATGAAAAATATTTTAAACAAATCTTATGTAACAGGTGTGTATATGGGACAATCCGCGTCAACCGGATCAGAGCTCCGACCAAAATTAGAAGCAACCAAAAAAATCCACCAAGGGCTCATTTTAAAGCTTAGAGCGTGTACTTTCAAATGTCGAGTGCGCCTTTGAAAAATCCAATATGGTAGCTCCAATATGGCGGCCGGAAGCCGGAGACAAATCGGATGTCTAGCAAAAAGAGCTTGTATAATAAAAATAAAAATTCGCAACCGATTAGGTCGTTTTTTGGCCCAAATTGTAGGTGATGGACGCACCTGACGGGGGATTTTGGGGTCACTGATTACGAATCTGAAGTTCGATTTTCAAAATTCAATATGGCGGACGTTTTTTTTTTTGAAAATCAACCGATTTGCACCAAATTTGGTATACGAGGTTTATTGGGGACGCTGATCACGAATCCGAGGTGATATTTGAAAATTCAAGATGGTGGATTCATAGCGCTTAGGTAATCCGTCTATCCTCTATTCAAAAATTAAATTTGAATCAAATTTAACCATACAAGAATCTATGTAATAAAAAATTATATTTAATTTAACATTTACACTAAAATGCTTGCAGTTGATTAGTTATTTTTAAATAACTACACAGCTACTAACTTATTTTAGTGCATAAAAAAATAATTGCTAATTTTTGATGAGAGAAATTTAATTTATGTGTAATCTCGACTAAATTCGTCGATTTTCAAACTTCCGTAGAATACGAACCACATGACATAATTATCTTTGACCATAATGCATTTTTTTTGGAAATGTTATCTACTTTAATTTCGGAACGTATAAAATTTTCTGTAGCATGATTCTTTTAGGAGATATAAGCAAAAAACTAAAAAAAGTGCGAAAATTTCGTTGTTTTTCCCGTGCCAAAAAGTTCTCCCCCCCGGCTTTCGAGGTCAAAAAACTCAGTTTCATACTTATACCAAACAGTCCAAAAAAAAAAAATAATTTGCCCTAATTAATGCAAACTGAACCTTTCTGAGGCGACGCATCAACTGAGCTATTCACTCATTTATCAGTTTTCAACGAAAAAGGCTTCATATCTTTAAATTATTATTATTATTTAAAAATGAATTTAAAACATCACAATTTCATAAATAGTGAATTTACTCAGAAAGTAACTGTTGATGACGAGTATGTGGAAAGATATCGCGTCAGCTGAAGTTTTTTCCGAATTATGCTCTTGAACCTAATCCGATCCTGTTCCCGACTATACAAAACGCTCCTCTGCTTATCGATAAAACGACCTCCTTGTTTTATTTGTTGCGGTGCCGGTGTACAAGTGCTGCAATTTTCTTGCCGGAGGTAGCGGTGAGATGCAAAGGAAGCGGACCAACATAATTCAGGCTAGTTTCGTGGAAATGAAACGTTGCAGTAGAATTGCATGCAAATAATGGCCGTTTTTTGCAATTTTCGAATGTTTTCAAAAGTTTTATTTTTATATTGCAGTTACGTACATTCAGATTTCGTCCCTTGATAATAATAATAGTAATACTCACCATATTATTACCCCCAACGAGTAACCCCAGAGGTCTTCTCAGGGATCTGTGCAGGGAAGGGGTGGCTATTATTATTCTTTGCCATGGCGCACAGTGGGTTAGAATCGGAAAATCCTGGCCAAAAGTCGAAAAACCAACTTCGTTATATTCTGTTTTAATTCATATAGCTTTATGAAGCAGGGTTTCCTGCGTGTAATACTGAAACGACAGCTATCTAGGTTTTATACCTGCCGTTCTACTTCAGTCGGAAGTTGGCCACCTTCGAGTGCGTAACGGTATGAGAATCGGTCCCGAAATACTCAACGTTCGTGTGTTGTGAATTTTTGTTACCACAAGCTATATTTCCGACTTTAAAAAATGGAGGCTACTCTTGAAGGGATGTAAAATACTATCTATGCATTGAAATTCAAATTTTTGTATTTCTTATTATGGACAATAAATGTTAACTCTGCGCTTATAATACAAACGCTCATGCTAAGGTAGCGAAAGAAAAGTAAGAAAATACTTTGTATCTACAGCATTCTAACACTAATTCACAATTTAACATGTGGTAAATATTAGTGGAATAAGAAATTAATCAAAATTGGCTGCTACAAACTGCTCATTTCAAGAATGCAAAAATAGAAAGGCGCGTCCAATAGAGCGTTCTCGGGGCAATTCTAACTGTACCTGCGTCAAATCAGGTATTCATCCCCGATGCAATAGTAAGTCACAACCAAGGGGGGAAATGTATATACCTGGTGTACACTATTGACCAGTGGAAGGAGAAATATCTTGTCTCAATGTTCCGTGAAATATATATTTTTTATTTTATACTAGTTAACCTAATCCAACTTAACTGAAGTTCTCCGAGATCAATTATTAACACAAAATAATTTTAATAACCCTAATGTAACTTAACTGAAGACACGTTGCGTGCAATTGTAGGTTCCAAAAAGTTCATACTTTTGGCCCTCCATTTCTTCAGGGAGTTAGATAAAAATCTTATTAATGAAAAACATAAATAATCTTATTCGAATCAAAATATGTAGCTTTTTAAAAAAAAAATACTTCCGGTTCTCCACCTTTTTTTCTGTAAGGCGATTTAGTTGAAATTATATAAGCAGAAAATATCACTTTTATCGAGAAAAAATAGTTACATGCGGTTGCTGCCGGTCCGCCATTTTGTTTCCCTTTCGAGGAGAGTATTAAAATGAAATCTTATTTACAGAAAATATGAATACTCTAATTTCGATTTTTAAAAGTTGCTTTTATCGCAAAAAGCGGTTACTTTCGGGCCGCCATTTTGTTTTTTTGAAATATAAAGTACAAATTTGAAATCAGCGACCCAAAAAACGTTAAATTCGATATAGTTTGACAAATTTTCTACCTTTCTTGATTTTTGGCCAGGATTTTCCGATTCTAACCTACTGTGTGTCACATTGGGGGCGATTAATTCAGATTATTTATTAAGATTATTTCAGTAACGCATTTGCTTTACATTCCTGAGAAAACCCAGAAATTATTATCCGTTGAATACTCCAAGTTTTCAATATTCATATAAAATGTTATTATTTCCGCTTCTTCCAGTTGCAACAATTATTATTTACAGAGAGGACGTAAAGTCTGCAATTTCTAAATTAAAAATATTTTGGAAAAATCATTATACACGTCAATTTTTATTTTCAATCGTACGTCTTACGCTATAGGTATGTAAGTAGAAGTAGTAGTGACGTCATCGTTTTTTGTACATGAGTTTTTTTGTACATCGATTTTTTTTTTAAATAGAACACCTTTATTTCTTTTTTGGTTTTGGATTTTCCAGTGACGGCTGATTTCAAAAAAAGTATAACACTTATGTTCTAAAGTAATTCGTTTGTCAGTCAGAGATAATTGAAAATCAGCTCGCAAAAAAATAACTTCAGACTACAAATATTATATATTTTTGAAACTGGCTGTTACTGGGGAATCTAAAAATGGAAAAAATAATATATAGAATGTTCTATAAAAAAAGGTCGATGACGTCATGTACAAAAAAGTAGTGACGTCAAATAAACTTTTGTTCTTATACTTTTCTTTTCATGTCCACTACACTAAAGGAAAAAATTAAAGGCTCAAACAAATTTTCCGAATTTTTAGTGATTTTTCAGAATGCTCAGTGAAAAATGGTCTTATCGAGGTCCAAAAAAAAGCATTTTGAAGCTTCAAGTTTTTCACAATGTTTCGCGCAATTTTAGGAAGTAGTGAGAAAAAAAATTTGCGAGTTTTTTTTGCTTTTTTTTCGAGTCCACGAGCATGAAAAAAATGTTTCTAACTTAGCCATGGTATGGACCGGATAGCTTGTTTATTCAGCTTCAATTTGCTTTTTTTAAATCTCGATACGACCATTTGTTGCTGAGATATCGAACTTTAAATCAAATGAAATGACTAATGTTGCGTGTGCCTTTTAGAGTTGATTATACCCCCAAAAACCATGCAGAGTTATATTACGATCTAACGAACCGTTTTCTTTTTGCAAACGGTCAAACTTTTGAAAAAATTAAAGGGTCACGTTTTTTGAGATTAAACATGTCCTACTCATGGCTAAAGTGAAAAAAAATGTTTCGAGCTTAATCACAATTTTTTCTGCAAATACCGTTGAAATTTACAAAAAAAAAAATGCAAAATTTTGATTTTCACTACCGTCGGCATTAGCACTACGCGTACCACGTCGTTGAAGTGCGCGCAAAGTGAAGTATCCTTTGCAAATTTTGGATGCGTTGGAGTGCTCAGTTCAACGACGTGGTACGCTTTGGGTAATTCTAATGCTGACGGTAGTGAAAATCCACATTTTTTCAAGTTTTGGAAGCCTTAAAAAAAAGTATTTTTTTTAATTTCAACGGTATTTGCGGAAAAATTGTAGTTAGCTCGAAAAAAATTTTTTTTCACTTTAGCCATGATTAGGACATGTTTAAGCTCAAAAAACGTGACCCTTTACTTTTTTAAAAATTTGACCGTTTGCAACAAGAAAACGGTTCGTTAGATCGTAATGTATCTTTGCATGGTTTTTGGGGGTATATTCAACTGTAAAAGGCACACACAACATTAGCCATTTCATGAAGATTTGAATTTCAGCCGTTGATGTTCTAAAAAAATCATCAATTACCCGTTTTTTCTTGTTTTTTCAAATTCATGTCAAGGATAAATAAATCCCCTCAAAAATCGCAGCAGAACCTTGTAGGATGTTTATTCCAGTTTTCAAAACTGCCCTTAGATTTTCTGTGCTACCGTTGGTTGCTGAGATATCGTCAAAAGACAAAAATAAATGGTCCTTTTTGATTTAAAGTTGGTCGTATCGAGATTTAAACAAAAGCAAATTGAAGCTGAATACACAAGCTATCTGGTCCATACCAAGGCTAAGTTAGACATTTTTTTTAAAGCTCGTAGCTTTGAAAAAAAAAGCAAAAAAAATTCGCAATTTTCTTTCTCACACTACTTTCTAAAATTGCTGAAATATCTCAAAACCAGAAACTTGAAGCTTCAAAATGATTCTGAAAAATCACTAAAAATTCGGAAAATGTTTTTGACCCTTTATTTTTTCCTTTAGTGTATTTAAAGAAGTCAGCTGCAGAATCACAAATCAAAAACCCTGTATTTAACCAGATTAAACGTCGGTCACCATTTTTTTTTGTACATAACATCATCGGCCTTTTTTATTATTTTTATATATATATTTTTTAATTATTTAAAATCTAACAGGCATTGAAACGAATTTCGAATTTGTACAAAAAAATAGTTTTTCAAGAATAAAATAATTTTAATCGCAGCCATCTTGGAAAAACGACGACTAAATTAATATACTTACATAATTACGTTACATATTAATTATATAGACATCCAAAAAAAACGTCATCAAAGTTGGCCAAGAAAAAAAAGACGTATTTCTATTCTTATTCGAATTTATAACCTTATTTACTTGTCAAAACTACCACATCATATGACAGCTACTGTTTATTTTACAAATTATGACAGTCACTTGTCAAAAGTTTGACATAACTGAAAAGCTTAGACATGACCGCTATTTCTATCTCTCTCGTTCATAGCCAGAGTTGATGACGTTTTTTTTTTATGTATATTATAATTAATATAATCATGTAATCATTATAATTAAATATAATTATAAAAGTATGTATTACAAACCTGTGGTCTTTATGAAAAAATCTCTTTATTCGCTGGTAAACCACATCGCATGTGGGAAGTAAATAAAACGTTTTATAATAAACAACAGGGAAAATTCCCACCAGGCTCGAAAACAATGACCGACACTCCAGGCATCCGTATCTCTCCCAGTCCTCGCATTTATGTGAGCTACTCCGCAGTACATAACTCAGCAAGAACCCGCATCTGTCCGTTTCAGCGGGTTGGCACTCGAACCGCTTGGAGCCAGTTCAAGAGAGCGTCATAAAAACTCCACCGTATGGGGGTAACGGCACGTTTTACGATACGAGGAACTCCGACGTGCCAGTAAAGACTTATAGTCCGGGCGATCGGGCTGCCTTTCAAAGAAATTATGACCAGACAGTCGAATTGTTTCTGCCAGGTCTCCAATTGGACTTCATCCAAACATCCGCTCCGTTATTTGAAGCGGGCATTTTCAGTTAGTTGACATGGTAGAAATGAAAGATAAATACATGGCAAAAAAAGGGGTCGTTAGCCATAGAATGCGGTTAATTTTTAGGGTAGTCAACAGCATTTATGAATCATATAGTCGCATGAGTCCTTAAAGTTCTGAATAAAGTTTTCATTGGCTATTAACTGTTTGCTGTTTATATAAAACTTATTCGGTCGGTCGAACATTGAGCTCTGTTCCTGTGTTTGGAGTCATAGTTTGATTCGTGATTTGTCTTTGCTTCAATCATTTCGACGTGCAACCACAAGACTCTATGGTATTGTTAGATCTCCGTGTGATGTTAGACTACATTTATTCATTTTACCCCTCGAAAACGTGGTAATTTAATTTCAACCTACGGTATTATCCACAAGTATTCTGTAGAGATGAGGTATTTACTTGTGTTAAACGACGACATGCGACTACGTGGTCACAGCTTAAAATTAAATAATCAAGTTTATCATAAAAGATACAGATAGCGTATTCTATGTTATCGCCTTTTCACGACATAGAATTCTCTACCTGGTGATCTCGTAAACTGCCCATCGATAGTGGCTTTTAAATCGAATTTGGATAATTTTATTTGTTTTCTCGATGATACAATACGTCATACAAATATACGTTATTGCATAAATTGTTAATTGACATGAATTGTTCTTGGATTATAAATTATTTTCTAGCATTATAACAGTTCGGTGTCCTAGTAAACACTACCGCTTCGAGAGACATCTGAAATGTTAGCGAACGAACTAGTGGGGCCGCGATTATGTCTAGCAGTTTCTCGATTGACCAGCGGGAAATATAAAAACCCTGTCAAGGCGCGGAAGAGTCGCTCTTTAAAATAAATACGTGCGGTTCTTGTTGTGTAAAACGTACCCCGATATAAATTGTATATAAATTAGAATTAGTGTTAGTCAGTAGTTTATTTCACCATTGTGTTTCGTAAAATAAATTGTGTTTTAAAAGTGCTTATTTAATTTCCACACTAAAACGAACCCGATTTTGAATAACACGTTACAATAATAATTAATAAAAGATAGAGGTTCGAGCACCTATCGAATGAAATCGAAAAACGTTTTCAAAGAATTTTCAAATTTCAGTAATACTCCTAATTTCTCATTGTGTTTCTAATTTTCACTTAGATATATGTAAGCCTCGCCTTTCATCGATTTCAATAAGTAATCGATTATTAAAAAAAACGGTGTAATTAACTGGTCAAATTAATAGCTTAGATTAGATTAAAGATAAAGGTTGGGTTAGAGAAATAATATTTTCTTCAGCTTCTAATGACTCAAAAACTAGCAAACTATTATAGTATACGAAGTGTGTAAATTAAGTAACGAGACTGACTTTCTATTTTTATTTTATTCGAATATAATTCAGTATTGTCTCCTTCATAATAACTTTCTTGGGAAGCCAGACAGCGCTGAAGACGGTTCTTCCATTCCTCATACCAGTGTTGGAACTCATATACTTGAATAGCCTTCAGCTGGTCGGTTACATCTGTTTGAATGTTTTCTATGGTCCCTAAATAATGTCCCTTGAGGTGATTTTTTTAATCTCTGGAAGAGAAAAAAAGCCACAAGGACTCAAGTCAGGCGAATAAGGAGGTTGAAGAGCGACAAAAATATTTTTGCTCGCTAAAAATTCGTTTACTGAAATGGCTGTGTGACAAGGTCCCACATACATGACCCTTTTTCGAAGTTTTTCAAGAACCTCTCTGTAAAAGTGTTGATTTACTGTTTGGCCCGGGGCACAAACTCTTTTGTGGACAATTCCCTGGCATTCAAAAAAGCAAATCAGCATGAATTTGATCTTCGACTTGCTCGTTCTTGCTTTTCATGTTTTCTCATTCATGCATGTTTTTTTGTTCCTGCGCATTTCTAAAACGCACTAGAAAAAACCGGTTTACGAAAACAAATGACTCAAGTCAAGTTCAAACTTGTACTGAAGGTGTATTACATGTTAGCCTACCGCCTTTCCAAGTCCCGTCTCCGCAGTGTTGCTAGATTGGACGCTATGTTGCCAGTCTCATTACTTAATTTACACACCTCGTATTTAAAGATTCCCAAATTAGTCATTATTTTCTTTATTTCCTAACTATCCGAAATATTTATCCAAAAATGTTAAAATTGGAGATGCAGTATTGTAACTTATTGAGCAAGCAATTTCCAGAAAATCATAATCATAACATAGTATAAAACAAAATCGCTTCCCGCTGTCTGTCCCTACCTACCTGTGTATGCTTATGCTCGGATTTTGATGCGGTTTTTTTAATAGATAGAGTGATTCAAAAGGAAGGTTTATATGTATAATACATGCATAATATAGTAGAGAAACACTGATAATTTTAGAGGTATCTAATGTGATGTCGTAAATGAACACATTTTTTTGGGCTTACATTGCAAACGCTGGCTGAACCCTACGAGATAGATCAAAATAATGTACTACAGTATTGTACACCTTAAAAAGGTCTACAAAAAAAGTCCGCGTGCAACCATGTGAAACCGGGGCGGGTCGCTAGTAAATTATAAATAATAAAATGGATTGCGAATTATACGAAAAATCGATTTTTTATTACAGTTGTTTGTTGAGACGATGATTTTTTAACAATGTTTAAGGCGTGTGTGACCTTGTCAGAGCCAATAACCTTGGAAGGAGCCAGTTCCGGCACCGTATAACTACTGGGAGTGTTTGTCAGGATATTAATATTCTTTTCTGACATTTCACGATTTTTATAGAAGGCTGAACGGAAACAATAGTCCTTATGAACCCCAAAATACGCCGCCGAAGGCGAAGTTTCTCCGTCTCATCCCCCGTCCTATTGTTCCAGATCCCCCTCGGCCATGACGACGGAGGACAACGGAAACGTGGGGCTGCTGAAACCGATGTCGAGCAGCAACGAGGACCTCAGCGAGTACACGGACGCCGACGAGAGCATCTCTGCCCCCACGGAGTTTCTGGCAGAGGTGAATTTATATCACAAAGACTGAAGTAGGGGTGTCTGGCAATTGTCTGTTCCCCCCTTTAATTAACTTGGGGTAGTTTGTGGAGTGTGAATGTCGGCTAGTGACGCGGAAGTATTTAGGATGAAGCGACATCCTAAATGCAGCCCCATAATTTGGGGTTACTTATCGTTAATAAAATGGAGGTGACGTATTTCTACACACAATCTTTTTAAATAATACTATATTTACCAAAACTAGCACCAAAAATCGCCATTTGAAAAAATAGAGAATTTTAGAAAAGAGATTTAGAAGAGAGATTTAGAAGAGAGATTAGTTGTGCTCTATCACGTCAGGATTTTGAGATATCCTAACCTAAAAGTACAAAAAACACGGTTTTTTGACATATTTGAGGTTATGTAGCTTTGTGAATTTATTTTCTCGAACACCATGTATGGGATATTAAAGTACAAATCTCTCAAATATTTTTTTCGTCGAGATATCGAATTTTGAAAATTGTCTGTTCATATCATTTCTTTGCCAATACATTTAATTAGTACGTAAACCTTTGGTCATTATTTAAATTGTAATATTTCGGCGAAAAAAAAAGATATTTGAACAAACTCAACGGCATTTTAAGGTGGAAAATTTATACTTTAAGATCCCAAACATGATTTTTTTGAAAAAAAAATTCTCGAAGCTACATAACCTCAAATATGTCAAAAAAACTTGTTTTTTGCACTTTTAGGTTAGCATATCTCAAAATCCTGACGTGATAACTAAAAATACGTAAAACTAAAAATAGATTCGAAAAAAACATTAGAAACGTATTATGAGGAAATTCACGTTTTATCAGTCGCTTGTTTTTATAATTCATTAGTTGAATTAAACCCAGACAATATGCGATATTTCTTCTCTTCTTATTGTAATTTCATATCATAAATCATACTGCACCAAATTTACTTCTGAATTTTAATGCCAAAATAAGAAGTGAAAATATAATAATTTCTAAGTTAATATAGAAATTTCATTCCCACAATAAACTGTTCTCACTAGTCACAAAGATGCTGTCGAGCTCTTTGACAAAGTTAGTTGTTGATCAAATAACATGTTAAAATAATTACATTTTTTAGTCGTCTTTTAAACGCGTAAAGGCACTATTGAATCAAAATTTTAGCAGAATTGAACAACTCAGCAGTGGCGCAGCCAAGGGTGGAAGCGAGGGGCCAGCCCCCCCCCCCCCAAGGTAGCCAGCAACCAACAAAAAATCATGGTCGTTTTATGCATCTTCATACTTAATTGCAATTTTTGGTTTTTCATACGTTTATCATTGTTTAATAGACCTTAATAAAAACACACTCTTCAAGATTTTTATTTTCACGGAATAATATCATATTGTGTATGCTACTACAAATAAAATAAAATATGACTGGGAGTCTCATTTGATTTATCCTAATATATTTTTTCTTCTTCGAGAAATCGCACTTTGAAATAGTTATTAACAAATAAAACAAAATAGTTATTAACAAATTGAAAGTTTGTTAAGTTTTATTTTAAGAAAGTTATTGAAAGATTGAAAATATTTTCATTAAAATTGAAAATTTTGTTTTACTTCAAAAAAATTTATACTCAGGAATTATTGAGGGCGCTGTTTATGAATTTGATGTTATTTTTTCGGCCTGTGTTATTATTGTTAACCATATTCATACACCTGTCTACTCAGTATTTTACTATCTGGTATAACACCATAGAACGCAATCTGTTTAATATTTTAAGACACCTCAACTTCAACTCAAGAACCGCTTTTAATAAAATACACTTCTCGCAAAAATTAAAGGAACAAAAAAATTTTCGAAATTTTTTGGCAATTTTCAACAGGCTGTATTTCAGTGAAAAATGGCCGTACAGGAAATAAAAAAACATAGCTTTTAAAGCTTGAAGACTCTAGTTTTCGAATTTTTTTGGTTAAAAATTTTTTGGAGCACCGGTAGCCATGCAATTCTTGGATAAAGCACGAAGAAAAAATTTTCCAAATTTTTTACATTTTTTTTTCGCTCTACGGGCATGGAAAAATTTTTTCGAGCTAGACCAATGCATAGGTCGCATAGCCTGTTTATTCAGCTTCAATTTGCTTTTTTAGGGAGTCAGATACGACCATTTGTCTTCAAGATATCGAATTTTGAATGCAAAAGGATCCTTTTTCACTCAACTGCCGATATCTCTGAAACTACTGGTCGCCCAGCGAGCGGACAGGGGGTTTCGTTTTCTGCAGAAAATTTCCTACAAAAATCTGTCATGGTTGATTGGAAAACATTTTTTTTTCCACCTGTAACGTTAAGGTGAAAAAAGAGCAAAAAAAATGCCATTTTCCCTTTTTTTGGTTAATCGACTGTATCTTCGATAATATTGGGGGAAATGCTTAGGTTAGAAGAAAATTTTACTGTCTAATGTACCCCAAAGGCCCCCCTAAATCGGTAGATCGATCGGTTCAGCGGTTTCCCTGGACCGATTGATTGAAATTTTGAAAAAATTAAGGGAACAAGATTTTTGTTCCTTAAACTTGACTTAATCTTTTCAAAAATCAATAATTTCGTTTTTTTTTACTTTTCACTCAATTTTGAGTTTTCTGAAAATTGATTAACAAAAAAAAAATCCAAAAATTTTTTTTTCAAAAATTTCGAAAATTTCAAAAAAATTTTTTTTTTTTAATTTAAAAAAAAATTGAAAAAAAAATTTTTATTTTCGTTTTTAAGAAAATCAGTTTCTGACAAAAATTTTCATTGATGACTGATTCACCGCCGGCATTAGCGTTATCCAAAGCATACCACGTGGAGGTTGCACGGTCGGATTTACGCTTCTTTTGTGGTTACGCACGTGTGTTAATGATTCTTCGGAAAAAATGAGACCCTGTGGTTCGTCAGCTCCACAGTATTTACCGACTCCACTCATTTTCCGAAGGGTGTGTGTGTCAGTGTCGTGTAAGCAATTTTTAGAAGAAAAATGAGACCCCGTGGTTCGTCAGCTCCACAGTATTTTACGACTCCACTCATTTTTTAAAGTGTGTGTGTGTGTGTGTGTGTGTGTGTGTGTGTGTGTGCGTGTGTGTGTGGGTAAAAAATGTATCGCTCAGAATTTCGCACAACGAGTACCGTGGGCGCCTTACGGGTATCAACTTTAATTTTATTCAATAAAATTTTTTTTAAGGAAAATAAAGGTTTGAATGTGTCCATAGCTTGAGCGAGGTGTCAGAAATGGCCTCTTGTTTTTTTTTATTTTTTTTAAATTTTCCAAAAAAAAATTTTTTGGAAATTTTGGAAATTTTTGAAAAAAATTTTTGTTTTTTTTTTTTGTTAATCAATCTTCAGAAAACTCAAAATTGAGTAGTCAAAAAAAAAATGAAATTATTGATTTTTGAAAAGATTAGGTCAAGTTTAAGGAACAAAAATCTTGTTCCCTTAATTTTTTCAAAATTTCAATCAATCGGTCCAGGGAAACCGCTGAACCGATCGATCTACCGATTTAGGGGGGGCCTTTGGGGTACATTAGACAGTAAAATTTTCTTCTAATCTAAGCATTTCCCCCAATATTATCGAAGATACAGTCGATTAACCAAAAAAAAGGGAAACCGGCATTTTTTTGCTCTTTTGCACCTTAACGTTACAGGTGGAAAAAAATTTTTTTTCCAATCAACCATGACAGATTTTTGTAGGAAATTTTCTGCAAAAAACGAAACCCCCTGTCCGCTCGCTGGGCGACCAGTAGTTTCAGAGATATCGGCAGTTGAGTGAAAAAGGATCCTTTTGCATTCAAAATTCGATATCTTGAAGACAAATGGTCGTATCTGACTCCCTAAAACAGCAAATTGAAGCTGAATAAACAGGCTATGCGACCTATGCATTAGTCTAGCTCGAAAAAATTTGTCCATGCCCGTAGAGCAAAAAAAAATGTAAAAAATTTGGAAAATTTTTTCTTCGTGCTTTATACAAGAATTGCATGGCTACCGGTGCTCCAAAAAATTTTTAACCAAAAAATTCGAAAACTAGAGTCTTCAAGCTTTGAAAGCTATGTTTTTTTATTTCCTGTACGGCCATTTTTCACTGAAATACAGCCTGTTGAAAATTGCCAAAAAATTTGGAAAATTTTTTTGTTCCTTTAATTTTTGCGAGAAGTGTACTTTATTCTTTTTTTTTATTCATTTCGCTTATCCAGAGATTATTGGAGAAAGTCTGTCCGACATGATACTATACAATATCCTGCGACTGTCACTTTTTATTCCATATCTGCCCAAACTGGAGGCAATTACACGGAATCCACTTCGTCCAATTACGACGTTTTCCCGGTTCACGGTCCTGCGTTCATCACAACGCTCGAAGCTAATTACTTTCCGAAAACCGGTTCAATAAGTCCCAGGGGCATCGGAAACTTTAAAACGGGTCATCTGGCCGGAAACGTTATTGTTAAGTGATCGTTTTTCTTTTTTTCCAGTTCCTGTCGGCTGTCATGTTAAAGGACTACCTAACCGCACTGAAGTACTGCAAATTAAGTAAGTATTTCAGGTGTTGGTTTTTTGAATTGTTTGCCCCTCAATGTGGGTTTTAAAATTATCCAATCTCTTAACAGAAGTTGTCATCTTTCAGTCTAGGACCAATGAATCTTGTGTCCCTTTTGTGTCGTTCTCTTTTCGCTGATATACACCCTAGGAAATTGCACCTTTATATATTGGCGATACATGTGTAGAAGAGAATACGTTAAAAGACACCAGTAAGGACAGACAAAGACAGTTAGATGCCACATTGTTTCACGCTTGTGCACGTATTAGAAACGTATGAGACCTGCGCGTAATATAAATTTGGAGTGGGGAATTACCTAGACGCCTATCGCCGAATTTGAATGCAACTCAGTACTTTTTGGCAGCTATGGATGTGTACATCGACTTAGCTGTATGAAACGAAATTCTTACGTAATTCTGACTTTTACAATTATCCCATACACTTAAAAGAATCCGACAAAAATACCAAGGCTAGTGAAGTCCGAGTTACACAGCACAAACTCTATAAAACAATGTGCTAAACTAATGCACGACGATGAGACGTTATGATGAGTGATGTAATTCAGGCTTCTCGCTTTTTGTGGCCTTTCGTACGCTTACCATATGCAAGTAAGGTAAATTAGCGCATTGTCACGGTTATTTCATGTATTACGCTTTCATGTATGTTAATTTTTTGTTTTACTTTTTGTACAGTTTAATGTACATACCTATTGCTTGTGTCATTCAGGAACATCGGCTGTTCTCATTGCTTGAGCGTATGTGTATGTTGCCACGACCAGTAGTCTTCCTGCATTTCTTCTCGTTAAACGTGAGCGATTTGGCCTATGTATATGGTTGTAGAGGGAAAATGATCGTTCCACATCTACTGAAGTTACAGGTGCAAATTCGAAATAGTTCACATGAACAAAGGACGACACGACACGCACATTATTTTCACGAATATCACACAGTTGTTTGTATTACTAACAGTTTTTTGTTGTCAACACTGGACAATACACGTGTTACTACTATTTCTATACTTTTAGTCGCTATTTGCAAAACCCGTTTATTAGCTATCAATATCCGGGGCATTAACGACCTTATTACCGCAAAATCTGTTATTTCATCCACTGTCAGCCACAGAAATTTATTGCGTATGTCTTCTTTGATATTTCCCATGATACGTTGATATATCTTCTGCAAATATGTTTTACGCAATGTATGGCTACTAGACATTGGAAAATCGGATACTTATTTGGCAAAAAAAAAAAAGTCTAAAAGAAATATTGTCCACCACGTTCCACGCAAGGCGCAAAACATTATGGACAAATCAAACCAAAATTCCACTTTTCTAACCATACCAGGTATATTTTTTTGATATTCGAATCTAAATGTCTTTTACACTCTCATGTAAAATAAATACAGAACACATAAAATATATTATCCCTCTACTGTAAAACCCTTGTAAATTTTAATCATCTTTTTAAGTCTATTCACAAATAGGGTAACGACTGTGCCACTATTGCAGAAATTCACACAAAATCAGGTAATATGTAAATACAGTACACGAATTCACGAGTGACCAACTCTTGACAAAAAAATTATTTTCAATGCGGCGGTCGACCCGTTTACACTGTCGGCAGGTAGAACACTATGGGAATAGCTCGCCGTTTTAGGGAGAAAGTGTATTACGGCGTCCCGGATTCCCGCGAAGACTTGGTTGGAGATAACATACTACGCACGGACAGTGGCGTGGGTATACAAGGGCAAGAAATATGCGCTTAAAAAATTCTGTTTTACCTTAGTCATAACATAGTAGTATAAAACAAAGGCGCTTCCCGCTGTCTGTCTGTCCCTATGTATGCTTAGATCTTTAAAACTACGCAACGGATTTTGATGCGGTTTTTTTTAATAGATAGAGTGATTCAAGAGGAAGGTTTATATGTATAATACATACATAATATAGTAGAGAAACACTGATAATTTAGAGGTTTATAATGTGATGTCGTAAATAAACACATTTTTTGCGCTTACATTGCAAACGCTGGCTGAACCCTACGAGATAGATCAAAATAATGTACTACAATATTGTACACCTTAAAAAAGTCTACAAAAAAGTCCGCATGCAGCCATGCGAAGCCGAGGCGGGTCGCTAGTTATAAATAAAAAGTTATAAATAAAATAATAAATCTGATAAATGGATTCCGTTACTTGTAGGATTTTTTCCTATTTATGCATGATGATCCACTTGCCCGTCACTCAGTTACGTTGCGGCAAATAAAGGATTTGTTTTTATGGTTCTTTATGTCTACTATAACTTTAGGGTCTACTATACCCATACCAATTTTGACCAAACAAGACAACTGCGTCATAAGTCATAACTAGTGAATTCTGCAAGCAACCTAATTTAAATCATTTTCCTAAAAGTAGAAATTACTATAGATTAAACTATAGCTTTTGATTCATGAAAAGTAGTATACCGACTTATGTAGATTTCTGTACTCCATTGTCTACTAAAACATCTAAATTTCTAGAAATAACACCCCGTTCAACGAGTGCTCCGTGAATGCTCTAATAAAAGCGTCTGTTTTCCAGTACTACAATACGAGCCCAACAATGCGACTGCCAAGGAATTCTACCCGCTCATCCTAGAAAAGCTCCAGCAGAGTAAGTTTTACAATTATAGTATATGCGGGCGAATGAAGCGCCATCTACCCTCTCTCAAAAGCAAATTAATGTAGGCGTATTTACATAAAACGTGTGACACGCTTCGAGGAAGTCTGTTTCAAACGGATTTAGTAACCGTAATGTTCTGTCATATTTCCCTGCAATTCATAAGAGAAAAGCATTTGCTATTTATATGCATACAATATGAGGTTGCTTGTCAAACTTCGGAGGGTTAGCGCCTGACGTACATAAGCAACAAAAAGCAGCTCCCACAAAAAACTAAGTATTGACTGAGCTGCTTCTTTATCGCCCATTTAAAACTTGTATTAGGTATACGAGGTGTGTCTATTAAATAACCGAACTGCTGTCATAACACTTTTTATTCATTACCAATTACAGTAGCAACTTTTTCGTCTTCAATGTACTCCCCTTGGCGATCTCTACATCGCTCCATACAACATAAAAAAAAGTCAGGGGGCAAGGTCGGGCGAGTATGGTAGATGTTCCAACACATTAATGCCGTATTTTGCAAAAAACTCCTTCACAGACAAAGCAGAATGGGCCGGTGCATTGTCTTGGTGAATCTTCCATGATTTGGTCTTCTACAAATTGTGTCTTCGTCTTCTCACACGCTCACGAGGGGCCGTCAGAACCTCGATGTAATAATGTTGACCGTCTGACCCAGTTGACTAAGGGACCTCATGCTCATCCTGGCTTTTTTTGCCTTGACGAGTTCGGGCTCTTCCAATGCACGGATTGGCGCTTTGTTTCGGGGTCGTAAGTAAAAAAAAACACGATTCATCAAAAATAATCACCGTATCTAACAAGCCTGGATCAGTGTCAATGTTGTTTAGAATGTCAGCGCAAATGTTCATTCTTGATTTCTTTTGTTCGGGAGTGAGGAGTTTTGGCACCATTTTTGCGCAAACTTTGCGCATGTTGAACAATTCATGCAAAATCTGGCGAAGAACACATTGTTTGTCGATTCCTGTTATTTCAGCAAGCCCCGGATCCTTAGACGACCATCTTCGCGGATTAATTTACCAATTTTTTCAACGTTTTCATCCATTTTTGACGTTGAGGGCCGTCCGGGGGGGCGGATAATTTACATCAATTTCTATACATAACATTCAAGGTCAACGTCGATACCAACCTAAATATTGCCTGGATTATATTTTGTAACCAATGCCAATATAAATATTTTAAATTTACTATGACCTTGAATATTACATGCAGACATGAGGTAAATTATAATAGTGTCAAGCTGCTATTAAAGTAATGATTGAAGAGCAAGAGTACTTTCAAGAAAGATGTTTACTCATTGTAGAAATATGCCACGATTATATTAAAATTTTTCGTTCAATATTTCATAACTTATTTTAAATTAAAATAAAGTTAATTTAATTTTTTACTGTTACATAACTACAAAGCTGCTCTATTTTTACGTACCTACCAATAAAAATATGCCGTTTTTTCTGAAATCAATAATAATAATAAGTATAGAAAGTATTTGTATATTATCGTGGTAGTACAAAAGTTCAACGGTCAAGGAAACGATCTAAAACTGCTCCATCCCCCACATTTATTTGGGTATAGGGGCATACGAAAGTGATTGATTAAGACGGAAGTGAGTACCCCACAAGGATCTGACTTGGATTCTTCTGCTTTATTTGTATATTTAACTAGCTTGAGTTATAATTTGTACATTACTGTGGCTTAGCATCTACCTTTTTGTGTTACTACAGCAAATACGTTCTATTTTTGCATTTTGGTAATGCCTTTGTATTGTTGCTAATACAATACAATACAATACAATATTTATTCATCATCTGTAAGTACAGTAATAGTACATATGATATGTCAAATAGTATAAAACGTATAAAAGTGTATAAAATGTATAAGCTGTATAAGCTGTATAAGCTGTATAAGAGAGATATAATGGATAAAATGTATAAACTGTATAAAATATATAACATATATAAAATATAGTACAGAGTAAAACATGTAAAACAGAACTAAGATGTTAAAATGACATGGATTAATTATTTAAAACCGTTTTAAAGTATTTAAACCGGTAGCAAGTCAGAAATAAAGGATTTGTGAGAAAAAGGCCCCTCTTTTCATTTCTTTCCAATTGAAAAAATGAACTCACATTTTGCCATACTACAAAGAATTATTTAAAAATTCATTAACGGTATAAAAGGTCTTTTCAATAAAAAATAATTTGATTTGCTTTTTTAAATGCGTGATAAGTTGCAATTTCTTTTAGGTTTACTGGTAACTTGTTGTATACATATTATATAAATCTACATACTTATTATGTTTCCAGTGACTGCAGACGACGGAAGCAGTAACGAAAACGAAAGCGAAGACGAAGAAGCGAGTGACGGCAACAGTTCCAGTTCCGCGGAATCGGATAACACCACAAGTTCGGAAGAGAGCAGTGAAGGCCACGGGGTAATAGAATAAACTTTGCTTAACGTTTTCTCGTTATTTTGAACGTTCTAGTTATCGTTAAAGGTAAAAATAATATAAATAAAATATACCCACATTTGGTTTATGGAGGATGACAGCTTGAGTAAATTCTAGGGTAGGAAATTGCACCATTACATATTGGCGATACATGTGTAGAAGAGAATAAGTTAAAAGACACCAGTAAGGACAGACAAAGACAGGTAGATGCTACAGTGGTTCACGCTTGTGCACCTATTAGAAATGTATAACCTAACAGGTTGTGGGGTGGGATATTGCCTACACACCTTTCGTTGAATTTGAGTGGAGTGGAACTCAGTACTTTTTCGCCGCTATTGGCGTACACATTGACTTAGCCGTATGAAACGAAATTCTTACGTAATTCTGACTTTTACAATTATCCCATACACTTAAAAGAAGTGTACGAACATAATTGTATTTATTTTCAAATATTTGTATTCCTTAATTAACCGGTCTGCAAGAAAATAAAATTGAAGTTCTATAAAAAATAAAAAAATAAAAATATAAATCAACCCGGTTATAATACGAAAGCAAGAAAAAAATGCCTATTGAATAAGTGGTTCAAAAATGTCGCCCCTTTGTGCTTCGCAAAAACCTACTCTATCGTAAAACTCAGTTCTTACGCGTTCTAACACTTCAGGGGAAATATTATTTAGGACTTGTACAATTCTGGCCCGTAAATCATTTAAATTTCGTGGTCTTTCATGTTCATGTCCGTAAATAGTTTGTTTTAAATATCCCCAAAGGAAGAAGTCGTTGGGCGATAAATCGGGGGGATCTGGGTGGCCATTTAATTGTGCCCGTAGTACTAATAAGTCGCCCAGGAAATGTGGTTTCCAAGAAATTTGTTACTTGTCGGCTGTTGTGAACCAGGCAGCCGTCTCGTTGAAACCACACATTCTATTTACGCAAACACGGCTAAACTGATTCCTTATTTCGATTATTGTACTTATTGTTAGAGTCTAGAGAAGAATACAATTCACACGTACGCATTGTAATTTATGGGCGGGGCGTCCCGCCTACATCATTTTATTGATTCCCTATTGATCTAAACACAGAGACACACAATAAAAGAGAAGAAGAGGCAGAGAATAAATTATAACAGCTTTAAAACAACATATCAGTCTGGCAACTAAGGATATAATATTTCTCTGTCAGTTCCCTTTATTTGAAGAGTTTATTCTTTTCTTATTTATTAATGCTCGGCTTTGAAATCTTGCACTTTCCTATGGTGTTTATATTTCTTTATAACACCATTTTATACACTACCATACTTTTATTCGTGTTTTGGGGATTTCCAGAAGGGGACCTGACTATTTAACGAGGACCTCTGAATTTCACAGTTCTAGATGTCTAGAAGTCTAAATTAGTAGACAGTGTCCAGTGAATAGTCCCATGAATACCAAGGTTTTTGCAGCAGTCTTAGCAATTCCGTGTTGCATTTTGAGTCAAGGCCTTTAACGAAGAGTCCCCCTTCATTTGCCGCTCTTTGTGATGACACAATGTTATCCACCTTTCGAGAGTGGTTTTGTGACTGCTCCTGGGAATAAGAAAAAAATCCTTTGCCAGTGTTGTTGTTATGACCAGGAGCTTAGCAGAAAATAATACTTTAGTTACATCTGGCTAATTCCTGCATTATGTTGTGTCATTCCCAGAGAAACCTCGAATCAACTCTCTATGACTTCAGAGCCAATTGTGAAGCCTAAAGCCGCATTCAGATTCACGCGTAACTCGCGCTACGGAATATAATTTTGCGTAGCCTCTTCGAATTCTGGCGTAACGTAAATAAGTGAGGTTATTAGTTATTCGTGTTGAAAATGTTCTGGCTACAAAAATTTACATTGTCAAGAAATATGAATGATTTCATTCAAATTTTAATGCTCGAATATAATTGTTAGTGGCAAAAGACAGCAATTATAAATCAAATAAATATTACTGTTGTTTGGTTAAATATTACCCGGTGATTGTAATAAATATATACAACACTGAAGTTTTTTATTGAAAATTAAGAATAATCCTTAATACACTATAAATAATCATATGTTATGTTATTAATTTTATTATACGTCTACTATGCTAATCAGATCTATTTCATCACAAATTATTGTTTCATAATCGTACACCATTTACCTGGATTACCTGTATGGTAATCTTTTTAGGCTTTCAGCCAGTCTGATTAAAAATCCATCAACACCAGTAAGTCTGGTGAAGTTTGTGATACTGGCTCTTTTATAAAGTCTAAAACAGCCTTCGTTAATTCACTATGCTGATCAGCCTTCTTTCCTTAAACACAAGTATTATAAAACAAATTACATAATTAAAATGAAATTAATTATGGTGCTTGAATTAATAAAATGTGCAGATTCGTAAAATTAGAAATAATAACTCACTTTTTTTACTTTTGGAGTATTCTCATTGTCAGTGTCATCCAATTTATCATCAGTAGAAGAAAATGAAGAGGTAGTTCTAGAAAACAACAGAGATTAAATCTATTGCCAGCATTAGTCATTGCATGTAATATTTTTAATAAATTAAAAAACAATCGAAATCTCGATGGTATCACTTGAAAGAAACTATTATTGTTAAAAACACAATATCATGTTCATTTAATTACACATTAACAAATAGGTACTTATAAGAAAGGTTATACTTACGGATTTCTTTCTACAGTGTCACTTAAGAACGTCATTATTTTGTAGTATTTAAAACTAGTCGTTTTTAAGGTTTGTTGCGATCCTGATGCACCGCTGAGAATATATTCTTTCAATTTATTTTTTTTCTCGGACATACCTATTGGTCCCTCAAATATTTCCATTTGACCTTTATCATTCATCATTACCATTTCATCATTTACGACAATATCATAAATAGATTCCTCATAAAATTTAAAACATCCATGTTTTAAAATATCGCCCACCTCTTTAGTACAGTAACCACACATATAAACCTACGATATGAAAAATAATGTTAAATAAAACAAAACAGGAAATCAGAAGATAGACATCACAAATTAGTAATTACCCTTACCTCCATTTTTGCAGGTTATGTTTTCTGCTACCACGCAAAAAGTTAAACTTATTTCAATTTTTGGCGTAATGTCCTTGAAGTGTACGCGTAAATTCAAATTTGTTAATTTAACCATATTTCGTAGCGCGAGTTACGCGTACGCGTTACGCGTGAATCTGAATGCGGCATAACTGTGGGTGTATACGCAAATTTGTGTGCCACTGACGTGGTTCTGCATACATCGATTGTATCTGACCACTTACTAGCGATTTGAAGAAGCTAAACAGTTGCCGCATATTCACTAACAATGCAGTTTGTTTTTATTTTACTTAATATTTTGCATAAATTGCAATAAAAGTTCCAATAAATTTTCAAATTGAAAGTAAAATAAATGCAGAATATTATCAAGCAGATTCTTTTAAATCGACTCAGGTATTCATAAACAATTAAATCAGTGTTTTATTATTTTTCTCTTAACTCTTAATTAATGAACAGCAAACACCATTGCACGTTTAATATTTATTTCCCCGGTAATTTTCACTTAACTAAATTGCATCTCCAAACTCAATATAATTTCAGCATGCGTTGAAACACTCCAGAAGATCAAATTTTAGCATAGACCAGATAATATTAAACCGGTTATAATGGAACCGAGGAAAAGTTAAATGTATTAATGTTGTTCTCGACCGAACTTTCAACTTCAACCGCAATTCTGCCATACTTTGTTTAGGTAAAACTTCTCAAAACTCTGGTTGCTGTTAAAGGTTACACAAGTAAAACTTTCTGAGACCGGATTTTTACATCAAAGGCCTCTCCGAAGCAGCGTAAAGGATATTTCACGAAATCGGATCTTCTCTGTGGTTGGACAGTGCGATGCACCGTAAATTGTCCCCCTTGTAACTTGGTTATTTATGTCTCGATTTGAAAATTTAAAAAACTATTAGTAATAATTTTCTAGCAAGAGTTTTATGTCATAATAAAAAATGTGTGACCCTCAAAACAAATGAATTACATAGTTATAGTAATTTTTTTAATAAAACCCTATTGGGATCTGACATTGGCTGGTACGACATCGAGGGGTTAAAGTAGTAACCACTGAAATACTCCTGCCATCTGTAGCTTTGCTTTGACATCGACGTCAAATACTCTTTTTATAACATAAAAGATACACGATGGTGTTGAAATATTTCTTCCGCGTATGTAAGAGTTTGTATAAAGATCGTTATTATGTAATAAATTGTGGCAGTATGGCAAAAATAATTTAAATGCCCAATTCATCAAGTCCCAAAGTCAAACAAATGATTTGTGGTTGATCAATTGAATTGAATGGAAAATCGCTTTAAAAGTGAAAGAAGTTACCCCAAAAATGAAACTGTGTTCCTTACATTTAAAGAAAGGCTACATGTTACCGGTTAATAAAGACCAGTGACATATTAAGTTAAATTACCTCTTTACAAAAGTACCTACGTATATACGAGGTGTGTAAATTAAGTAATGATACTGATTTTTTTATTTTTTTTTTATTCGAGTAGAATGACAATGCAGGATTGTCTCCTTCAAAATAACTTCCTTGGAGGCCACACAGTGCTGGAGACGGTTCTCCCAATCCTCATAGCAGTGCTGAAACTTAACTATCCTCCAGCTCGTCGGTTACAGCCGTTTGAATGGTCCCAAATCGTGTTTTCTATGACGTGATTTGAGGTGATTTTTTCAATCTCGGGAAGAGAAAAAAGTCACAAAGACTCAAGTCAGGCGAGTAAAGAGGCTGAGGAGCCACATGAATGTTTTTACTGGCTAAAAACTCGTTTACCATACTGAAATGGCTGTGTGACAATGTCATGATGCAACATCCAGTTGTTCATGTTTAGTCTCACACACATGACCCTTTTTCGAAGTTTTTCAAGAACCTCCCTGTAAAAGTGTTGATTTACTGTTTGGCCTGGAGGCATAAACTTTTGTGGAAAATTCCCTGGCTATCAAAAAAGCAAATCAGCATGCATTTGATCTTCGACTTGCTCATTCTTTCTTTTTTGGGTCTTGGCCAGCTTGAAGTGTGCCAGACATTCCATGCTTTGGCGCTTGGTTTCCGGGTCTTACAGAAACACCCAAATCTCATCACCAGTAATGACACGTTCCATAGAATGGTGATCATTTTCAATCGATTCCAAAAAGTCAAGACGCCTTTCTTTCCTGATGTCCTTTTGTTCCTGCGAAATATTTTTTTTGGAACTATTTTTGCACCTGTATAATACCACCATAACCTACCGATCGGGCGCTACGTTGCCATTCTCATTACTTAATTTACACACCTCGTATACATTACTTATTAATTTTTATGGTGAATCAGGTTTTTTCGTTATAATTTGCCACCCCTTTAAAAAGTATTTTTTCCAAGTATGTTAACCAAAAAACAAAGAATATTGCAAAATTAAAGAAGTTAACTTGAGCTATTTTTCAAATGAAACACCCCATATATTGTCACATTTTTTGAAATCAACTTAATTTCCACATTCCAAAAATATATAATACTAGTCTAATTAGCTAATTCCTGGCTATTAGAAATAAAAAAATGTAACGTTCTATCACACTGGCTATGGGTCACTAATAATAACTTGAATTAACCATTTTTTTTTTTTAAATTCAGCGATTATCTTATATTTTTTTGATGAACACATTAAAAATTTTCAAAAAAAAAATACTTTTATTTATCAGTTTTTTCTATCTTAAGAAATACGGGGTGGAAAATTATAAGGAAAAACCCTGTGCATACAACAAGATTCATTCGTCCTTTTTACTTTAAGAGAGTGGCTCGTAGCCTGATTAAAATTTTATTTTAGTTTCATACAAATAAGCATTATTTAATAAACGAAGGTTGTTTTATGATTGGCTTCTGTATTTTTTCCAAAAACTGTTATAAAACATACGTTAGCGTAATACAACTAGAAAACCAACGCAAAATCGACCGTAAAGTCTGTAAGGAGAGTTCCGTGGCCAAACATCATTCTCGCTTGTCAGAAAATTGTGGCAGTTGGATATTTGTGGACCTCATAAAACGTTGTTTATCGGGCGTTACGAGGAAGCTTGCGACTTTTAGCTGCCTTATTTTCTTGGTTTATCTAGTTCGGAAAGTTGAAATGTCGTATATATCGACGTGGTACCCATTAAATTGGTGTACACCGACTGTTCGATTAATCTGAAACTGTGTTGCGGAATATACTTGTACATATACAGTGTTATAGCGAACACATCCGGCGGCATACTAACCCAGACACATATGAATTGGACCTCAGAAATTAACAACACAAATTTATATTTCTAGGTTATTGTTAGTTAATGCAATAAATAGCAAATATTAATGATTAATTGCTAACACCATATATTAGTAAATACATTTAGTTGCTTTTGTAACTTTAATTACAATAGATTTTTAAATACTAGTTCGGAAATATAATGATGCCAGATTGTTTGAAAATCATTCAGTATTCGAAATAATTTTGACCAGCATATGGACAGGGCCGTAGCTAGGTCGCTACTGCTGTCAGGGCCTTACTTTTTATAACCAGGGCATGTCTTAAATTTTTGGGATTGGGACAAGGGGACACTCGGAAAAAATAAAGGTGTGCCGGTAGGCGCGAAAATAGCGCCGCAGGCGAAAATTTTTCAAAATTTCAAGGACATGCGTTTTCCTGGCATTTCAGAATTTCAATGAAAAAAATCATTTATGCTAAAATATAGACTTTCCCAAGAATAATTTTTGAACTTTGATCCGGCCATAAAAATAATATAAACCTTGGCCGGGGGCTCACCGAGAAAGTTAAGATGATTGTGTTTATAGAAAATGATCGAACTGACGCCGCAGGTGAAAATTTTCAAAATTTTAAAATTTGTTTTGTTTTATATTTTTCGAAAAATAAATAAATGGAATGGAACGATGGAATGTTTTAATAATTCTATCTAGTTTTACAAAAAACAATAAATATTTATTAGATTTTCGTCTCTATTTTTTTTGAAGTCTTCTGTCAGCGCGAAATTTCGGCTTGCCAGGGCGCCGCCCTGATCCGCCCCCACCTGGTTACGGCCCTGCATATGGATGGATACTTTGTGTTTGTTTATCGTTAAGTAACTATTTTTTTCAACATTAAAAAGATAAATGATTTTAAAAATGTATATATTTAAAAAAAATGGCTGGTGCATAAATATGCAAGTAGAAAAAAAGAACAGGAAAAACGGGTAGTGAAAGATAATAAGGATGTTTTATTTTAATGAGAGGAAAAATGAGTAGAAAAGGGCACACGAAAGTTTTCAAAAAAAAATATAAATCAAAACAAACTAAAGATTTTCTCACAAACATCATTCAGTTACAAATAGTGCAGTATAGTTTTTTGTAAACACATATCAACTATTATAATAGTACTTGTATTCAATTCTGACTTCTTGCTGTCAACCAAGAAGGCTAGAACAAAGGAGACAGAGCTACGGCTTTTCGTTGTATAACGCGAGGGATTCGAATATGTCCGCCTCCAGAGGCGCTGTAAGCAGTGTCGTTCTGTACTAATCTGTGTGCGTTAGAGTCTGTGTGAATATCCGTGGTGCGAATAGTGATATGTGGCAGACGCTCGATATGTTTCTTTAAATTGTTGTTATCTTTACAATTACAAATTTTCGTAATTATCAATATGAAAATGTACTCAAAATATTTCATGCGTGCTTCAACGTTAACAATACAACACAGGAACATATTTCGTTTCATACATACGTCAGTAATTTGATATAATGTCCGGTTATTCTGACGCTTCGGAACGCTTCTTTCATCACACAATGCGACACTTACGAACCATATTTATTTAACATTCGGATTGTATTTTTATTAAAGCCAAACAGCATGTAAAAAGCATTAAAGCCAAACAGCATGTATTTTATTAAAGCCAAACAGCATGTAAAAAAGCATTAAAGCCAATACGCATTAACAGCCTACATTCATAAACGGTCACATGTGGTACGCTGCTCATCATGTGACTTTCGCAGATCACGTGACGTCGAGCACAGCACTGCTTAGAGCGCCTTCTGGACAGATATGAGACCATGACACCGAACGACTTCGGTCTTCGGTCTCCTTAGTCTTCTTGCTGTCAACAAATGTCGAGTAATACGACCACCGAGATTTAGAACAGACTAGAGGGAATGCATTACATTTGCCCTATATGTAAAAATTGGTATAAACATAGTCCTACCAATATGGCGGGCTTGCCAGATGTGTACTTAAAATTTTTAGGGGCTACGACAAAAATTATATATCATCAATTTTAAGAGTAATAAAAAGATTTACAGATGAATTGTTTTAGCATTGACAGCAAGTATTTGTTGCCATCAAATTTGAACTATCATTACAAATAAATATAAAATATAAGGCTATATATACTATCTTACTATCTTATATAGTATATACCTTATATACTATCCAACTAAGTTAAAAAAAGGCATGCATTCAAAACCAGACAGGAGCAAGCTTGTCTAGTTTTCTGTAAAGAAATTTTTGGAGACCTAGATGAAATACACAAATGGATATAAGAGTATTTGTATCTATCATTTAAAAATAAAGATTTGAAAAATCACACTTCATATTATAACGAATAATTCAAATTTTGAACTAACGAGATGTCTAAAATTACTTTAATGAAGAGTTATATAGATATAGTAATAAAACCAAAAACAATTTATTATCCGTTAAATTTTTTATTTACAATGTAGTTGAAACATTTATATAAAACATGTATAATAAAACACGAGGCCTCTTGAAGTTGATGGTACAGATTCCTCTTGAAATGATGATTCCTCCATAACATTCACCACTTCTGTGATTTCCCTACTCATTTGTTTTACCTCACTTATTGAAGATGGCGATAGACTACATTCCATTGGCTCGTCATCATTTACTGGTGCTAATAAAAGCGTTAGAACAGAATTTTCTCTTCAACGTACCAGGTGGGCAAATTTCGATGTTTTTATAGGGTATCTCGGTAACTGTAAGGGCTATGGAAAAATGAACCCACCTTTCCCGACCTCTTTTTTTCGAGATAAATTCATTGGTGAAAACCAGAATTTGCTATATCTTTTCGTTTTCGAGTTGTAAACGAAAATTGATTTTTTTGAGTTTTCGATTGGTGTCGATAACTCGGTTGTTTGTAAAATTAGAAGAAATCTGTTTGCACGTTCTACAGGCACTTTTTTTAAGTAGAATAGGATTTCCTTAACATATTTTTTATATCTTGTGTAGTTTTCGAGTTATGGCATAAACTTCTATTTTTTTTAAATGGAAACCATAGTTGGCTATGATTTAGCTAAAAAGAGGATTTTTTTCTCTTTACAACGATATATAGTTTGTGGGGTCTATGATGAGTGTTTATGCGGAAACAGTTAAAAACATGTTTTCTAATAAAGGACAGTATAGTAATTTCAATGATTTTGCACAGTAGGCGCCTGTCATTTTGAAAACAGAACAGTTGGATATTGGGATGTAAATACACAGTTACACATTACTGTTTGATTAATTGTTTATGTTTGGTTTTTGCTTGCATTATAGTTTTAAAGTTTCGATTAAAGAAATTGACAAGGCGCGATGGCGTATCAAAATTACGAAAAGGTTAATATGCTAGAGTGTTTTATTCAAAATGGATATAATTCTGAAGCTGCATCGGAAGCATATTTTAATCGCTACCCTGAAAGGAGACAACCTAATATGTCCATCTTTGGTAGACTAAAAGAAAACCTCGTTGAATACGGAGGATTTAATAAACCAAGACCAAAAAATTATCGTATTCAAGATGCTGAGGATGTTGCCATAAATGTTGTTGGTATGGTAGTCGTAAATCCTTCAATTTCAAGTAGGCAAATTGAAGCAGAGTCTGGTATGTCGCGACGAAGAGCACTTTCAGTTATAAAAAAACACAAATTTAGACCTTATACAATAAGGAAACAACAACAGCTCCTTCCAACTGATCCTGAACGCCGACTGGATTTCTGCAATTGGTACCTACAACAAATTGAGCAAGACCAATTATTTTTTAAAAATATCATTTGGACAGATGAAAGTTACGTAAGTAGTGCCGGAATTTTCAACCGACACAACAAACATTATTGGTCTGAAGATAATCCTCATCAGACTGTTGATGTTCAAAATCAAGGACGTTTCGGTTTTAGTGTATGGTGTGCCCTATATAATAACCGCATTTTAGCTTACCAACTTTATGATGACAATTTAAATGGTCAACGGTATTACAATATGATAAACTACCACATAGTAGAAGAATTTTTAGACAACTTGCCACTTAACGAAAGACGACATGTATTTTTTCAACAAGACGGGGCACCACCCCATAATACTAATTTAATCTCGGAATTATTAAATACTAATTTTGGGGAGAAATGGATAGGGAACAATGGGCCAGTAAAGTGGCCTCCTCGGTCGCCAGATCTCTCACCGTTAGATTTCTTTTTTGGGGAACCATTAAAGACAATTTATACAAAAAAGACAAATAATGCACTGGTTCAACTGAGAGAAAATCTTATAGACTGTCTGAATTCCGTTTCAAATATTCACATCTATAATGCAACAAAAAGTGTTTCAAAGCGATGTGAACTGTGCATCGCAAACAACGGACGACAATTTGAAAACTTTAGGTAAATAATCATGCTCGTATTTTTTTTTTAATCTGTCTAGTTTTGTTTTTGTAAAATATATTGTATCGTATTTTTTACATACATTATTTGTTACAAATTTGATTGTTAAGTGTGTTAAACTTTCTTGTTATGAATATGTTATAATTAATTATTAATTAGTCACTAATATGTCATAATTAGTTATTTAAGTTTAATATACCATTCATTATATACGACTGTTACTATGTATTTATGTTACTTTTCGCAGGAGTAAATTTCCATAGCAACAGTTATTATTATTAAAACATTGTTGTAACAATGTGTTACTATAGAAACTTACTCTTCCTGCAAAGAAAAAACAAAGTAAGTATACCTATACAAAAAATTAAAATTTTTAACTGTTTCCGCATAAACACTCATCATAGACCCCACAAACTATATATCGTTGTAAAGAGAAAAAAATCCTCTTTTTTAGCTAAATCATAGCCAACTATGGTTTCCATTTAAAAAAAATAGAAGTTTATGCCATAACTCGAAAACTACACAAGATATAAAAAATCTGTTAAGGAAATCCTATTCTACTTAAAAAAGTGCCTGTAGAACGTGCAAACAGATTTCTTCTAATTTTACAAACAACCGAGTTATCGACACCAATCGAAAACTCAAAAAAATCAATTTTCGTTTACAACTCGAAAACGAAAAGATATAGCAAATTCTGGTTTTCACCAATGAATTTATCTCGAAAAAAGAGGTCGGGAAAGGTGGGTTCATTTTTCCATAGCCCTTACAGTTACCGAGATACCCTATAAAAACATCGAAATTTGCCCACCCGGTACAATGCCATACGCAGAAGTTCTGTCAAAGCACTCTTCGGCGAAATTATTCAAGTAAACAACTGCTTGTTTAGAAAGTAGAGTCATCAGAAATTTAGAAAGTGAAAGTCATCAAATATGCTAACATTATCAAAGAATAAATTAATTATATACATAGGACAGCATATTGTCATCATCAAAAACATACTCTAATAAAATGGGAAAAACTTATTTTCTGAAACACTACATTATAACGGTCCTAGTAAAAAATTATGTCTTCAATCACTGTAATAATAAGCAATTAATTTTAAAGTAAATACCAGACAAAAATTGTGTCAACTTTTGATACTGAATAAGAAATAAAATTATTTGTAAAGAGGTCAATACAATACTTATTGTCAGATACGGACCTGTGAAATGTCACTTCCGGCATATTTTCCTTATTTGTCTGGCTTTTGCCGCAGTCCTGCACTATATACTTTCCCGTAATGTTTGGTCTTTAAAAAGACAGATAACTATTCAAATAAAACGCAAATTTTACCACACAAAACGAAATACAATCAAAAATCACTTCGCAACACTTTGCCTCGTTTACGGTACCGCCAATATGGCCGAGGCCGATTGACATTAGGCAATGGCCTAATGTCAATCGGCCTATATTTCTCAGTTGGCATGCATTAGGCATGCCAACTGAGAAATATGCGCATTCCCTCTAGTCTGTTCTAAATCTCGGTGAATAAGACACGGAAACTTCGGATCTGCTGACAATTGCATAACAACGAATATCAAGAGCGAAATTTAAAATTCAATAGAACATCCCATTATAGTTTTTATTTCAATTGAGTGGTGGTATCACTGAACTCATTTAATAGCTGACGCGCATCGGTTTTTATTTTGTCCAAAGTATAGTTCTTTATAACGGTTAAATTCACCCCCAAATTCGCATCGCCGATTAATCTAATTACCGTACTGGCTGGCGCGAATTATCGCTTGCCGCATTTAAAGCTCTGATCAGCTGTCCCGCTGATGGATATTTACGATCAAATTTAGCAGCGGAATGCAGCGGGACGCGAGGGAGGTAATAATCCGACGATAATTTATTACTCTGAAAGTTTGAATAACTCCATAAAATATGAGTATTAAGCCAGACACGTCCAATTATTGATAGCATAGTTAACGTTAATAACCATGTAAAATGGCTTCGATTCGTTCGCTCAGACTTGTTTATACAGCGTGAAGCTTATATAAAATAAAAAATATATATATACCTATTATATAGATTATGGAGAACTAAAACATAAAAGACAGGATCGGACAGTGAATAGAGATTGTTTATATAAGGAGTAATTCATAAAAAAGTTCATACTTTCAGTTACAACTAGTAAAACATAAGAATATAAGTCTACCTAAAGAGTATGCAACCCGTATAACGTTACGACCCACAACATTGACCACTTTTACCAGAATAATATTCTGGCGTATAGGGACTCTAACGAGTTAGTTTTCTATGTCGCTCAATCGCTATTTACCGGCCGCGGAGTGCGCAAAGATATGACGTTTTTTTACAAAACAGGTGATTTCGTTGGTGAGGTGATGTATAGTCGTTCTAATTTTAATTGAAAATGATAAATACGCCTGGGGAACAAAAAAAGCGGTGCAACTTTATGATTCCATGGACGTGCATATATCTTTTATAAATTCGAAAATTGTGAAATAATTTTTTTCATTCAAATCAACATAGGAGATTAAAATTAGTCTGCATACAAAACTCTTAATATTTGTGATATAATTTGCTGTAAATAATGCTTATTTAGTCAGACAATCTCAAAAAATTGTCTGTGTTAATAAACCTAGCTGAAATACACGTCACTAGCGTCTTAAACAAGTAGTTTAAGTTCCTAATTCCTAAAGTCGTAAATCATTTTAACGACGTCGTAAAAATTTTATGGCACAGTGGACCGAACAAATATTAGCAACGTATTATATGCAAAGTGGTTTACCGACAGTGGTTTACGTTGTGCCACCAGCCTCCAGCAGTTGGCTGGCCAGCGCGTTGCCGGCTCTTTAAAATTTTCTTGAGTATAGTAATATACATAAAGTTGTTTTAATTTACAATTATTTTTTCCAGCAATTTTTAAAGCTTTATTTTAATGCTAACTAATAAATTTATATCTATGTATTTTTTTAAAAATAATTCCAAACTAGCTTTCTAAGAACGTCACGAACTAACAGTTTACTGAAGTATGAAATATACTTGTATAGTGAGCTTAGCAATTTTAGAAAATAAATCTGACAACCTTGCTTTTTTCTACCTATTTTCAATTTAGAATGGAAAGATAGTACATGCTTATAGTTTTTTATACACGAAATTCAAACAGGTTTGAGTATTACGGACCTGTCAGTTTAGTATGTTAAGGCAGACTATTTGCTTACGCAAGTTCTCAAATTAATATTGCTCTTTAACCACAGTACTGATAACACTAACCTGCAAAATTTTAAAAATATTGCGCCCCTGGACAATGAATAGTTGTTTCCGAAGTATTTTTTCCTGCTGAAAACGAATGTGGGAATCAGATTTGCTCTATCACGCCAGGTTTTTGAGATATTCTAACCTAAAAGTACAAAAACACTGTTTTTTGATATATTTGAGGTTATGTAGCACCTCAAAAAATGTAGCATTATCAAAAAACCATGTGTGGGATCTTATAGTACAAGTCTCCCTCTTTCAAATGCCGTTGAGTTTGCTCATATATCTTTTTTTCTCGCCGAGATATCGCATTTTGAATTTTTCGTGTTTGTGATTTTTCCTATACGTGAAAACCCATTAAGGACACGTGTATATCAAAAGATTGTTTTTTTTTATTAAGAAACGTAAAAAATATTTAAAAAATCAATAACAAGTTTTTGCACTTTTAGGTTAGAGTATCTCAAAAATCCTACTTATTTTCCGCATTTTCATGGTTACCATATTGAATTTTTTATTAAAAGAAATGAAAATATAACATCAAATTTGACTTCAGCTACATCGAAAACATAAAAAATGAATGGTCAGTCGAATACTCATTTATTTTATCATTTCGCATTTTCGTCCCCATATTGCTTCCACCATATATGTATATTATACAGTCTATCCCAAATTGGGTATGTATTATTGGTTATGCAGTGGCGGTTGGTGATACTTCAGTTAGCCATATCTTGAAAACGACGCATGGGACCCACTTCACTTTTTAGGTGATGACTATACACCTCATACAGAAAGGATTTATAGTGCAAAAATCGTCAGCAAAGTTTGCGAAAAAATTTTCAAAAACACTGGAGCACTCCCTGGGTTCTCAGTAACGCTCTGTGGAATATTTGTAGTTTATTTTTTTTCATAATCTAGAAACAAATATAAGGAGACGTTTTTCGATTTGTTACAAAAAATTTTTTTTCAAAAAGTTATGGCCATTTTAATTTTAATTTTATAGGAACATTTTGTTTCCCAAAATTAAAATGGCCATAACTTTTTGAAACAAAAATATTTTGTAACAAATCGAAAAAACGTCTCCTTATATTTGTTTCTAGATTATGAAAAAAAAATACTGCAAATATTCCACAGAGCGTTACTGAGAACCCAGGGAGTGCTCCAGTGTTTTTGAAAATTTTTTTCGCAAACTTTGCTGACGGCTTTTTCACTATAAATCCTTTCTGTAAGAGGTGTATAGTCATCACCTAAAAAGTGAAGTGGGTCCCATGCGTCGTTTTCAAGATATGGCTAACTGAAATATCACGAACTGCCACTGGCTACAACCAATAGTTTTACTGCATTTCTTCCCATTAAACGTGACCGATTTGACCTGTACATACATATGGTTGTAGAAGGAAAATGATCGTTCTACATCTACTGAAATTAAAGGTGCAATTTCAAAATAGTTCACATGGACAGAGGACGGACATTATTTTCATAAATTTCGCACAGTTGTTTATATCACTAACAGTTGTTTGTTGTCACTAACAGTACATTATTTTTTACATCTATAGCTATGTCTATAGTTTACTAGGTATGAATACGGGGGTCACCGGGGGTGAAATATCTAACACCTAAAATTCGTATCAGTCCATTAACGACTTTATTACCACAAACATCTATTGTTTCGCCCACTATTTATTTATTTATCCACATAAATTTATTGTGTCTTCTTTGATATTTCCCATGGATGGCACGTTGATATGTCTTCTGTAAATATCTTTTACGCAATGTATGGCCACTAGGCAATGGAAATTTGGATACATATTTGGCAAAAAAAAAACGTCAATATTGTCGACCGCATTTCACGAAAGGAAAATTCCTCTTTTCAACAGTACCAACAACTCTGTCAACAGTAAATTTTGTTGATGGATATTCGAATCTAAATGTCTTTCACACTCTCGGCATCTACGAAATATATCAACGATTGTAAGGAATACACAAAATATGCGATCCGTCTATTGTAAAATCCTCGTAATTTTCGTGCCGTTATTGCAAAAATCCGCACACAATCTGAAAACATGTAAATATACTCCACGAACCCTAAAATAAATACATACAAGGTGCAAAATACAGCTTCCAATTAGTTAGTCACTCACGGCACATAAACTTATTTCAAACTCGAAGTTCTAGTATCGACCTAACTTACATTCCCAAATTTCGACGACGGAATGCTGGCTACGCTATATGGATAAATTGCATCTAGCCTTTCCCCGAAGTCCCAACGCCTAACCAGGCACGGTCAGTGACGTAAGTATACACGAGCAAGAAATACACGCATACATAATTTACAAGGAGCTTAAAAAATAGAGTTTACTCTTTAATTATCATAGAGTTGCATAGTGCACGCTAAAAAGAAAACTAGTCAATATTTTTATTTCTTTATTTATTTATTTTTTTGTTTACATTTTGGTAAGGAAGCATTGAATCCACATTCTATTGTAGGAGGTGATTATTAGACTGAAATAAACTGATCTCGACAGTTTCGACTCAATTTGAATAATTTTGTAATTTTTAGGCACAATCGATGTAATTTTTAGGTCCAAATTTGAACCAGTGTAATTCAAAAAATAATTGATCCATTATGGTGTACTTAATAGCAGTGGCGGTGCGTGATATTTCAGTTAGCCATATCTTGAAAACGACGCATGGGACCCACTTCACTTTTTAGGTGATGACTATACACCTCATACAGAAAGGATTTATAGTGCAAAAATCGTCAGCAAAGTTTGCGAAAAAATTTTCAAAAACACTGGAGCACTCCCTGGGTTCTCAGTAACGCTATGTGGAATATTTGTAGTTTATTTTTTTTTCATAATCTAGAAACAAATATAAGGTGACGTTTTTCGATTTGTTACAAAAAATTTTTTTCAAAAAGTTATGGCCATTTTAATTTTAATTTTATAGGAACATTTTGTTTCCCAAAATTAAAATGGCCATAACTTTTTGAAACAAAAACATTTTGTAACAAATCGAAAAACGTCTCCTTATATTTGTTTCTAGATTATGAAAACAAATATACTGCAAATATTCCACAGAGCGTTACTGAGAACCCAGGGAGTGCTCCAGTGTTTTTTAAAAAATTTCGCAAACTTTGCTGACGGTTTTTTCACTATAAATCCTTTCTGTAAGAGGTGAATAGTCATCACCTAAAAAGTGAAGTGGGTCCCATGCGTCTTTTCAAGATATGGCTAACTAAAATATCACCAACCGCCACTGGGTTATGGTATATCGGCTTATTATTGTTGGAGATAGAAAGACGGTTAAATGGGGGCAGTTTTAGATGGTTTAATGACCTCTTCAATTTCGTTTTTAAATTCGATTTACTAGTAATCGTTTAATGCAAAAATGTTGTTTTTTAAAGGTTATTCACGGAAATCGAAAATAAAATTATAACTATCACCCTGCATCTTTGTTATCAATAACTTTTAGACTAAGGTAAATTTGGTTAAATCATAATATTTTTACCCAAAGAATCTGTAGTTTCGCTGTGGCCCTTTAATAATGAGACACACTGTATATATGCAAAATTGACTACTTTTACGGGATAATATTCGGGCGTATAGGGACTCTAATGAATTAGTTCTATGCCACTCAGTCGCTACTGACCGTCCGCGGAGCGCGCTAAGGTATGACATTTTTTTACAAAACAGGTGATGTCGTTGGTGAGGTGATGCGTACTTACTTGTATTTTTTTTATGCTGATTAATAAAATGCAGCGATCCGTACCATTTGCATATAGATTTAAAAAAATATTGAAGATATACCGGACTATGGTGTGTAGACGACAGAAGTTTAAAAAGAAAATATTAGTCTATTCCAGAACTTTTCGAAAAAAAATCTAACACAAAAATAAAACTTCAGTTCACTTTCAGTTTTTAAGACTATCTAGGAAACACCATATATATGTAGTTATTTAAAAATGTACAATTTTAATTCAATCTTTTAAAATTTTCAATCTTGGTCCTATTCGTTTTTGAGTTTGAATTAAAGTTTGAGCTTTTTTGAGGGAAACAAAACCGTTTTACTCCATACACATTCATAAATATTGTGGAGTAAAAAAAAAACTATTTTTTCATGATGACATACTTCACTTACTCTGACGAGCCGCTACTGGTAAGCACTATAAGAACACTACAAATACACAATGACATAGTAAGAAAACAAAGCATAGTTTTTCCTATTCACGAGAGAAGGTTAAAATCATGAATCTCGCTGTTACAGAAAACGCCGTTTCAAATTTAACAAAGGGAAACGTCTCAGTTATTTTCACCTTCACACTTTTCCAGAAGTAGGTATTTACAAGTAAAAACGTAGGATCTTTTATTGTACGTTTAAATAAAAAGTAGAAAGAAAGAAGAGGCGTTGAGTTAAACTCTCTTGGAGAGACGAGTTTTTCCTTTTAGAAACCTCGAAAGAGATAGAAAATGCGAATATGAATTTTATTATTCAGCATATATTGTAAATAGTTACGCGGAAATCCCCAGCTAACCACTATTTATTTATCTAGTCGAAACTTTTAACGTGAAAACTGTATTAAACTGAGTATTTTTAATCTTTCATTTCGACCTTTTTTCCTTCATTAGAAGAGGTCTGATTGTTATTTTCCTCCATCATGTTCTTTTGTAAACGTAATTTATTTGAAGGTATTGTTTTTTTTTCAATATATTTTTTTGAATCTTTGGCTGAAACAGGCAAACATTATAAATATATTTACATTAACTTTAAAATAATAAAACTTATTGCGATAAAAATAGTCACCCTCGAAATGAAGAAAACGAAGGTCTCTCATATATTTACTAACTGGTTTTCCTATCCTCATACTGAAGTTAAAGTGAAAGTCAAAATAGTTCACATGGACAGAGAACGACACACCTCGCACATTATTTTCACGAATTTCACACAGTTGTTTGTATCACTAACATCAGTACATTATTATTTTTTACATCTACAAAGGATAATGCACGTGTTACTACAATTTCTATACTTTTAGCCGCTGCGCTGTTTTAACATTACTGACCTTATTACCGCAAAAATTTGTTGTTTCGTCCACTGTCAGTCACAGAAATTTATTGCGTATATCTTCTTTGATATTTCCCATGACATGTTGATATGTCTTCTGTAAATATCTTTTACACAATGGATGGCTACAATGGAAAATCGGATACATATTTGGCAAAAAATGTCTAAAGCGAATATTATCGACCACGATATGCTACATGCGCAATGCTACATGTTCCACGAAATGCTACATGCGCAAATCAAACCAAAATTCTGTTGTGTTTTTTCTGTACCAGTAATATTTTGTTGATGGATATTCGAATTTAAATGTCTTTCACATTCTCGACGTCTACGAAATATAGGTATATCTACGACTGCAAGGAATACATAAAATATATGATCTCTCTATTGAAAATCCTCGTAGTTTTCAATTATATTTTTCAATCTATACACAAATGGTAACGACTGTGCCATTATGGCAAAAATCCACAAAAAATCGAATAAGTAAACGACCTCTAAAAGAAGTACGTACGTACACCATGCAAAATACGTATGTATAGACATTTATTAGTTAATCACTCACGACACATGAAATTATTTTAAACCCCGCGTTCTACCATTTGTTCGTCGCGCGTCAGACTAATACTAATCGAACAACGGAACGCTCGCTACGCTATATGGATAAATTGCATATTAATAGCCGTTCTTTGAACCCGCTACGGGAGAGTCCCAGTACGTGTTACCATGCACGGTCAATGGCGTACGTATGCACGGGCAAGAAATACACGCATACATAATTTACAAGACGCTTAAAAATAGGGTTTATACTTTATTATCATACTGTAATTATCATAGAGTAGTATAGTGCCGACCTTGCGTTATAGCACACTTTCCAGACCCTACTTATCATTTTATATAACTTATCTTTTAGGAAGAAGAAGAGGAGGGGGTAGAGGTGGAGCAGAGCGTCGGCGACAAACAGTCGAAGGGGTCATCCGACGGAGACGCCACCACGGGCAGCTACTCCAGCTTAGAGGACGACGAAGCAGAGACTGTCGACCAGCTAGCAGCTCTGGCAGCGCGCTATCAGGTTGACAACGTGAATCTGGGCAACGGAAACAAGATATGTGAGTATGCCGAAGGTAGAGAGAGAGTGAGAGAGAAAGAGGACGGCGCGGTTCACTTGCGCTGGTGTGGGTGGTAGTTATGAGTTATTCGAGTTATATTCTGTATTGTAATTTTAGTGTTGTGGACATTGAATCGAATCGATTGAATCGGATAAACGCAATTATTTTGAGTCGTACTCTCTAATAATATTTTTCTGATATTCGTGGACTGTTAATGAGAGGCATTAGGCAGATTTGCACATTCCTTAAGAAATGTTACAAATGCATTAGTGAAATGAAAAAGTTACAAATGCATTGTGTAAACAAGGTATGTATATCATCTAAGGCTTGATTGAATTGTATACAGGATGTTTCATGAAATTCTCCCGGTGTCCAAGAAACGTTGTTGGTAACAGGACAAAGTTACCGGGTGTCCCAAGATGCAGAGTGTCAATGTTATAATTTTATTTTCGATTTACGTAAACAACTTCTTTAAAAACAAAATATTTTTGCAAAATTTGTTGATTTGGGGTTTTTTGAAGAGAGGAATTTTAATTTGCCAACCATTTTGATGTAAATTGTAGAGAGAGCTCTCTGGATCATTCTGAAGACATACAAATTGTGGTGGTTTTTTTGCGTGTTAGTATATTTTTATTTTAATTGAAAATATCGGTTTTTCCATCATTTAATGACGGAATAGTTATACCCTTTAAATGTCACTCTGATTGACAGTTTTAGACATATGTATTTGCGTTTAAATTAAATCGAAAATAAAATTATAACTTTAACACCCTGTATCTTGGTTACCAATAACATTTGAACTAGGGTAAGTTTGGTTAAATCGTAAGATTTTTACCCAAAGAACCTGTAGTTTAGCTATGACCCCTTAATAATGGGACAGACACCCTGTATACACCCAAAAGGGTTAAGTAATATTTATACTAATATAAAGTATAAAAATAACACATCCACAATTTTATTTGAGATCTACTCCTGAGCCAATGTTTCGTTTCTTCTTTTGCACCCTTTACGACCCCGTCATCCGTTGCCCAATTCCGTTTAGTACACGTTTAAATTATACTATATGTCTGGCGAGGTGTAATTCTCTGATAGCGTCGACGGCTTTATTACCATGTCGGGACGCGAAATCTGGAGAGATCGTGCGTATGATACACATTCCAGATCCCCATGCGAATATGAAATGGGGATGTTTAGCATATAAATGGACTGGAGGGGTCGTGGAAAATCAGTAATGTCTTTTTTATGAGAGATGTACTTAGGTCAACCTTTTAGAAGCGCGTTATTCTCGTAGATTATATAATTATTCTAACATTAAGCAAACTTTCTTAAGGGGTTATCCTTAGGGTTGCCACCTCTCCGGGCCTTGGAGACGATCTTCGGATCTCCGGCCTTACGCAAATTTCTCCGGGCCAAGGGGATTTACAGATATTTTGTTTAATTGTACTTAAAAAATTTTCGGGAAATAAAAAATGACACAATGCCGCACATTTGATGTTACATTCCTGTAGAGTAAACACAGGTTTACATGTTTATATGTTTTACCGCCATCTACCAGCCTGCGGGTCAACGTTCGATGTCAGTCGTTCTCTATTATTTTAAAGGGACGAACCAAAGAGACGACAACCTCTTCACAGCACAAAAAAAGAGAACCACTGTCAGGTGTGTGGCGGTAAAAATCTTAGTTCTCTCGAATATTTTACTGAAAGTGCAGCATACCTTTTTTCAATGGAACCGTCTGCAAAGAAAAAAAATTCTACCTCTGTAGTTTTCATGACAGATGGTTACAGGATCCTAATAATAAGTCGTGGTTAACCAAAACTGACAATATTACGGGATCATGCACGAAATATAGTGTTACATTTACAGTCAAACATGACGGTGAAAAAGCAGTTAAAAAAACATCCAAATAGTGAGAATCATAAAAAAACAGGAAAAACCATTACATTAAACAAACTTATGTCAGCTTTTTACACTTTTTAAAATTACAGTTTAATTATCCCCCCTCCCCCCCCCCTACTCTGCCCTCTGACTGAAAATCTCCGGGCAAGACATATGTCCGAGGTGGCAACCCTAGTTATCCCCCAGGCGCACTGAAAAATGAAGCTTTTTTTGGGATTTTTTTTCGATGCGTATATAATGGATCAAAATGAAATTTTGACACTTGATACTATGGGTATTAATGTACAAAAGTATTTTTTATTTTCGTTAAAGTTACAAAATGGCGTCGTAGCTACAGGTAACATGAAACAAAATTTTTCTGGAGGAGGAAATCGTCGTACACTGTAGCAGTCTTCGTACACCACTTAGAAACAAAAAAAATGTTTTTCTTCATCTACATTAGTTTTTCTTTGGGTGTACCTAAGATTTTATTTATTTTTTTTTGAAAATTCGCAATTTGACATAAATTTTATGTTTTTTTAAGTTTTTTTTCTTAAATCGGCCTTAAATTGTTTATTCCAAATCTAATTATTTATCAATCGCAAAAATCGTGCACATTTCGATAGATAATTTATATAAGAAGCTACAATTAAAATTTCAAGTCTATCGGATAAAAACTAAGCTACTACTTTGTACGCCAATTTGAAAAACTCAGTTTTGAGAAAAACGCGTTTAATGTTTGAAAACGTATTTAATCATATAAATAATACGGTATTGTAGCGTCCTATTAGCTTTCCTAAGATTGAATAACGCCATCTTATATATATATATATTTCGAGAAGGTGTAACTCATTTATACCAACGAAAAGTACCAATAAAACTGTAATGCTGAAAAAAGCTTTGTTATTATAAACTACCTGTTTATATACATCAGAAAAAAAATAAAAAAAAACGGGAAAGATAATTGCTGGGTGGTATAACCCCTTAGAGATTTCAAGTGGTGGTTTTATATGTTCTACACAGGGTGTCCATAAATTACACCGACATTTAACTGCAGCTTAAGGATAGCAAATAATTTTGGCTCATTTATTCGAACTCTTTAAATATTCACAAAATCTCAGCTGAATTAATACACTGGGTGATAACTTTTCATGATTGGGTTTCTTTTTTAGCCAGCGTTATCACCCGTCGTCTTTTTTCAGAGGGCAATCCTCTTTTTTTGAGTTTGTGTCCTCTTTGCTCTGATATACGGGTTTTGTCCTCTTTTTTTTTTTAATTAGCGATGACTTTTATCATCTTATTTTTTTAAGTGACAGCCTTACTTTTAGCTCATGAACATGAGTATTTTTTATAACATAGTCGATATCATGAGAAAGACTACTATAGCGTATTGTGAAAATTTCGTAAAACAACTAATTCAGAGGGAAACCTCTGAAAAAGAGGTAAGTCTGAATAAACCGTAATATTATTAATTATGAGACGCCCTGTAAACAGGGTGTTCCACCTAAGGCAATTATAATCTTTTAAAACATTTTAAACATTTTTTTTAATTCAAAACAAATTAAAACATGTTTTTTTTAAATATACAATAACAGAGTTATGGAAGAAACCATCTCAGGTGAAACACCCTTTATACGAGTTTAATAGATCAACCTATATGGACATACTACATACAGGAGGACGCGTTCGGAGGACAGAAGTGAAGAAAAAAGCCTAATAAGCATATAGTCAAATATCAGCGGCTACTGAGAGGGCAACGACAATATTGCAATTGTTTATCATTGTGAAAGCTGTTATTAGATATACGAGGTGTGGCTATCAAAAAACCGACCTTCTGTCATAACACTTTTTATTCGTTGCCAATTACAGTAGCAACTTTTTTTTTGTGCCTTTGATTTTTACGCCTCCAATGTACTCCCCCTTGGTGATCTCTACACTGCTCTATACAACTTTTCCATTGTTGAAAGCAGTGCTGGAAGTCCGCTTCTGTCAGCTGGTTCAGAACCTCCGTTTTTTGCTTTAACCACTTCCACACTTTCGAATCTTGTCCCCTTCAGTGTCACCTCGTCTAACAAGCCTAGATCAGTGTCAATGTTGAATGTTGAATGTCAGCGCAAATGTTCATTCTTGATTCCTTTTGCACGTGAGGAGTTTTGGCACCATTTGTGCACAAAATGTGCGCATGTTGAACGATTCATGCAAAATCTGGCGAACACATTCTTTGTCGATTCCTGTTATTTCGGATGCTTAGACGATGCTCTTTGCGGATTAATTTACCACTGTTTTCAATATTTTCGTCCATTTTTGACGTTGAGGGCCATCCGGGGCACGGATCGTTTTCGGTCGTTTCACGTCCTTCTTTAAACCATTTAAACCATTCAAAAACTTGTGTGCGGGATAAACATTCATTCCCGTATACTTATTTTCACATTGCATAAGCTTCTGTAAAAGTTTTCCCCAGTTTAACACTTAACATTTTTTCCCTGAACACTTAACATTTTTTCGACGCGTCACTGATTCGTAGACTAATTCAAACGACTGCTACAGTCAAACTGAGCAACCCACTGGCTTGTCCAGCGAGCTCAGGGTGGAGAAATTTCACCAGATACGGTTCTGTTCAAACTTGTCGCTACACGCTCGTAGCGCGCTGATAGCAGCGTCAGTTCGGTTATTTAATAGCCACACCTCGTATGTAGACATAGAATACAAGATTTTTTGTTATAATTTGTAAACTGTAAATAATAAAAAAAAATACAACGCCTTTTTAATATACATAACTTTAGAGTTTTTAAACTTAAAAACCGACAAGAGAAATAAAAAAAAATAACGTTCAGAGAGGGAGGTCCAGATTCCCCCGACCTCTTACCCTTGGCTACGTCACTACCACTACAATTCTTAGGACGGACATGCTCTAAAATAAACTTGCTGCGAGAATCTGTGTCGCAAATCCAAACAGAAATCCCGTGCTAAGCGAATATTGTAAGGCCGTCCAAAAAAAAAAAAAAAAACTGAAGTGGCATTACAAAGCACCGATCTATATTTTATACTGAGGGATGAAAGCAGACAGGATAAAACCTCTTCGTGCATAAAAGTGGCTTTGATCGTATACATACCGGGAAAACGTTGGATCTTGGGGTGGGTACCGAGAGATGGATCGATTATAAATAGTCGTGAGAAATGCCGCATCTATTATTCCATTTCTCAATTTCTCGCTTTTTTTGTGCATCACAGGCGCACTCATAAATCAAGAGTGTTTTTCTTGTCGTGTTTTTTTGCGTCATACCTAGTAACAGTTGTCAGCAAATGGGACATCTGCGATATAAATAGCATTTTGTCGCTTGCAAGTTAAATTTGTCATTTGTAGGGTGTAGGATGATAGAGTAAAAGAAGCATATTAGTGTATTAATTATATAAGTATACTTAATAGTATTTCTTCGGGCCTTCAAAGAGACATAATAATAGTTTGAATTTAATAAGAAACAAAAAACAATTATATCGTAAATAACTTCCAATAGTTATTCCATTTTTTTTTAAATTGCTCTCTAAAATGTCACTGCACACAACTGACTTCATAGCACACGCCAAGTTCGCAGGTATTTAAAGCGGCACGTAGCACAAGGTGTTCAAAGTAGCACAAGTGTAGTCTACTTGTCGTTTTTTGCTTCATATCTAGTCACAGTTGTCATAAAATGACACATTTACAGGGATATAATATTTAATATGATTTTGTCGCTTGTGCTGTCATTGAACCTGTCTTTTGTAGGATATAGGATGATAGCTTAAAAGGTACATTGGTAACTTTACAGTTAGGTTAGGTTAGGTTAGGTTAGGTTTTTACCTTAACATTAGTAGGATAAGTAAGATTGGTAACCTAAAAGTTCCAGTTCTTCCAAGCATACTTCATAATATTTTTTCAATCTCCAACAAGCCGGATTAAGAGTTAGCTAGTTAACCGTAGTTAAGCTTAATAAATCAGAAACATAAAAACAATTATGTGACCAATAACTTCCAACAGTTATTCTTCTATTATTTTTTTAATATTGACCTAAATGTCATATTCTGTAGTCATCTTTGGCAGACAAAGCTAAAACGAAGAGGCTTGAGATACCTTAAATTTAGTCTTAAGTATTATGCAGATAGTCTCTTGTAAAAAACGATGTTTTAATAAAAAAATATATCGAAACTTTTATAAAGAAAGGGCATGGATTTGCGGTTGTAATATAAAAAATGCGCTTTTTTTTATTCAATCAGATTCAATCAAAACATTGAACTGCACAGTGAAAAAGTGAGGTGTAGTCGCTATATTTTTACATATTGTAATTAATTGTATGCATTTTTGTGGTGGGTTTGAACTTGCATTCAGAGGACGTCATAAACAGTCCACGTCTTCCTTTAATTGCGGAGTTTTTCTTGTTTTTTTCCACGCAATTTTTAATGTTGAGTTTGACGTTGCTCTAAAAGATCATTTGGAAAAAGCTGTTTTCAAGGAAGAAGAATTCAAAAATAATACAAAATGAAATTTTACAAACAACAAACAATGTTTGGTGTAATATGCAAGTATTTTTAAGAGCCTTTAAATTTGGAACTTTCCTTTTCAACCTAGAAAAATTAGAAAATTTTAATTGCACCGCCACTGATGCCATCCTTATTCGAGTCAAATAAACTGAAAAGCGTGAAAGGTCAAGGTTATTATCCATTTCTCATAGACCGAGGCCCTACGCTATTTCCACTTTGTGTTGTTTTCCTCCGAATGCGTCAATCGGCTCGAAACGTCGATACTTGTTTGGAAAACAATACGTCGAGGCAAATCAACCGGATATTGCGTCGCATCTTGAAAATATTTTTGACCGCCCCGACCTCGTTTCAAACGGTATAAATCTAAAGTAGGTTCTTCTCGTATGATGTCTGAAACACGCGAGAGAAGTTGAAAGCTCTTTCGAACGGGATCGGCGAGGGCCAAGAATCAGATTAGGGTTATCGGATTAGTTATGTGAGGGTACTTTCGTGTCGAAAACTTTGACAGTCAGTAGATTATCATGGTATTAGGGCGACGAAGGACGTCTAAGCATGAAATTTACAATTACAGAGAAAGGATAAAGGTGGCGACATCATAAATATTATGCCTTACGTTGAGCGCCAAGTATAAAATATAACCAAGATTTCGGGCAGAAATAACTGTAATATCCGCTTGTGCGCAGGGGATGATCAGGAAATCTTACAGAAATAAGAGGATCCAGATTATCACTGATAGCCAAGCAGCACTTAAAGCCCTGCGAACAGTTGAAATTCACATATGTAGATACATTCACAGGTAGTTAAAGACTGCATGTATTCGCTAATACAACTAGCGGAACACAACAGTATCGCTCTCAAGTGGGTCAGAGTCAGAGGGTCAAGGACTTTCTTGCAAAAAGAGGGGCTGAGATTCCACTGATAGGGCTGGAACCCACCTGCGGTCTGGCCTACCGGACAGCCAGAAGGGCCATAAAGGACCTATTAAGAGAAAAACATATTTCTCACTGGGTGAAAATCCCCAGGTTGAAGGGAGGGGAGTTTTGTTTCTATCACTTTTTTATAGACATACAAAAAAACGTCATCAACTCTGGCTATGAACGAGAGAGATGGAAATAGCGGTCATGTTCGAAGCTTTTCGGTTATGTCAAACTATTGACAAATGACTGTCACTTGTAATATAAACAATGGCTGTCATATGAAGTGACAGTCTTGACAAGTAAATAAGGTTATAAATTCGATTAAGATTAGAAATACGTCTTTTTTTCTCGCCAACTTTGATGACGTTTTTTTTTTATCATATTTATTCAACACTTTTTCAGCAGAGCGATTTAAATATTATTTTTCAAATAACTATTTTAACAAATTACGTGTTTGTTTTCAAGATACCTACCATCTAATATAATTGTTGGTCAACACTTTAACTAATATAGATATTCTAATTATTTTATTGCGTGTTTAATTTGAGATATGCACTTTTATGTATTGCCAGTAGCAAACAGTTTTTCTTATTCTAACGATATGTCTTAGCTAAAACGGGATTTGTCAAAAAAATTAATATAAAGTAATAATAAATAACAGTGTCTATTGATCCTGGAGTGGGATTGATAATGCAATTATTGTTAAAGCAACAAAGGTAAAATAAACTAAATGGGGATTAAAGTCCAAAATGTACAAAATAATGCAATTTAACCTAGAATAAGATCCTTAGGTAACAAAGATAGTTTTAGGTAAATACGGATTTTTTTCACTCATATAAATCCAAAATACTTAATACTATAATTATGAATATAAAGCCAAAAAACTTAAAACTGTTTGTAGACGATTGTTCATATTACAATCATATACAGCACACCTCATTTTAACAAATTTTTTTGTCTCAAAAACATAAAAACTGGCACATACTTATCAAGTTGCCTTCAGAACACACTCCTCGGCTGACAAACCTTAATAAACCGGGCACAAGCTGACGTCACACTCATGGCGTCCGACTACGCGATATCATACCTTCTATTTGTATACCGTGGTACCTATTTACCAAGAAGTCTAGAACTAAGGAGACCGAACTCGTTCGGTATCTAGGGATCAAATCTGTCCGCCTCCAGGAGGCGCTGTAAACAGTAATCTACTCGATGTCACGTGATGAGCGGCGGACCACATTTGAATGATTTTCAAATTATCATAGAAAACCATGCTATGGTTTTATATGACATTTATCATTAAGCTGTCAAAGCTTACATGCCGTTAAAAATACATACAAAATAAATATGGTTCGAAAGTGCTGTGTTGCATTGTGTGATATAAGAAGCGGTACGAATAACCGGACGTTATTTCAAATTACTGATGTATGTATGAAACGAAATATTTTCCTTTGTTGTATTGTTAACGTTGAAGCACGTAACATGAAATATTTTGAGGGTCGTTGTTCAGATAAGCCACTTTTGCAATTTTAGCGTTTTTTTTTTCGTCAGATACCCAGAAAACAGTAATATACACTATGTTTGACCACCAAAATCGTGCGCAAAGTAGTATTAGTCCCACAAGTTAACGGGAACAGGGAGCGAATAGGTGCTGGGTGGGTAAAATAACGCGTAAATAGTGATTTTCTCATTTTCAGTATCTGTGAAATTTCCCTTGCTCTTTTAGACACGTATCTCTGTAAAGGTTTCACAATAACATTGCATTTCCACATTTACGTACCTACAATTTGCCTTACACTTTTATACGAGTTCAGACTATTGCGCAGTACTGACCGTGAAAATTTATTAAAACATCACGCAATGACTTTGAAAATCTTAATTTTTGGACGATGTTGACCTTTGACATGAAAAATATCGAGCGTCTGTCAAATGTATTCGCACCACGGACACTGACACGGATTCTAACCTCTAACGCACACAGATTAGTACAGAACCGTAGTATACGTATAGATATCTGTTTATATACCGTAGCAACCAGGGTACACTACTGTTTACAGCGTCTCTGGAGGCGGACATATTCGAGCCCGTCGCGTTATACATCGAAAAGCCGGAGTTCGGTCTCCTTAGTTCTAGTCTTCTTGCTATTTACCTATTGTCGACATTGTTGACATACTCGATGTATTATTGACGTATTGAGGTCGACAGTGAAATATAGGCGGATCCAGAAGGCTTCTCAGGAGGGGGCCATTTTAGTAATAAAGCAACATATGACCCGCGAGAGTCTATTTTGGCGCCGCAGGCGAAATTTTTGAAAATTTTCAAGGTCACGCGTTTTCCTGGCACTTCAGATTTCAATGAAAAATCCATTTATACAAAAATACCGACTATCACAAGAATACTTTTTGGAATTTCTAAGGGTACCAGGGGGGGGGGGGGAATGCCCCATGGCCACCCCCTGGATCCGCCAGTGCAGTGAAAGTCGACGCATCGACAACCATCTCTCTTCAAATTTGGAGAATAGAATTTAATTACATACCCGTATACGTTATATATGCGTGGTATTAAAATACGCTGTAATACAATACATATACAGGTGATTTCTGTTGTAGACGGCAGTCACATGGCCTATCACAGCAAGCAACTCTCCACGTCCCCCACTCTGCCGAACTCCATCTCCAACACGGGCAGCAGCCAACTGCCTTTCGGCACCAGCTCCGACTCGGAATCCCCCACGGAGCCGGTCAGCCAACAGACGGTGGCCATGCTTAGGGCCAGGGTGGTGCCCACTAAGCTGTAAGGTGGTCCGCCGGTTCCAATTTGGATGCGTGTGACCCCAACAACGCTGATCGTCCGGATTTAGTTCGATTCCAGAATTGTTCTTTTTCAGGAAATATAAATGGGTTAGAGAAAGTCGTGCGTGTAAAATTGTCAGTGTCATTATAAGTGTTTTTGTTATTCCAAAAAAAGAAGTTATTACAAAAACAATTTTTTTTATTATTTAGACTTGAAATTAAATTTCCGTTTTCTAAAATAATTTGTAGGTGTAGTGAAAATTTTGAAAAAACGTTCATTCGCAAACATATAATTGTACACAGTGGCGTGCAGTGTCGTTCAGCGTTCAGGTCAGGGTAGCCAAAAACAAAACAACAAAAGAAAATCGACATTTGCCCATTTCTTTAGTTTTTTGTAAAAGCCATTTGTAACTGTCATAAAACTTTCTGTTAGATAGTGCCGGTTAGTTGAATTTAAAATTATCGCATTTTCGTAAAGAGGCATGGGGCCTACATTATATTTTAGGGACTGATTACTAAAACTAAATATAAGGGTATAATAACAAAAAACCTTCAAACCACCCGAATATCTTACCCGAATTTAGAAATGGCTGACAGCACCTGCCTGTTTTTTTTTCTTAACCTCTTCAATGTTGTCAAATCGGTCCTTTCATGTCCCTTTTCATGCGTGGAAATAAGAGTCGCACGGAGCCAGGTCAGGCGAGTAAGGTGCGTGGGGCAGCGGAACTATGCCATTTTTAGTCAAAAACTGGCGAACAGAGATGGCTGTGTGTACAGGTGCATTGTCGTGGTGGAAGAACCAGTCTCTTGTCTGCCACAAATCGGGTCATTTTTGACGAACACTGTTGCGCAATCTTCTTAGAACTTCAACTTAAAGTTGATCAATTGTCTGTCAACGGTCTGTGAGCACAAGCTCTCGAATTTTTCCAACATTTTCGTCGTTTCGGGCAGTTGATGGACGTCCAGAACGAGATTTGTCATCAATCGACATGTTGCCATTTTTAAACCGAGCAAACCACTCGTACACTTGAGTTTTTCCCATAGCGTCATCTTTGTAAGATGTTTTCAACATTAAAACAGTTTCAGCAGCATTTTTACAAGAGTAGAAAACATTTTCACAGCTGGATGTTGTTCACTTAAACTTGCCATCATAAAAACGAAACAAGAACAAAACAGCGCTAGCAAAAACAATAACTGCAGATGAACAGAACACGCCAGGTCGACAACACAGGCGGCACTGAACTGGCAATGAGTTGCGCTATACACGTCTAGTGGCAGAAATGCGTACTACACAAACTCCGCTCACGGCAATGCTGTTCCGGCTATTTTCGGATACCCCCTCGTACATCCCTTACTGCATTGCGTTATTTCTTTCTAGCACGCTGTTCTATTTACGCGCATGTGATTCAGTACGTCACATTTTGTTTCATTGGTGAATTTGGGCGCTGCTTTTAGCCATGCATAAGAGCCAATATTTAACTTCTTCAGCCGTCTCTACGGATTTCTTATGGACCGCCTGCTGGTAAAATTTTTCGTTTGGCAAATTTTATTCTATATATTGCGGCTACTTCATCTCGGTTTGATTCGTGACATAAGAAATACCTATATTTGTATTTAGTTTGAACGACAAGTATATCATTATTTTGGTTTCTTATCATTTTTTAAAGTTAGGCAACACCTTCTTGCCTCTATTATATGCACGCCATTGAATGTACACGATTTTCTCTAGCCCGCACAAGAAGCTATACCAGTCTCAGGTATTCGAGAATTTGTTAGTCACTTTTTTCAACGAACCTATCTTTTTGCACGACTCAGGAATGGGCTCCGAATATTTGCTGAGACTGGTAAATCCATCTAACATGGTTCGTTCCTATATTTTTGTACCTGGTGGTTATGTTTGATGTTTTGACGTATATTTTATTAAGGATAATGTTGATATTTTATGCGCTATTCAAGTGTGCGGGGATTATGTGAATGAAGCCCCACGTTGAGCGCCATTATTTTATAGAATAACGAAAACTATTTGATTTTATTTGCTTTATAAATAGCTGTTTAATATTCTTTGTTATTCTCATAACCATCAAATATATGATAATATTGATTTCCCTACAAGTAAGAATTGAGAGATGAAATGTAATAAACTCGAACAAATTACACACCTACATACGAGGGTGAATCAAATATAAACGGTAATTTTAAATTACCGTTTATATTTGATTCACTCTCGTAGGTTAAATTACATTACAAGCAATTACGATATAAGTTCTGAACAAGCCAATTAATATTTGTTATTAGATTTCCTATATATAGGACAATCTTGGTACCAGTTGTGCGTCAGACTGAAAGAGCATCTGCGTCCAAATGAACCGCATAAAATATCAATATGTATCGAGTTCGAACCGTTGATTTCCCTTCATCTTCTCGTGTCTCACATCACATTAAAGAAAATAATAAACCTAGAGAACCTTATACTCTTAAAAGTGTCTCAATGTTACTGAAAGTGTTTTCGTAGCGAGTATTAAAGTAAAAAGTAATATTCCTTCTTATCGAAGAAAAAAAAACTTATGGGACGTCAGTGATATATTTTTGTATTTTTTGTATGTAGCCTGATATGTACAGTAGGTAACTGACCAAACGTAGCGACAACATTTTTGAGGATCGAAGTTTTTCCATTAGAATTTCTTTGTGAGCCAAATTTTAACAGAAGAAATAGCGTAAAGTAAGACTGAATGTTTTCATAGATTTATAGTAGAGATAACTTCAGACTAACATATCGCACTTAAATGGATCGTTCTTACGGCATCGCCATATTTTCTCCGTACAGGGCTGTTGAATCGTGGAGTAAAGAGAAATTTTTGCCACGTTTTGTCATCATATTGACAAAAAGTAGATTAAAATGTAACCCCTTTCAAGCAGGCAGCCGGATATATATCCAACCTATGGCTAACATATTTCCAATACCACTCGGTACCTTTTCTCAGAGTATCTTCTAGAAGTGGTGTAACCTCGGGAGGGAGGATATGTCTCCCCTTCCCCCAAGAGGTAAGAATAATAACTTTTTTTTACAGGGATATACTAAGTATAGAAATCATTGTAGAGTAGGCGGTATCTGTTTTGGGATGGACTTTTTCCATATGATCCCTTATCTTTGTGCCTCTGGAATATCATAATAAAAGATAATTTCGATATGCGCCAGTTGGAAAGTTGCGGAAAATTTGTTATTAAACGAAATGTAAAAAAATCTCTTAAGTATCCGTTTTTCATCTCATTTCTTCTAGATAACTCGAGAACTATTCATTTTAGCCAAAAATTGAAGGAACTAGTTTTGTTATTAAATTTTACATAGGGTATGATAGGTTACAAATTAAAAAATACGTTATTGTTACTGCAAAATAACAGTAAATGGAGATATGTTGAAAAAAAATCTGAATTTTCTTCAACCATTTAGATTATAGGACCTTCAGAGCATGACTCTTGAAAACTCTTTGATATGTTAAAACAACACACCAAATTTCATCCTAATCGGTCTAATAGTCTGACCTATTACACCTTATGTAAAGTTACCTAGAAGAAAAGAAATGAGATATTAGATAAAGAAGAAAAGAGATACTTTGGAGGTTTTTTTTACATTTTGTTTAATAACATATTTTTCATTTCGATGAAAATAAGAGATCATATGCAAAAAGTCCAAACTACCTCATATGAAAACAGATACGGTCTATTGGTAAAAAGAACTAGTACAAGTATACCTCCCATATATCAGTTTTGGCTACGCCACTGCCTTCTAGTAATGGAAATTTTGCCAAAAAATGACAGAGGACTAAATAAGATACAAAATCGTTCGGTATATAAATATTTTTGGTAAAATTAAATAAACAGAAAATTAACATATTTCAACATCACAGCCCTTCCTCGCTAACTTTTTTTTAAATATTGACAGAAACGTTCGAAAAATATGGCGGCGCAGAAATGGAGCGGAGCAATCTTAAAAAACAAACTGACTAACGTAACGTAAAGTAAATAAAAATGTAAACCTTCTTTAGCCTTCATTGGTATTAACATAATACATATATTCGTCCTTTATCCTATAAGATTAGTTAAAACATCTCGGTGTAACCCTTAAGAAAGAGGTTAAACAAATTGGCAAATATTTAGTTTTATTCAATTCTATCGGATACACAGTACAGACAGACGATTTGTGTTAGTTTGCTGTTTTTCTTTCCAACTTGATATTTGTTATCCTAGTAAAAATCGTTGAGTTCCTAGGAGTTGTACATTTTTTATATGTATAATTTAAAAATGTGCATATTTTATATATCTTTTTATATATAGTGACAGAGTTATGTATATACTGTAATAAAACACACGTTAACATATGGGTGGTCCACTTACAATATAATTTGTATGAGTGATATGAAAGGAAGGGCAATAACTTGTAGAAATGACCTTTTTAGAATCTCCATTTTGCTAAAAAGTTATTTCCTAATCCAATTTAACACACCGTCAGATACTATATATTCAACAACTCTTGTTGTTCAAAGGCAAATCACAAAAAAAGAATGACCAACTGGAGATAATCATCTGGTTAGTCGAAGTGAACCACTCAGTGTTATTAAACTACTTGAATTTTTATTCTAATAACTTGGAATGCTGAGGCCTTGTATACTTTGTGTCATAAAAATCTGTAAAAATAGGAAATAAAGCATATCATTACTAAATTAAGTTTCACTTCCTTTTTCCATCTTCCTTTGTTTGATACTAGTGAAATGTGGCTATTTTATTATAACTAGAGTTATTTGAAAAATATCTTCACCTTTAATTATTTTTATTGAAAAATAATTTCCATACTTCTGATTGGATTAATCTCTCTCTAAAAATGTATGATACGTAATCATTTTCAAATAGACATCGCAATGTGGTACTTGGAGAAAAAATCTGGGACATTATAATCTCAAACATATCTAACAAATGTTATTTTCAGATATTTGAACTTAATTTGAAAGTTTAGAACATATACGAGGTGTGAAATTTAAGTAGACTGTGGAGACGAGACTTTGAAGGGCGGTAGGTTAACATGTAATGCACCTTCAGTACAAGTTTGAACATGTTAGAGTCATTTGTGTTAGATTGCGGTTGCCGTTGCCTCTACTGACCTATTTTTTTTTTTTGGCTTTTTTGTTTAATCTGCATTGGGCCCCCCCCCCAAACATAAATACTGGCTACGCCCTTGGTTTTTCTAGTGCGTTTTAAAAATGAATAACATTAATTTTGAGCAACGGTGTGCTATCAGGTTTTGCTTCAGACTTGGAACAGCGCAACGGATAATTTTGCAAAACTTCAACACGCCTACGGAACCCAGGTTTTTTGGTAGTTTAAGGCATTCTCAACAGGAAGCGAATCAATTGAAGATGAACCACGCAGTGGAAGGCCTTCATCTTCAAGAACCGATGAAAATGTCGATAGAATATGGGATCTTGTACGTTCAGATCATCGGTTAACAGCAAGAATTATAGGGGAAGAATTAAACTTCGAAAAAGGGTCATGCGTGTGAGACCAAACATCAAAAACAACTAGATGTTGCAACACGACAATGCGCCTGATCACACAGCCATTTCAGTAAACGAGTTTTTAGCCAGTAAAAACATTCCTGTGGCTCCTCAGCCTTCTTATTCGCCTGACTTGAGTCCTTGTGACTTTTTTTCTCTCCCCGAGATTGAAAAAATCACCTCTAGGGACGTCATTTTGGGACAACAGAAAACATTAAAACGGCTGTAACCGACCAGCTAAAGGCTATTCCAGTATATGGGTTCTAGCACTGCTATGAGGAGTAGAAGAACCGTCTTGAGCACTGTGTGGCTTCCCAAGGAAGTTATTTTAAAGGACGCAATACTGAATTGTAATTCTATTCAAAAAAAAATAAAAAAAACACTCATTAATTAATTTACACACCTCATATGTCACAAAACTGTCAGTAATCATCTCATTTTAGGTTGTTTATTTTTTATTGATTTTTGCTGGACTTCATTAGAGCTCAAGGTATGTGTGTAAATAATTAATAAGTAATTCAATAAGTAGCTTTTTCCACCTTTTTCTGAATACATATCACCAACTTTTGTGGTTATATTTCTTTTACAGAGAGGTTATGTCGCATTCCACTATACAACTGACTGACTTACCTATACATCCTTGATTTGTGTAAGGCACAAGTTTCACAGAGAAAAACAACTGGAGTTACAATAATCTATATTCAATATCCATTCATTGTTATACAAATAAGTAAAATAAAAATAACATACATATACTTTTCTACAAATTAAAAAAAAAATAAAATAATTTTAAAATCAACTAAACCTACGTTTTTTTATACAGTGTGTACAGAGGATATAACGACTTGTAGAAATGAGCCAGTAAAAAAAAATGAAGTGTATGATATATATATTATGTATATGTACTTATATATGTTCTACAGGTTCTCAGTATGAGTGAAGGAAAACAGAAGTTACGGCATTATTACATAGTTACTTCTTGGGCTAAGAATAATAATGGTACTTTTCAATCTTGTATGTTATTAATAGTTTAATTATTTCATAGATTATTAACTTTTCAATATTGTAAGAGCACCTTTTTCAGAGAATTTTAGCACCTTTTAAATCAAATTCTTTTACGAATTTTGAACATATGAAATTATTGTTTTAAATCTTAAAATTTCACTTAGTATGGAATATATTATAATGTTTCTTGACTTTTGAATGTACCTAGATATCGTATATTTTATACATTGTAATTTTCTAAAATTGTCTAAATCTGGAGTCCCTCACTCACCCAAGAACCCCACCTATATGAGTCTATGTTTTAACAAAAAATTATATAACTGTAACGTATAAAAGGAATGCAGTGACTTTTTCGATTGCTTGTACTGTATTTTGAACTGTATTTTTTTTATGTCTATAATAAATAAAGGGGGGAAGGAGGGTTGGTATCGTATTATATGTACACTCTGATGAAAAATACGCGCCTCAAAAGCCAGTTATTGCGATTTGTTTGGATTTGTACTATGTCAGTCACGGATAGTTGGTATTACGCTTATTTTATGGATAAGCCTGCGATATCTCTACTGCTCGTGTCTTTCGGGACGCGTATTTCGTCTACCAGCTAGAAAATTACACAACATAACAAACGTAAACAATGTTAGTGATATGTATATTTTAATTAAAAAAAGTTGGGCACCGAATTATTTACAGTAACGGAACATACAGAGTGCTCAGTAACGAAATGGGCCAAAATTGAAAACCAGCTTATTTACATACAATATACTGATTTAGAATAGAACACCAGCACCATTTTGTTTCCTCGCGAAATTATAAACTTCAAAAGTGAAAAAAAGTAACCATTTTGTTTTCAAATCCATTACTAAACACCTTGTATAAACCGAATTTCGCTTCAAGTTAAAAGCACCAAATCTATACATAAAAAAAATATATTAAAATACGTAGAGGTAGTGTGGTAGGAAAAACGTAACTAGGGCTGTTGGAAAAAAAGGAAGGGTATAGAAAAATTGGCAAGATACATACGTAATTGGGTATTGTATTGTTGACCTGAGGATAGTCTATTTTTCATGTGGTAAATGATAGATTGAGGTGCAGAGATACACCTATTGGGTACAGAGTGATTGCTTGCTAGTAAATGTTTATACTGTTTGTTCAACAGCATTAAAAATTACTTAAAAATAAAGCTGAAACTGGTAAATAAAAAAAGGCTTATAAATTACTTAAACTTCTAGACACCCTGTATTAAGTATTACCAATTACGAGCCATTATCATTTTGGTCACTATTTATCTTAATATGCGTTATAAACATTTATAATATAATTCATATTTAATAAAAAAAAAAAAACATTGACATCTAATAATTTGGTAACAAAAACTTCGAAATATTCTGATTTCCTGTCGCAAGCGATCACCCTGTACAAAGTGAGCAAACTAAGACGGTACTTCCAAACGACTGTCAACTTTTCGAAACTATTTTAAAAGAAATAACTGAGATATCTTCAATTTTGCACTTCTATGTACATTAACAGTAAAATTACGCTAAATATAATATTATTTAAAAACAAACGATAAACTTCATCAACATTCCCTGTATATTCAGAAGTACCTATTACCTACGTAACTATCTAAGTTATAAAAACAAGTCATAGTTAAAAAATAAATATTAGTAAGGTATGATGACTTTTTTTAGTTGCGTTTTGTTAACCTATATGGAGTTAAAGCCAATCGTAATAATTTCTTAGGAAAATACCATTTCAATATGTCCAATTGTCAGTCTCAAAAACTTGAATTTCTTATTTCTGTCTTACTTTAATACTAGAACGACTATTTTTTTTTACACATATATAACCAATTGTTCCATCGTTTTTTCTTCTTAGACCTAATAAAATTCTCATTATCTTCTTTTTTTATATAATAAAAATAAACTAACAATCAAAAAAATATTTTCACCAGGTCTACTGGAAGATTTTTTTTAACAAATAGAAAACCTGTACAATTTACTCTTTTTTCTACATCTTCTAAACAGATATGGTTATTAAAAATATATACTTATTCTTCCCTCAAACTTAACATTAATTGCACACATTTATACGGAGTGCACGCAGAAAATCCAGACACAATTCCGATTGTGCAGCAACAAATCCACAGTAAATATTTTCATCAGTTTCTTTTTTATTTTATATGTATTGTGTGAAATTATATTTCTTTGAGTCAATGATAAAAATATTAATAGAAAAGGTATCAGGTAATAGCCCTGTGAAATTTCATCATAATAATAATTAAAAGATGTGTATTAATACAAAAATGTTGCACAATTCATGTTTAAGTAAAGTTTATTCGATTAATGTTAAATCCAATAATATAAATAAAATAATCTTTGTTAAATCGTCCATAAATTAGCAATATATAACGTCAAATTCCAATTTTCCTGTATTATTTCTTTTTTAATAAAACCTGAACTCTTAAGATACGGCCTCATGCAGTCGCTAGTCGCTCATTTTCAGCGATAAATGAGGTCACGTGGTACGATTTTGATTTTTCCGCCATTTTAAGAATCGGAGCGACAAAGTTGGAAAAGTTCGACGTCTCCAACAAGTTGAACTTTGTCGCTGGGAAAGGAGCGATGAAATAAATCCGGGTCGAAATATCGATATAGAAATAATCGATACATTCGATACATATTCTTTATAATATAAACAACCACATACAATACAATAAGTGTACATTGTTATTCATGGAATAAATACATACATAAGTGCAATCAATGGATTTAGATGAGGTAAATATTTCTAACGATTTAATGACAACAAAAGCAATAAGAAATCTTTACTATATCTCAGCTTAATTTTAATGCGATGGAATTTTTGCAAGATAGTAACGTCACTTTTCTTGTTTCATGTCATTTATAATCATGTAAAAATGATTTTTTCTTTTTAAAGATAAAAGTGGTCTATACCTGTGGACTATGTGAAGTAATTGTCGACGAAATTATGGATTATCCATGCATCGAAGGGTACGGACATATTTAATTCGATAACAACCACTACTTTTATCCGGTATTAGGTAAGTAACAAAACAATTAAAATAATGCGTGACGGATAAAATGTATTTAATAAAATATTTGTTAAGATGATGGAAAAAAAATGGAATTAGAGACAAATGAAAATATATGCCCTAACAAAAGTAAGTTCATGAGTAAAGACATTTTTTATTCTATAAGGCCAGTTAGACGCTTGCATCTATAGTTTTACTCCAGACTAGCTTGTATCTATAGTTACAGGTCAGTAGCTTGGTTAGTTTTTGAACGACAGCATTTTTAACAAGACAACTTTAGAGTGTTAACAACAATGCTCCGGCCCATCGTTCAGTCATTGCAATGGGAAAAATTTGCGAATTAAACTTCGAATTGCTTGAACGTCCACCCTATTCGCCAGCTCTAGTACCCAGTGACTACCACCTGTTCCCTCCGAAGATTTCACAGCAACGAGGAGGTCATTGATGCGGTAAACAGCTATTTTGAGGACCCTGATAAATCGCACTACAGAAATGGTTTAATTCAATTAGAACACCGATATGACAAATGTATTAGCCTTTCTGGAGATCATGCTGAGAAATAAAAAAAATATATTTTTAATGTTGTTTTCATTGAGAGGCCTCGGGACTTATCAGCCCACCCTCGTATTATATTGTTTTTTATTTCACTTGTATTTTAAGAATTCTCTCATTAATTATTATGATTTATTAATTGATTTCGCAGGATTTGGTATTCCCTGTTTACTTTTATTAGTGCTATTTAAAGAGGTTTGGAATAGAGCGTCTGTACATATCGATATATCAACTTTCGATATTTATCGATATTTATCGATATTTATCGATTATATCACCTTTCGTTATTTCTGTCGCGCATTCTTACAACCTGCAGCCCTGGTTGACGCTGCGACTTGTCGCTGCGATTCTTAAAATGGCGGAAATTCAAAATCATACCACGTGACCTCATTTGTCGCTGAAAACGAGCGACTAGCGACTGCATGAGGCCGTACCTTTAGTGTTACTAATAATTATGCGTCAATTGAATGCCGACAGCTCCCCTTGATCTTAACAGATTGTAAAAATCAGTGAACCAATTGTCATGGGAATCCTCTAAAATGGGCGTGACCGAACGTACGCGTTGCCGGCGACGTACGTTTCGAGACATTACGTCACAAAAGCCACTATCCAATAAAATTATCGCTAATCATAATAACACCTACTCACTGCTTTACTATCTGTTAAGATCAAGACACGCCGTTCGTACAATATACACCTAACTCTTTATCTTATAAAAAATGTCGCTTTTTGCATAAAATATGCGTTCCTTGAAATTAGCAGACAGCAGTGGCGGTGCGTGATATTTCAGTTAGCCATATCTTGAAAACGACGCATGGGACCCACTTCACTTTTTAGGTGATGACTATACACCTCTCACAGAAAGGATATATAGTGAAAAAACCGTCAGCAAAGTTTGCGAAAAAATTTTCAAAAACACTGGAGCACTCCCTGGGTTCTCAGTAACGCTCTGTGGGATATTTGCAGTATATTTTTTTTTCATAATCTAGAAACAAATATAAGGAGACGTTTTTCGATTTGTTGCAAAATATTTTTTTTCAAAAAGTTATGGCCATTTTAATTTTAATTTTATTGGAACATTTTGTTTCCCAAAATTAAAATGGCCATAACTTTTTTAAACAAAAATATTTTGTAACAAATCGAAAAACGTCTCCTTATATTTGTTTCTAGATTAAGAAAAAAATATACTGCAAATATTCCACAGAGCGTTACTGAGAACCCAGGGAGTGCTCCAGTGTTTTTGAGAAATTTTTCGCAAACTTTGCTGACGGTTTTTTCACTATAAATCCTTTCTGTAAGAGGTGTATAGTCATCACCTAAAAAGTGAAGTGGGTCCCATGCGTCGTTTTCAAGATATGGCTAACTGAAATATCACGCACCGCCACTGGCAGACAGTAATATAGTGAGTTGGTGTGATTATGATTAATGATAATATTATTGGACAGTGGCTTCTGCGACAAAGTGTTAGGTCGTGCCCACCTTCAAAAGCGAATTGGTTTACTCACTTTTAGCATTTGCTACAATGAAATGAAGCTATCGGTATAATATACTGACGATATACTGTCAATACAGCATTTCTTTATGGAATTTGAATCGGAGTTTCTTGCGCACCCCGTGTCTTTTAAAACTTTTTCTCATAGTTATTTTTCTACAATAAAATGTGCACAAGAAGATTTTCGATTTTTGTATGGCACAAAAATGTATCTTTATCCTAGATTACTAGTAGACACGTTAGTAACTCTTAAAAAAAGGTGTTAACAATTCACAGAAAACTACTTCATTACTAATTGCAAATTACGCGTATTTTTTGAGATTTCTCGTATTTTTCCTAGTTTTTTTTTAAACGTTTTAACATTTATTATTTAAAAATTCGTCGAATGTGATTCAAATATGTTTATCAAATTTCTTAATTTCTCTATGCTGATTGGAATACAAATAGTGATTAGTGACCAAGTCTGTTGTCAACACCCTTCCAATCGATATTTAACAACTCTAAGAAATAAATAAATCATGGCATGTTTGCAATATTTTGCGCACTTAAAAAAATGGCTTCGTAACTAAAAAAAAAAAATGTAATGATCTAGATTAACAACTGTAAGACTAGCAAAAAACTTGTACATAATCCACCCAAAAGGCCCAATGGTATACTTTCTTTATCAACATTATCAGAAGATAACAATTATACTACAGCACACTTCAGTGCTATTTAACATATTTCAATACAACACATTTACTATAATTTTATACAACATGCAGTATATGTATTATTGCAATATTATATTTAAATTTCAATATTTTCCTGTTAATGAAGAGAGGTATAAAAACTTAACCTCAAATCAAAAAATTCGTATCTAGTAACTCAATTTTATCAACAAATTTTAATTCAATAATGCTTTAGAAAATTTCACACTGCCACTGTTATAAGGTGGGCAAAGCGACAAATATTGTTGCTCACAATTACTTTCAAATCCAAGTGGAGTGGTAGTATCTCTGAAATTTTTTTTAAAAATTTGTATTGGATATATAGGCCTAAAATGTTCTGAAACGTCTACACTAAGTTTAAGCGAAAAAAATTCTCTGTCTGTTTGTCGCTATGTTGGTCTATGTTGAAACTATAAATTTTAGTAATTATATAGTGGACAGAGCTCTAAAAAAAATCTTACACTTCTTCTAATATTTACTTCCATATCCATGTCCAAAATAGATCATAAGAGTCCTAAGTCATCAAAACTCATAAATGTCATAAATTTATTACAGGTCATTAAGTTCATTTAGGTCATTAATGCCATATAGATTGTAAAGGATATATGGGTCATACAGGTCATAGAGGTCATAAAGGAATAGTAGTCATAATAGTGTTAATGGTCATACATGTCATATTCGTGATGTCAAACATGTTGGATTGGTCATACTATTCATAAAGGCCGCTAAGATCATTCTTCATGATCAAACATCACCTTTTTAAGAACATATGTCTTCAGCGATTTAGTCAAATTATATGTATGTGGAAAAATTGGATGTGGAAGTAGTGATTCCAATGGCAGTGTTTTGTTATTGTAACAACAAATAATTTTATACATACATAATGTTAACCTGTCATCTGTCACATATTTTATTTTAGAATTTAAAATAAAGAGTTTGTTTAATTTGTCCTGAGAGATTGACGTAGACGTAGCAGAAATTGTACGCGTTTATTTGTCAAAATAAACTGATTGAAGCATGTTAAAGTTGCTCTAAGTCCAAAGAAAGAACAATTCTAGCAGGTTTTAGAGATAGGAGTGGAAAGCTTGAGAACTTGTTAGTTTCATGATTAATGTTATGATTTACATCATCTTTGGAATTATTTAAATGTTTATTATATTAAACAAAAGTGTCAAATTTAATTATTGATGTGACAATGGATGATGTTGAGGATAACGAGTTCACTTGTCTTCTGCTTAAAGCAGGTTTCATTCTGCTTGATAATTATCAGCTGATTGGCTTGAAGCTACTTAAATCAGTGAACTAAATGTAAAACAGTCAGTAAAGTTTTCATAGCAACCAATAAGACAGTTAGCAGGCATCGATCTCACATCTTCAGACCGGCCTAGGTGTTTCCCCTGTTTAGTTAAAACAAGACAAAGAGATACAGCTTGTAACTGTTTGATAACTTAACATGTGACTATGGTAATAAAAGAGTTAAACCATAATTTGTTTTATCACTCGTTACATAAAAAATATGCGATTATAACCTATAATATTTTTTAGTGAAATGTTAGAACGAAATGCCTTCAGAAACTGTTATTGACAACAAAAGTTTCCATGATTTTAATGATGCTTTTTCAGGTTTGAATAAAACTGTATTAAAATTTTTGCAGTTCTAAAATTGAAAATTGCAATATTTAATCTAATAATCAGTTTTTCTAAAATATGGTATGGTCGTTACAAATCCCCCATCCTCCAATTTTTGAACATAGCAAGATATTGACGCAAGATAATGAGCACTTTTTATGTAACACGAGTTGTAAAACCATATAAAGCCTTTAAACATGATAAAAACTAATGACAATTTTGATAAAGAACGTTATTTATATTTAAGGAAAACTGAAGTTTTCAGAAATTTTCCTAAAATAAGCGTACTGGCCTTTTGGAACAATAACCGATCGTTCACAAAGTTTTGTACGTCAAAATAGGTACGAGAATATTGCAAACACACCACGATTTCCCCCTCACTTACTTTACGATAGCTTCCTAGCTTAACTTTCTAACACGAATACATCTTTAAACTTTTTTTTTTTTAGAAATTACGATAGTCAAAAGAAGTGCTTGAAAACAGCAAAATCTTATGTCTGCAAGAGTCTGTTTTTTCTATCTTTTCGCCGAGAGAGACAGAGACATCAGTGTCCCGAACACCACACAAGAAACTAAGACATCTGATCTGTATGTACAAATCCACCGTATAAAAAAATCATCGATTGTCTATTGGCACATCGGTATGGGAACAGAGAATAAACGTAGTCCGGAGGTCGCCTTTCGCGTCGCTTGGCCACCGGTAGAATTCCCCGCTCTCCCAAAAAATAACAAAACACTATAACGAGAGACGGAGACGAGTCCCCGCCTCGAACTGGTTTTCCGCTTTAAAAAAAAATTGACCGTGTATACGTGTGTACAAAATATCTGCGTAGTTTTATACTGTAGTCAGTTGAACTTAGGCTTGAGTTGAACATAGGCAAGTGTGGTAACTAAGACACAGGCTGCGCAGAGCAGGTACTTTATTAGCGATGCAGGTACGAACTGTTCAATTCCCATCACTCACTGCAACAGAATACATACGGCTATTTAAAAACCGCAACCAACATAAATTGGTACAGACTTCCCAAAGTCTGTGTTAAAACGGTTCCCAGAATCTTAGTTAAAAAAAAAATACGAAAAAGCAGGGGTTAATCGAGGGAAAATGGCTCCAAACATTTTGCACCCTAATCAGTATTAATTAATAGTCAGTGTTAGGCTTTCATGGCATCTTTTATTGCAGTATAGGGCCACACCTATAATGTTTTATGACTGTTTTACACACACCAATTTTTCTCACAATAAATTGTACAAGTTCAATCAACCCATCTATTGGATCATATTCCATTGTAATACAATATAAAAATGTAATATCTCTAATAATTGAACACATGTGACTAGTCATTAATTAGGTTTTTTTTACAAAACGTCTACATTTGGTGTTTTTCATTTTTTTTTATTAATCCATAATCAGTAATTAAAAGAATCCTTCTTTATTGTAATTTTGATTAATATAATATTTACAGTTTATTACATATCGTTTTTTTGTTTTTTATTTGTTTTATTGAATTTGGCAAATAATTATAAAATTTGGGAGCTAGATATGTGAAAAATCTGGTATAATTAAATGTCTATCCTGTCTTGATCGTGTATTATAGGGATGTGAGACTATGTCAATTATATCAGGTCTTTTTTTGTACATAAGATGACACCTCTACAATATAGTGTTCTGATATTACATAATCCTAAGGCGTCTAACAATGCTGTGGGATAACGCTTTTCTCTTCTGTGTATAATTTTATGTATTGTGTTTTGTGTTACATTCGAATTTTGTAATTAATTATTATAAAGACCTCTCCAAACTAGCAGACCATATCTAAGTAATGACTCTACTATTGCTTTATATATCGTTATTAACAATTTTTTCTTTAAGATCTCTCTCAATAATATGAATTTATGTATACAAGCCCTTATTTTTTTATTGATGTACATAACGTGTACATTCCATTTTAAAAATTTGTCGACATAAATCCCAAGATATTTGATTTCCGAAGTTTCGTTAATGGCTAATTATTTATTTTTATAGAGTAAAAATCGGGTCTATTTACCGATGTTATAGAGAAGGCAATATATTTGTTTTTTTTTATATTTAAGGATATATGATAATTATCTAGCCAGTTTTTTATAATTCCAACACCATTTATTACTAATTCTCTGACGTCAGTCCATGTATTACCATGGAAAACTGGTACAGTGTCATCTGCGTAAGATATTATTTTACTACCAATATCAAGTCCTGTCAGCGCATTGATATAAAAAACAAGTTGACCTTCAATTCATTGGAATACGTGTAAAACAGAAATTACGCCCAATTTATTGTCCACAATAAATTGTACAATTTAGAACTTGCTCTAATTTCTTGGCCAATTTTAGGGATATTTAGTAACTTTTTACATTTATTTCATTGTACCAACCTCATAATCAGATAAGCGATTTCTCTTAGGGACAAACCTATAATAACTCTCAGGTTTTAGTCATTGAGAGTTGGCAGTGTTGAAATTGGCCAATAAATTGTTACAAATATTGCAAAGTGTAAACAGTTACTAAAATTGGACAATTTATTGAAAAATAAATTCTACAATTTATTATGCAATAAATTGGTATGTGTAAAACAGTCTTTACACTTTCGCTACTGTGTGTACCCTAAATGGTACAAAGCAATAGTTCTGGTTAAAGTGCCTGTACCACATCTGGTCACAAGTAGAGGAGTATTTTCCGTTTATTGAAATATAGTATAAATTACTCCTGTCTTTGTCTATAATTTGGCAAGATAGTTTAGGAATGATTCTATCACAATGTCAGTGGAAATATCAGAAACCTGTGTTGAAAGAATACTTATTATGCTGGTTCAGTTTACGTTTAGGAATGACACAGGTGGAACTCAAAGAAGAATTGCGAATTACTGGAGTCAAGATAATGATATCTCCAGACTCTTGTTCCAGTTACGAAATAAACACCGAGAAATATGGCTGTGGTTTTGTCATAAAGAAATTTCCTTACCATTCATAATTGTTCTGTAAACAAATAAAGCTGTGCACATATGCTGTGTACATGTATTTTAATAAAAACAAAAAAGGGTATTTCTTTTTAGTCAAACTGTATGTACCAATTTTGCTTACAGGGTTAATGACCTTATTTTTACCAAAACACGTTCACTTTTGCCTTTTTTGTGTATTAGGTAAGATACTAATAAATATTTAGACACTCATTTAGGGATATTTAGGAATTTCAAAAATATTGTTTTGGTTTCTTCGTATATCCTGACACTTTATGGCCAGCAATGAAGGTGTTAAATGTTGAAAGTGTTAAAAAGTTGAGTAATAATCAACAAGTTATATTGCTCCGGCCTATAATGGACTCTCCCTTATCCATCTGTCTAAGGTCATTGGGAATACTATCCCTACGTTTGGTTAGCAGCTGTTCGACAAGTCGACAGTGGGCCTTGCACCATTATTTGCATATACCAGATAACGTTACTATATAAAAGCGTGTTCTGTTTTTTGTATTGGAATTTACTAACTCTGTTTAATGAGTAGTACTTTCTGACATACAAATTCCTGTGTTTGTAAATATAGACATCCAAAAAAAAACGTCATCAACTCTGGCTATGAACGAGAGAGATAGAAATAGCAGTCATGTCTAAGCTTTTCGGGTATGTCAAACTTTTGACAAGTGACTGTCACAATTTGTAAAATAAACAATAACTGTCATATGATGTGACAGTTTTGATAAGTAAATAAGGTTATAAATTCGAATAAGAATAGAAATACGTCTTTTTTTTCTTGGCCAACTTTGATGACGTTTTTTTTTATGTCTATATATGAATGGGAATTATTTCTCATTCTACTTTTTGCTGAACGGATACACCGTTGGTGGTCTGCTGTTGGGAACGACATCTAGTGGTTGCTGGCCGTGTCACCGGAATACGTCGAGTCCTATTTAGGCACACTAGAGGGCAGTCCTCTATGTCACCGCTGTATTTCTCCTGGCAGGAAAATAATCCGAGACTTTCGATCATTGTTGATGTCATCAGATGTATCCTACTGATGAGACCCGATAAAGTCGAAATCCAAATCTACGATTTCTATAGATCATTCCACGTTCTTTATATCTAGTCCCAATAGATCTTATTATATACTACTACTCACAAGCTTATTTCTTTTATAAATTCACAACTTTCAGTTCCTGGCAGTTTTATACTTAAAACTGCCTAAAAAACATTACTCAGAGTATTTATTACCGTCAAGTACTGATTTTATTACCATCAACCAATCATTGAAGATTGGAGCGCCATTTTCCCCCCTTTTCACCCCTACTGCACCCCTTACTTAGCTCTTAACCTAGGAAAATAAAAACACCTACCTTATCCCTACATGCTGTTCTCTTTCAGTGGCGTCAGTGGCGTTTCGTTCTCAATCCGCCAACCCATCATCGGCTGCTGGTACTTAGTCTGCAGCATCACCCTTTCCATGACACAGGATGCTGACAAACGGGCCTCTGCGTCGTGGTCCCAGCACTCCTCCATCGTGTCACACATCGCCGCCAAACCCTAACGACGAATATCACCCACTCAAAACTATGACAATCGAGAGCTTCTAACTCGCGGGACGAGCTCGCCCGACCCCCAACCTGTTTCGCCAACATCCTAACAGAATATTTTGAATTCTGTGGTCTTTTTAAGTTCTGGCGAAACGAAACAGGTGGGAGGGCCTGCCAATTAGAGGCATAGAGAGAATATCTTTTAAATGTTGGTCCTTCGAGCCGGATACTACACTTGAATTTTATATAGCTTACCGGATGGTGACGCCAGTGTTCCTGTATCACTGGCCTGACCTTCTGCTGCACCACCGATTCCTGCATGTCTTCGAGGGTGGGATGTTGCCCGACTTCCTCCTCGAACGGTAACCGGTACTCCGGTATGGGTCCATCTTGAGCTGTGCATCGCGATACCAACTCCCAGATGACCAAGCCGCAGGCGTACATGTCTATTCTGAAGAAAGCGTCCGGAGTAAAACTGATGGCTCCCTCCAACACCTCAGGGGCCATATACCTTCAAGAAAAACAAATAGATTCGCATTGGTCCTTCGAGTCGGATACTTGCTTAAACGTTTTCATTAAAATTAAATGGACTTGCTCACCTTCTGGTTCCAACTTGTCCGTGAGTGTCTCCGCAAGACTTTCCGGCCTCGAAGACGATCGCCAGACCAAAATCAGCTATGCACGCCGTCATGTCGCTCTTGAGCAGAACATTCTTGCTCTTGAAGTCTCTGTGAGCGACGGAAGGCTTCGTAGGTTCGCTAGGTACCTTTCCAGGGATTGCCTCGTGTAGGTGCATTAAGCCTAAAGCCCGAAAGGATAGTGAAAGGTACATCAAACACGGATTAAAGAGTTACCTCTGGCCATTGTCTCCGCGATGCGACAAAGTTCGTTCCACGTCAGAGTGTGGGCTTTCAGGAAGTCGCATAAAGAGCCACGTTCATGATAAGCAGTTATCAACCAGAACTCGGCCTGCAGATTGTCGCCTCGCTTTTCGACGCCTATGTAGTGTAGTATGTTGGGGTGTTCCATGTACGGAAGCTTGAATATCTCCTGCTCCGTGTGCCATGACTGTTTATCCTAGAAAATAAAAAGAGATACAGACCTGAACAAAAAAATTCTACGGTAATTCACCTGTATTGGGAATATTTTCACTGCTACTTCCTCGCTTTTAAACTGCGCCTTCCAAACGGCCCCGAATCGACCCCTTGCCTTTATCTCGATCAGTTGTATAGGCCTCGTGTCCAAAAATGGCGACGGTGGCGGCATCGGACTTGGCTCAGACGTCGGTAACTAAAACATAACATTTGGCATGTCACGTAAATAATAAAAGAATACAAAATGTGTGTCTAGCATCTACCTTGAAGAGATAATAGCCACTTACGCCCCACTGCAAGCAGCGTGAAAATACAAAAGCTGTTTAGAAGCACGTCGGTTACTATCAATTAAGACATAACCTAACTTCAGCGTGATAACTTAAGCGTGACTCTTTATTAGAAGCTCACAATTTGATAGATTAAAACGACTCACCCCATTGAAATAATGCTTATTCCTTTTTGACCAAAGAACAGCTGCAGCTGCTATCACAACTACGAACAGAACACCCAATACGATCAAGATGATGTAGTAATAATTGAAACCGGTATCTTCTGTGAGTGGCACTGCAGCTAAAAATTGTTACATACAATATCTTATACGCGAGAGGCATCAGGAATGCCAGTTTCAAACTCACTGCTTGGAGGCGACGGCTCCGTCGGTGTTGGGTCCCAAGAGAAGTTCACGTTGCACATGTTACCCTCGCAACAACAGAACAAGAAGTTGTTTTTCGGTTGCTGTTCTCTTTCCACGCATTTCGTCTGATTGATACAATCTGCAGCGTTGAGAAAACAACCCTACAACAGATATACAATAACCTCACAATGAAATAGTATAGATCGGACCTTCATTTGTTTAGGGCAATTTTAGTAGTTTGTTGTCACAGCACACTAGATAACAAAACGTATGTTTGAAAATACATACCTTGAGGGAAACATTAGCGGTACCATCTTCACGTAAAGACCATAATACATAACAATGATTTTGCTGCCCCTCTATAACGTGACCGCAGTCTTCTACCTCCATGCATCCCGGCTGACCCACGGATGTACAGGAACTGTTATAGTACTCGCAGTGAGTCGTCATTCTTCCACTATTGGGTACTGAAGCCTCTATGATACCTGAAAGTGTTTGTGTCTATAAGTTTGTATTTTGATGTTTGGCCTGGTCAATCTTTTACCTTGTCCTAGGACAATATAAAATAGTAGAGTGCGTCTCATCAAACTAGCGTTGGTCATGTCCATGATGAGGGCGATTACTAGATTTGCATGTGATAAAATCAAAAAAAAATAAAAAATCTGCGTTTTATTTTTATTAGAACCAAACATGGATAACACGGCCCTTGGGCCAGGTCAAGAATTTAAAGGTCACTTAATCGATAAAATAAAGAGGTAACCCGGTACTGCTATTCATTACAAAATTTCACTTTGTATTTTACACGGAATTTCATCACAAATTTTGCACAAATATTCCGAAAACCAACTAAAAAACAATGAATTTCGTCTCCTTTTCTGCATCACATTACACCTTTTCCACTAAATTTCGGCAACTAAAGAAAACCAAATTCCCCATATTCTCAAAATTCCTCACATAACTTTTCCGCTTGGGAATTATGTAATTTATTTTGTTTATTTATATTTCTCCCGAAATAGACCCCTTCAGGCCGATTCACGACCATATGCGACAGTCGCGCAATCCACAATTAGCAAAACAAATAATTACGCAACACTCCTTAAAACCCTTGTAATTCTGAATTAAAGGAAGTGTTATTACTTAAAAATAATAAGTAACAATAAATGAACGCGTCGGACAAAAAACCGAGGGCAATATTATTTGTTTACGGTATCGCGTTTGTAAATTGTAAATTAAAATTAAATTAACGTAGGCGTATGTGCGTAATTCGGATACAAAAAAAAAATAACGCGAACCAGGGTCGCTGCCCGTTGAAAAAAATAGAGCAGAACCAACAACTTATGAAGTACATATGTAGAAGATGTGAAAAAAGGATAGCGATAGGCCTGTATCGTTTAGTAAAAAGAGACGCTTAGAGTAACTAGATGGACTTTACGAAAATTGGAGGTGATGACAGGATGAGATATGTTTAACATTGCTAAAGGTCGCTTTACAGTTCGCAATTTTTATTGCAGGCAAGAAAAATTCTATTTTTGTGCTAACAAAATAAAGTTCAACAAAAATGCAGTTGAAAAACTATGGGCGATTTTTTTAGAAATTGGAAAATTATCCAGACGCTCGTTCAGTTTCGCTCAAAATTGGCATATAGGCGTAAAATGTCATTAGTTAGCGACATTTTTCGGAATATTAACAATTTAGGCCATTTATAGATTTTTTTGAACACACAAATTTGAGGTGTTAACTGTCAACTTTGAATTGGTGCATTTTAAGTTATTTTGTCTCCAAAAGTTCTTATCATATTCTAATATTAAAAAAAATTCCCATATGTTCCATCATTATGGCAGACACTGTATATTATCTATACTAAATAAAAAATAATCCCAACTCCGTTCTTAGGAGTTTCCTCGTTTTCATTTCACTTAAGTTTATTTCACTTCAAACTCAAAATAAAATGTTGGGTAAAAGAAACAGAATATGTATTTTTTTTTAGGAAACCATAGGTGAAACACGGGTTTTTGTATTTTATTTCATTTTATCCAATAACTTGTGAAGTGCATCCAGTTTTGTGAAATTAGCCGGCTTATTTTATCGTGTTACGCGTCTAGTACATTTAATATCACCAATAATAAAAGAAAACAACTTCAGAGATTTTTATATTTTGCAATGCAATTTTCTTCCTTTTTTGCAAACTTAAATAACAGATTGAATATAAATTCTTTTTAAGTAGTTCTTGTAAAAATTAAACTTAAATATTAAATTACACAAGCCTTTAGTTATATGAACTTAAAAGTAAAAAAATAGATTTTAAAAAAAGTTAAAAATAAATATAACGGTTTTAAGTAGCTCCCTTACAGATTCTCTCTTCTTTTCACTGCTGAGGCTGAGGGCGCTCCTCGCTATGTGGATGGTGGGGTTGGGTAGGTGCTCGTTGTCGGGGAAGTACATGCCCACAAGCACTATCGTAAAGATGCCCGTTATCAGGAACAGGCCTACAGTAGCCGTGACCGTGTAGAGATGGGCATAAACGTATCTAAAATATAAACACCAATAAAACAGTTGAATTATCGATAGACCCGAACATAACCTCACATTAATTCTCAGTTCGACGATTGGCAACACTGAAAAAGTTAGGTCAGTTAAATATTTTCTGACTCTGCAGTCGTGTGATTTAAAATGAAAATGGGATTTGAATAATTATTGGAACAAAGCCAGAATGTTTGTTTCAGAAAAGTGACTCAAGATCAAGAGCTCGTGAAGTTCTCGTAACATTAGAGATCGTACAAAACCAAGGTTATGTTCCTGTCTGTCGAATATTCCACAGCGCCTACCTGAAATACCAAGCGGCCAGCAGTATAAAGCTAATGAAAGCGAACAGGAAATTTCCCAGGTCCCAATCTCTGTTCTGATTGTTGTTGTTGAGGTTAGATATGCCGTTCCTGGCGGGGGATGGAATAGCCGTCTCTCCTAGAATCTGACGACGTCTCGTTGGGCTGCGGACGCTTCTGGTGGATGAGGCAGTGCACTACACAGTTGTCGAACAGGCCGCAGCTCTGCAACGTCTGGGTGTCAGGCTGTAGAACCTGACCATTGAATATCAGCCTGACGAGCTTGTTCGCCGACAGTTCCGGCTGAAAATGTCGCCTGAAAAAGACATTCATTAGCACGTTGACTGCCGACTACGAGATAACTCGTAGATTGCGTTCTTTTCTATGACGCCAACTACGAGTTATCTCGTCCTTGTTTACTTGCCATTTTTGTGCAGCTACGATTAAACTCGGAATATATCAGTGCTAATATCGATAGATGGCGAAAGAACAAAAAATCAATGCTGGCTTGCATGAACAGAAAATTTATTAAAAAACGAACAAAAAATATATTTATAAAAATTAATTCAAATTCAAGAAATAAAATGATATTTTATTGTTTATGGAACTTCTTAAAACAACCTTCCACACAAAGGGAAATCTTCTCTTTACAGGCTGGACAGAAATAACGCGTTTCTCGGCGTTTTTTTGCTTGGGTACATATACGACATGGCTTTGTCGGACGCTTTTTTTTTTTTTCAAGAAAGACGTAAATGTGATGCACTCGACAATTTCTGAGATACTAACGACGAATATGGACGCGTATCTATGATTCAGCTTTAGCGAAGCGACAGGTCGAAGCGTCTCTGCGTGCGAGAATTAACTCGTAGTTGGCTTCCGCGAAGAGATTTCTGTTACAGAAGCCAACTACGAGATAATAAATAAGACCTTTTTTTTTTAAAAAAAAAACCACTTTAAGCTTTTTGGTGATAACTATGCACTAGAATTAGAGTTTTTAATAATATAATGTGATTAAATAAAATTATCATTTTAGGCCAGATTTCTGAAAATTGCAGTGGCAGTCAACGTGTTAACTTTCCTACTGCATTCATTTCATTGTAATTTTACCTAACGTACCTTTTGAAATCACCCAGATTCTCCTCCAGCCTCCCGTCGACCAACTTCAAATCGTCATTTATGTACTTGAGCTTGATCGTGATCCCTGTCTTGTCGGCGCTTAAATGATCGCCCTTCCTTTCATCCGATTTTTGTTGGGTGCCACTACTCGAGCAAGTGGAGGGATCCCCGCTTCTCTCCGCGTAGTTGTGCTCCATCACGATGTGATCCGTGCTGTCCGGTACATCGTCCGCGTTTGTAGAGTTCTGCTGCGCGTCCGGAGCAGGAGCAGAAGGTTGGGGGCCCTCGGCCTGCCTTTCTAGAAAAGAAGACATAGCCGTGGCAGCCGCAAATGTTTGGATCTCGGGTGTTTTTAAAGGTTGTATGTGTACATACTTTATACAAAATAAAAATCGATGCACGTCGTCAGATTCGTGTTTAAGTTTTACAGCGCACTGATGCCAGATTGTTATAAAATTATTCAGTATTTAGAAATAGAGACGTCCAAAAAAAACGTCATCAAATCTGGCTATGAACGACAGAGATGGAAATAGCAGTTATGTCGAGGCTAAAAAACGAAGCTTTGTTGTTGTCAACCTTTTTGACAAGTGGCTATCACGATGGTAAAAGGTAAGGTTATAAATTTAAGATAGAATAGAAATATGACTTTTTTTGATAAATAAAGATAAATTAAAAAGATAAATAATTTTAAAAATGTATATACTTTGAAAGACATTGGTTGCTGCAGAAATATGCAAGTACAAAAAAGAGCAAGAAAATTAGAAAAAAAGGCACACAGAAGTTTTGAGATTTAAAAAAAAAACAAAAAATTAAAAATAATCTCAAAAACACCATTTGGTTACAAATAGTGCAGTGTAGTTTTTTGCACATAAATATCAATTATTTATTATAAATGTTACGAATAGCACTTATATATATTTGTAAACCTCTTGGTATAATTTTGCTTTTTAGGTGATTTTAATAAGTTCAATGTTTTTTGTGAAATAGAATTAACCGTAGAAACATTCAAGTCTAGGGCTGCTGTTCCATGCTAAAACCATACATTAGATTGCAGTTGTAATTAATATTTTAATTTTATATTTCAATTACCTTTCTAACAACTGTTACAAGGTAGCAATGGACTATTATTGTTTAGTTCTTTTTCAAAATAGAGTATCAAGGATGCTACTAACTCTTGGCATCAGGTGTTTAACAGTTTGGCATTTCGCAAACAGAAGTCTGACAACTATTTTTGAACACTTTGATTGTTCTGAAAATAACAATTTTTCAATGCAAGGTAAAAATTTGAAACTCAAAAAGACACAAACTACTGTTAAAGCCAATGTAAGGTTCAGGTAATTTCAAACTTTCAACAAATGTCAAGTAACACAACATGGCAACTTTGAATCTGCTGCCAACTACATAACAACGAATATCAAGCGCGAAATTTAAAATTCAATAGGTTTTACTTCAGTATAACTGTGTGCTTCGGTTTTTATTTTGTACAAAGTATTTGTTGTAAGGAAACAGAATGGGTTTTGGGACACTTCAAAGAAATAAGGTTTTTATGAATTATAGCATTTTGCTGAGGAAAAATAACAACTCAATTTTTAAAAGAAGAGAATTTGTTCTCAAATGTGAGAAGTTTAAGAGATTTTAGTAACAATGTATGGGTACAGTAAATTCTAATTAAAATATAACCAACATCCAAGTCCTGGTAAAGTTTACCAACATAATTAAAATTAACGTCTCTCACAATTTGGACACAATATAAAAATAAAGTGCTACTCTCACCATTATTGAAATTATCGTAGAAGGCTAATCGCCTCTGCCGCAATACACAAGCGTCCGCGTCCATTGTTTCGATAATATTCTGTTCCTCTCCTCGTTCGGGTTCCCTCCCAGTTTCGGTGTCCGTCTTGCTGACCTCTTCTTCACTAGTATTGGTTTCAGGCGGCCTGGGAGCACTCGAGGACGGTTCTAGGGAGGTGGCGTTCTCCGTCACTGGATTTTCTTCGCTCACCGACGACACTATAGTTCCTTATTAGTAAATAAATTTAATATAAACAAACTAATATACTTTTAGTATATAAATAACAAACAAAATAACTTGTTCATATTTAGCAACAATTTGGAAATATAAACACCAACTATCTCATACAACAAGATGAAACTAGTTTCTATTGGTGGTTATAGTGACCTTCACACTCAAATGTTTATTTAATTTAAGATCCAAGGTCCATCAGGACTTGTTCATTTTTAAGATTAAAAACGATAAATTACACTTTACAAAATTGATTTAATTTTTTTTAAGCAAAATACAAGGAATTTTTAACAAATAAAAATATAAACAGAATACTTGAAACAGCTCAAGATATTGTATACAGATACTAAACAGATAAATGTTAAGAATCATTACAGAAGTAACTATCGAGTATTTCCTGTTCCTTATTGCAACATTAAAACATCTACTATATTAAGACGTTCCTAAATTCTAAAATACAAACGTTTTACCTTCTGCTATCGTTACAGTCTCTGTATGATTTGTTAACCTGCGCCTTCTTTCCAGCAAAAGTACGGTCCTTACGTGCCTCTGCTCCGAGATATTCGTAGTCCACCAAGCTAACGTAACTGAAATTTGAAATGTTCACACGATACATTTACCTACATCCACTTATTATAACTTTATTACACTTACCTAACACTACAACGAATAACGCTATAAAAAAATGAGTTACTTCGTCCCCTATACCTTCAATCAGTGTCATTTTTCTGTTACCTTGACAAACGCAAATTTTCCAGACCTATTTGTTTATTTCGAACGTAGATTTTTTCCACGTTCACGGGCAACACTGGGGCTTTTACGGTGTGGTTGGCAGAAAATGTCTCTGAAGAAGTGATCAATTCCTACGATTTGTATAAAACCTCCATATAAAACACGTAATTTCATTAAATATTTATTTGTGACAGGTCGGATGACAGATCGACGATTGGGAAGAACAATGCATAGATCATAGATTAGCATAGATTAGAAATGTAAGAATAGTGAATTGTCCAAACGTAAAAGAAATCTGTTAGTTATCGTATATTAATTGAGCTACTGGTTCCTAGATTGCGCCACGAATATTGCCTGTAATAAATTTATAATTATTTTTAAAATAGGGATACCTTAATATTGTGTTTTTAAGGAGATTCATAAACTCATTCCATGGTGGTAAAGTTACTCATATAGTTTTTTATTAGATGTTAATTAAGTAGATCATTGTATGTTTAAACAGTTCTGGGTGTTGGATTGTTTACTTAGGTGCTTAGGACATTTGCGGGGGTGTAGCTGGTGCAACCGGTGCACTGTACTTGAACTTGAATACGGGCCTCCGTCAACCTCCAATAAATAATACTTAACACTTAGGGGCCCCATCGGGACCTTATATACCGGGGCCTCCGAGAACCTGCGCAACTACGCCCCTGGTGTAGAAACATTTGGTTGGAAAATCAGTGGCGTTACATCTTTGGCATTTCACCATAGGTCTATTATCTTATATGTATATAAATATCTCGTGTCACGGTGTTTGTGGTCGCATTCCTCCGAAACGACTCGACCGGTTTTTATGAAATTTTTTTTATGTAGGTATATTTGGTAGGTATGGGAATAGGTCGTAAAGTATATTTCATACCGCTAGGTAATTAGGGTGTCCCTATCCATAAAAAATTTTTCTATTTTTTTTGACAATTTTTTATGTTTTGGCTTCAAAAAATACATATAAACCCAAATTTTCAATATGGCAGAACAACGTTTGCCGGGTCAGCTAGTAATAATATATATTATAATAAATAATTATTTATAATTATTAATATTATTATTTATTTTTGACTGATATTTGTAGCCTCATATTCTTTTCCCAAAACCGTAGATTAAAAGTAAAAGGGGTTTTACAGAAATACGACCACCTTTTAAATATTTTAATTTATATAATATGGGTCATTCTCTGTCAACCGGACCCCCCCCCTGTCCATTTCAGGTTATGAGTAAAAGTGTTCTGTAGGGGCTTAAAATTTGCGTTGAAGTGTCTACTTTTGAATGCCATGTGTCTCCTTTATAAATTCAAGATGGCTGTCGCAATATAGCGGCTTAAACGAGAACACAACCAAAAAAAAAATATATTCAGAGATTAATGGTTTGTAAAATGAGTTATTCGTGCGTAAAAAATGATCTGTAGGGGCTTAAAATTTTCCTTAAAGTGTCTACTTTAAAATGACATTAGTTTTATTTAAAAATTCAAGATGGTGGTTCCAATATGGTGGCATAAATATGACCAAATGAAGAGATGAATCCTTAAAAAAATTACTATTTAGGACGTATGAATGTTCTGTAGGGATCCAAGATATTCCTTGTGTCTACTTTATAATAACATTAGTCCTATTTAAAAACTCAAGACGGTGATTCCAATATGACGGCTTAAATGAGCGAATTCCCCAAAAAATGACACACAGACAATTGATTTTAAAATTGAGTTATCAGGCCGTAAAATTCTCTAGGTCCTTAAAATATTTCTAGGAAAGTAGACACTTCAAGGAAAATCTTGGATCACTACAGAACATTTACACATCCTAAATAGTATTTTTTTAAAGGATTCATCTCTTTATCAGACACTTTAATTATCTTATTTAATTTAGAAAAATTTTAAGCCCCTACAGAACATTTACGTTTATATGTACCTTTTATTTATATGTTTATATGTACCTTAAACATTTTTTTTTCTATTAACATTAACACGTTTCCTTGAATAATCTATATTATAACGGTCTTTGTACTTTACACTTTACATGTAAGTGATATATGTACATAAAATAAATAGGTACAGTTTATTAAAGTAAAACTAAATATAAATTAATTTATTGCGATATTGTATGTATACTAAATTGTTACAGAATAACAAGAGTGTGACGTTGCTATATATGTAATTCTAACCTGAGGTAATTGAACCCCACAATTTACATAACATCCCAAACATTAATATAATTACCATCACCGTTCATTGTAGTAATTTCATTATACCCTCCATACTGTACGTATACATACAGTATACAGATATTTTCATAATTATTTGTAGATCGTATTAAAGATAATTCGACGTAGCGTGTTCGCCGCTTTTTTTTAATTTCTAGATGTGCCTAATGCAATCATAACGTAAACATCGTTAATTAATTTATTCTTTACGTCAAATATTCGTACGGTTCAGTTACAGTAACGCATGAGAATTTTTACCTTTCTATCTTACATAATATTTGTAGCCGCTTCAGAAGCATCATTTTTGAAATATCGAGTTATCAAACGTACGGTGAAGATCACAACAAGTGAGGTAGGTTAGGAGTAAATTGCTTCTGTTAGGATAGTGCTTGTTAAATTCTGCATCTAATAATCCCAAGCTCAAGGGCGTAGCCAGTAGTTATCTTTGGGGGGGGGGGGGGGGGGCGCTCAATGCAGATGAAACAAAAAAGAAAAAGGTCAGTACAGGCAACGGCAACCAAAAACCCGAAGCGATCGCTGCAAATAAAAAAAAAAGCCAAAAAAAAAGGTCACTACAGCCAAGGGCAACCGCATTCCCCCGAGTATTTTGGTTTTTACTTGACCCTTTGGGGGGGGGGGGCGATCCCCCATCGCCCCCCCCTGGCTACGCCCTTGCCCAAGCTGTCGGTGATATGTCTATTGTGTGAAAAGATATCGCTTAAAATGTAAAATTGAGAATTTTCAAAAAACCATGAATAACTGCAAAAATATTAAACCTTTTTCAAAGTTGTTGGACTCATATTGAAGGCAAATCTTCAGAGTACACAGGGCCGGATGCACGGGTGTCGGGGCCCAGGGCAATGAAGAAAGTGGAGGCCCCTGGAGGAAATAAAATAATTTTCGTTTGGACATTCTCACATTTTGTCCCGTTGGAAATAAAAAAATTACCGCTTGTACTCTCATGCATTTTGCCCCTTTTAAATAAAATAATTTTCACTTGGACCTTCTCGCATTTTGCCGTATGAAATAAAATTATTTTCGCTTGGACATTCTCGCATTTTGCCCTTTGGAAATAAAATAATCACCGCTTGGATTCTCTTGCATTTTGCCCTTTCGAAAATAAAATAATTTGCGCTTGGAACCTTTTGCATTTTGCCCTTTGAAAGCTTGCATTTCATCTCGTACTTAGCTGTCATTTTGCCCCTTAACCGGTGTACATTTTACCCCGTATCCAATAAATAAACTTTGAATTTTCTTTGAAGAGGTCTAAATTTTGTAGTTTCACCACTGAATAGATTTGACATAGGATGAAAATATCCCTTGTGTGGATATATTTCATTACTCATTACTTTCTTAAAAATTAAAAATTTTTATCGTTATTAAATTTTAAATCCAAGGTTTGTAGAGGCTCTCAATGTGTACATCCATGCATGGACACCGTGCATCCGGCCCTGAGAGTACATATCTGACTGACTGAGCCATTGAGGAAATGTTTTTCCTAGACATGAAACATTCCTAAAGATAAACCAAAAACGATAAAAATTCAAAGAACAAATGGCTTTTTTGGCCCCTCAAGACAAAAGCATGAAACTAGTGTTCTTATCTATACTAATTTTTGGGTGCTGAATACGAATAATTTATTCATTTTGCCCAAAAATGACGGGAACACCCTCTAACCAACCCCTGTATGGGGGTGAAAAAGGGATAAATGGTTTGTTTGTGCAATGTATTATTTGTGTACTAGTTTGAATAATATAATTTATTTTTTTATTGAAACAACTTTAATCAACCTTAATTAACACTTGGCTTTTTATTGAAAGGTGTAATTTGGCGCTTTTTTGACAACTTTGTACTGAAATTATTCTCGCAAACGAAATTACTTTTTAGGTCTATATAAGAGATGCTTAACCAACTCTTTTTTCTTGCCGTCTGATTAAGGGGGCTTTCCCGCTTTTCGGTTTCAAAAAATCGTTTTTTTTTTACTGAAATCGATGCGTTATACATTCAAATTTATTGTCCTGAAATTTTAAAGTGATCCGTGTATTAGATTTCGAGTTACAGCCGGATTAGTGACGACGGTCCCGGCGCTTGAAAAGAGTCACGCAGGGAAAATGGAGGTGGACAGTGTAAAGGAAGTGTTTCAACTATCCGATGAAAAGCATTATGTAAGATATGCTCAGTATATTGACGACGGGGACGGTAAGACCTCCAAGGCGACTTTGGATTTGGACCCGTACAACAACGATCCGAAAGTAATGAAAAAGGAACGCGTCGGTCACGTGTAGAAAAACGCATGGGAACCAGGCTCCGTAATGCGAAGAAAACAAACAAGGGACTCGGGGGAAGAGGTACAGGAACACTGACCATCAAGGTAATAGGCGAATTGACAACTTATTACGGCCTGGTACTTATTATCCGTATTCGGCGAAATACGGATTCAGTGGAAAAAAATGCGTGACGCTATCTGACGTGAAGCCAAAATGAGGTCTACAAGGCAGAGGAGGGTGTCCTGTACGGGCCCCGAATTGATGACGAACTGTAAGAAAAAAATTTCATAATTATATGACAAAAAAACGTAAAAAAAAAACTTCAAACGCATTTTTCTCAAAACATCGTTTTTGAAACTGGAATGAGATTTTTCTCGGACACTAATTAACCGATTTTAATGATTTTTTTTTAAATGTTCACAAATGATGCCATTAGTGATCAACATAGGACTTTTTTTATATTGCAAAAATTCGATTTTTAATAACAATTTAAAGGTAGAAATTTAAGGTGAAAATCGAACTTTTTTTTCAAAGTTGCACCAAATCGCGTAAAATTTGAATTTCAAAAAACCCCTATGATAAATACTAACAACAACCCTATATTTTATAAAAATGTTTCATTTTTTGATTTCAGATGAATAGCGTCGTAGAAAATTCTCATTAACATGAGACATGTCCGCCTGAAGTAGCTGCATTGGAACAAGAATCGACGGCCGCCATTTTGGTTTAAAAAATAAATAAAAAACTAAATGTAACCTACATACCTGTATCTTTTAATTAAAAAAAATTGTCTCAATCCGTTTTATACTTTCCTCAAAAAAAATTCCCAAAAAAAACCTTTTTTGTCCAGCTAAAAAGCGGGAAAGCCCCCTTAAAGTTGTTTCAATAAAAAATAAATTATATTATTCAAACTAGTATACAAATAATAAATTGCACAAACTACAAATAATAAATTGCACTTATCCCTTTTTCACCCCCATACAGAAGTTGGTTAGAGGGTGTTCCCGTCATTTTTGGGCAAAATAAATAAATGATTCGTATTCAGCACCCAAACATTAGTATAAAAACACTAGTTTCATGCTTTTGTCTTGAGGGGCCAAAAAGCCATTTTTTTAACATTGTTCTTCTATCATACTTATTTACAACTTCAATATGGGTCCAACAACTTTGAGAAGGGTTTAATATTTTCAGACTTATTTACGGTTTTTTGGAAATTCGCAATTTCACATTTTAAGCGATATATTTTCACACAACGACCTATCACCTTCGATTTTGACTTATTAGACGCAGGATTTAACAAGCTATAATCCTATTAGACGCAAAAAAAAACAATAATGTAGTACAAAAATTATCAAAAATTAAGCAACCTTCCAAAAATGGATGTATCATATCATGACTTTCAGTGCTGACTTGTATGTAGGCTGGTAATGTAAATACATACATACGTGTACATGTTAATAAAAGAACGTTTTTTTAAACAAAAAAAATGTCAGGTGCAAAGGAGAGAGTGATGCAGGTAATTATTTTGTAATTCAAAGTAAAGGTTTGTTTTATTGAACATTTTGTTGACGCAACCTATAATAATTTAAAACTGAAATGAAAAATGATGAGAAAATATGTATTTTTAAGAAAACCGTGATACAAAACAAACATTATTGTACTGTTTATTTGCAGAGAAAAGAGCCTGCTAAGAGGCTAACCTTGGAGCAAAAGCTGGATCTGATAAATCACGCAAAAAATGGTGTTCAAAATTGAGTTCGGATATGTGGATGTTGAGTGTAAAATGATAACTGTTTTTGAAATCTGCCAATTAAAGATTTTGATACAAATAATAGCGTTTCTACGACTCTGACGTTCTAAAATACTATACATGTAAGCAGAATGTCTATATGTCTATATATTTTATTGTTAAAAAAAAAAAACAAGATATGGCTGTAGGTACTATGTTTTGTGGCCGTACTTAAGCAGAGATCGTGACAGGAAGTGGGTAGGGTGAAAAACATCATCCCCTTCGTATTTTTTTCCTGTCGAAAGATGATTAATGGGCGCTCGGGCAAAATATTTGGATATGGACGTTTTGTCTGACTCTTACACGAAAGTATATACTCGTAATAAAATGAGAAAAACTTTTAATCTTGCGTGTGCAGTGAATTTTGCTACGTCAAATAGTTTTGCTTGTTTTTAACCAATATTCACGAGACATTTGGCACCCATTTTTTAAAATCAAATTTAAAAAACGGTCTAATTTCAACTTTATTCAGACAGTTGTTAAAAAACTTGCTCAGAATCACATTTTAAAACAATTTTTGAGAACTTACATTTTTTTAATTACCTACATATTATTTTCTGTTTCTCGAAAACAAAAAAAAAATTGGTAATTATTTTAATCCAAATATTTCGAAAACTATGTTCAAATTTAAAAATAGCCAAAACTACCTATGTACATACATTACTTATGTATACCGTGTGTGTAAAGCCGACATCGGCCAGTTATGAAAAAGGACAAACATAAATGAGACGACAGATAAGAAGCAACTGCACACGCATCGAAGGTAGTGAGGGAATAAGGCCGGCCCCCCTCACCACCTGTGCTTGTTGTTAGAACGAGAAGTGTAGCATTTGTATACAGTTTGTCACACAAACTGTATACATATGTATATGTACATATGTATACATGTCATATGTTTGTGTAAAGCCGACATCGGCCAATTGTGGAAAAGGACAAATACTACACTTATTTGTCTAACAACAAGCACAGGTGGTGAGAGGGCCGGTCTCTTTCATAACTGGCCGATGTCGGCTTTACACACACGATATTTAAAAATATTAAGGCATAGTCATCCTATTCTAGGGATGGGCATTCTAGTTCACATTGATGAATAGTTCTTTTTTTACAGTTCAAAATGCACTATAGTTCTTTCGTTGCTACATTTCTCTTGTGAAACGATGAAATGAACGTGATGCGTACGAACGCGCTAGGTGCATTTTCATGCAGTCGCTAGTCGCTCGTTTTCAGCGATAAATGAGGTCACGTGGTACGATTTTGAATTTTCCGCCACTTTAAGAATTGTAGTGAAAAATTGCAGCGATTAGCGTCAAATTTAAGCGACAAACGAAACAGGTGTATCGAAAGTCGATGTAACCACTATATTGTAAAGTGATACTTGTAATATACTTGTAATATATTAATATAAAAATCACATCTAGTAAATATGATTATCAAATGTGCATTTATCAGTGTCAAAGAATCATCCGGCAAGCGCAAAATAATAGGCTTCGACGAAATAAGGTTATAACCACGCTTTTACTTAAACATATTGCTATTCATAATAAACAAAAGCGATATAAAAAGAAAAGATTTTGGGTCCATCCATTATATTTATATGTAAATTGCGACGAGAATGTGGATTTTTTGAAGCTGTGTTCCCGACACTCTTCATACTCTTTCGATTGTTCGAATTACGTTGACGCTCATACTATGTAGCGATAATGGTAATTGTAGCGATAAAGCTAAACAAAATTTAGCTTTATCGCTACAATTCTTAAAGTGGCGGAATATTCAAATTTGTACCCCGTGACCTCATTTGTCGCTGAAAACGAGCGACTAGCGACTGCATGAAAATGCACCTTAACGATAACCTTATAAGAAAGTGAAACAGTTCGTTCAGTTCACTCAAAGTGAATAGTTCGTTTGAACTTTTCGGTCACGAACTACACATCTCTATCTATTCATTAGATGGCACCCAGTCTCATATTATATTATGATATGATGTGATATGACACAGAAAATATTTTTAACTCATCCACTCAGTGAGCATCATAAATCATAATAACAATTGTTTGTTATCGTTGAGAAGATAAAACAAATATGCTGTGGTGTGAGAAACCGAGTATGTACCGTTCACATAATTCTTTGCGAATTAAGAGGCGTATTAAAGTATTGTAATGTGTTCATCGCTAGGTATTTTAATTGCTCCGAAGGCCACCTCGAACTATCGTTTTCATCCTATCAATTTATCTTGGATTGTGATAGTAAACAAACACGAATGGTCAGGGACGGCTCAAGGTATTTTATGGCCCTAAACGAAACGAAACCGGCCCTAAGTCAATGTCAATTAAACGAAAATAAAAAAGTGCGCTATAAAATATGTAGCCTCAGAGATAAATAATTTTATGAAGCATATCTAAAAGAACTGTTCCATCAAAAATGTCACGGATTTATTAATTTTTTTCTATGATCGTCTTATTGTGTCTTTAAACAAAACTTTAAACACATCGTAATGCGTAATTACGGGCAGCAGTATTATCAAAATCATCCAACTGATATTTTAATTTAAAAAATGTTAATTACACAAGCCCATAAAAGAAAACAATAGTCTGTGCTAGGGTTGCCACCACATGATCTCCTTATATTTTGACCTCCTCAACGTGAATCTGAAGCAAAAAAAAGGGTATGCCCATACTCGTATATCCAAGATCAATAAGAAAAATCGGTTAAAACCACGCTTTCCAGATTTTCCGTTTTTATGACGGTTTACGAACATCTTTATACGAAAAGTCCATCGAACTTTAGGTTTCACATGAAAATACTAGTGGGTAGTGTAACATTTAAAGATGAAGACTGACTACAGAAACATTTTAGAAGGTATTATAAACAACTACTAAAGGCCAGGTTATTTAATGAATTTGAGGTTGCACTTTCTCTATTCTCACACATTTCCAGAAAACCTTGGAGATTTCAATGAAGAGCAAGAAGAAAGATTTCACCAGGATATGAAAGAATTTGAACGTCGGCATCGAAGAAGATGGGACATTAATATGACGGTAAACTACTGATGGATGTTGAAGGAAAATACTAAGCCAAAAGGAGAGAAACGACAGACATCTATTACATAGATCACAAATATTACAAGCGCAAACCGATATAAACTCTGCATGATAAAACAGAAAGACCTGCTCCGGTTACATCAGAAAATATGTGTCTCGGACTGATTCTCCTCGTTATAAAAAATAAATAAACTACAAGTACTCTTACTTTTGACCTCTGAGAATAAAATAACTGTTATAACCCCTGTTATACGTATATTTGATCAGTTCATTTTGTCTATGTATACCACTTTATTCTGCTCGACGTAGTCCGTTCCTATAGTTTACAGCAGTTATTATGAGTTGGAAAAAAACGTGGTTTTAACCGGTTTCTCAGATTCGTGTTAGGGTTAGATAGAAGGTAGACAGACATAAGATAGTTAGATAGACTAGTGGAAAACTCGTAAAGCGAGTTTGTATAACTGTTTTTAGCGTTGTAAGAAAAACTCCTACATTTTCTTGTCGCTATAGAAATTCCACTTTCCACTCACCCCCTGGAAAATTTCTGACATTCTTGAGAAATCCTGACAAATCCTGACATTTCGACATTTCACAGCTGAATCCTGGGATTGTTGGAATTGCAAAAGTCATACAAAACTCCCCAAAGATTTTCGTGACTCATATGTTATCAAATCATTTGAATTCCATAATTCTTCGATTATCATTAAAACAATTGACCGGAACGGAAATCTGACGCCTTCAAAACTTACGGGCTCCTCAGAGATTGCCGCCCCTAAAAAATTGACGCCCTGAGCTAAGATAATATAGAATGAAGTACACTCGAACCCCTCTTATTTCACCTTCGCTTAATTCACATCCTCTGTTATTTTCCCCCTATTAGGTCGCGAAACCGTCCCGGTTAAGTCGCCGCCTGTAAAAGTTTTAGAACTACGTTTGGAAATTGGATTCTCGCATGAATATGTACAATTTTTATTGAAAAAAATGATTGTGGAATACATTTATTGATTTAAAATAGGTTAGGTGTCTTTTAAAAATATTTAATCTTTAAAATATTCATTCAAGTGGAAAATTGAACTTTGTCACGCACGACTGGGTATACTTACATTGATTTTTCGTTCAGTTGGCTCATTTTTCGTTATAACAAGTGCTGTGGTATATCTCTAAATATTTCTTTTTGCAGTTAAAACACAAAAAAGTTGAGGTTATGATCAATGCATGATGGGAATGTGTCAAGAGTTCGCGCCGCCACACGTGTGTCTTGAAAACTAACTTATATTATACCTAAGCTACATTTCGTTTCGTACAACTTTAAAAGTAAATCATGTAATATTATTATTTAGTTTTGATATTTAAATTACTAATTACAGCTAATTAATATTATTTGTAATGAAAAATAATTTTTGCGCCGTTGATTTATTTTTTTATAACGTTTATTGCCCTGGGAGTTGCATGAATATAGCTTAGGTATTAGTTAGTTTTCAAGACACACGTGTGGCGGCGTGACCTCTTGACACATTTCCCATCATGCATTGCACAATTAGAATACCTTAGAGACATCCAAAAAAAAGTCATCGAAGTTGGCCAGAGAAAAAAAAAGACGTATTTCTATTCTTAATCGAATTTATAACCTTATTTACTCGTCAATACTATCACATCATATGACAGCCATTGTTTATTTTACAAATTGTGACAGTCACTTGTCAAAAGTTTGACATAACTGAAAAGCTTAGACATGACCGCTATTTCCATATCTCTTGTTCATAGCCAGAGTTGATGACGTTTTTTTTGGATGTCTCTATATTATCTTACCTTGAGCAACCGCCCCGTTCGCCCCATCCTAAAACCGGCCCTGAGGCCTGTGTTATTTTAGGATCTTAAAACTATGAAACAAATTAGGGTACTAGTTGGCGTAAAGCGGGTTTTTATAAATGTTTTTGAGCGTTCTAAGAAAAGCTCCTACATTTTTCTTGTCGCTATAGAAGAGCGGAGAGTCTATCTATTTGGAACGTTGATTTTGATTACCGCTCGCGCAAATAGCATCCACGCTACGCTGGCGTTTCCTCCGCAAGTAATAATAACGTCTCTCCGGTTCCCATACACGATTTATGTAATTACTGCTTGGGCCGCGTCGTCGGAAGCGAGGACGTAATTAAAATAGTTTATACAATCATAATTAAATCCACTTTCTATTATAAATCCGTCCGCGCTCTGTTTGTTAATTATTCCGTGCGAGGCGTAGTCGCTAATTAGTCTTTTATTAGATTAACATGGGTCATAAATGTCCCGTCGCGTCGTCGCGTACATGGCACTGAAGTGGTACGCTCTCTTCGCAACCTGAAAAACGATGATACATTCAGTCATACATACAGTCAACGATAAAAGTATTCATATACCCACTTTTTGAAGGTTGCTTAAGGGGTAAAACTACCTTGTAATTTTTTTTGACAATTTTTTTTATTGGCTTAAATACAGGGTGGGCCATCAGATGGTTTCTTTTTAAAATTGCTATTAAAACTACATCGTTGAATATTTCTAAATGACTGTTGCTTTATTCAAAGAAGTATGCCTTCCCATTATTTATGAAAAACAACTTCAGTTAAATGGCCGCCGCGGCTGGCTTGGCAGTAGTTCATTCTTTTCACCCAATTTTGCAGTACATTTTCGATTATTTGTGGCTCTATTGCACGAATGACCCGATTGATGTTTTCCTCTGGGAGTCAATTGTTTGTGGATCGTTGGAGTAACAACGGTCCTTAACATGTCCCCATAAAAAATAGTCCAACGGTGTTAAATCGCGGCTGCGCGATGGCTAATTAATGTCTCCAAAACTACTGATAACACGGTTACCAAATTTAGTGTGCAAAAGATCGATTGTTTCACGGCTTGTGTGACACGTTACTCCATCCTGCTGCATGCTGGAACCAAAGCTCGTCCAAGTCCAAATCGTCCAATCGCGGCCACAAAAGATCAGTTAACATGTCTCTGTAACGCATTCCATTTACAGTAACGCTGTTACCATCTTCATTTTGAAAGAAGTACGGACCACTGATGCCACCACTCTAAAATCCACACCAAACAGTCACTCTTGCAGCATGCATTAAAGTGCAAAGTGCAAAGAATTGCACTTTACCTTTTGAGTAAGTTGCAACTTGTAAGCAAATAATCCGAGGTCTATGCCATTCTTTTAAAATCATAATTTCGAAAAGTTCTATGGTCGGTCACTAGATTTTTTGATGTAATTCCAAAATCTTCTTGTTTTTTTTCTAGATGCACAATTGCGACCTGTAGGTTTACGGCCAGGGAGATCATAATAAAAAAAGATGTTTCATTCCGAGAACTGTTGTGCCGCCATATTGTTTTCAAATGATTTAAAAAAATATTTGTGTGTACTTTAAGAGATGTGTAATGATGTCTAAAAAACCGAATTTCAATACATTTTTGCCTTTCCACAATAAATTCGAGAAAATGATCCTTGATTTTGACCCTACAAGGTAGTGTTACCCCTTAAATCGTTACCCGCGGAATAGAAAGCCTTGGTTCTGTACCAGTGACGTCACGCTCGTTGTATGACATTGCAACAGCGAAGCGACACGTATAGACGAACAAGCCGCTTAGAATTTATCTGAAATACAAATTTTAAGTGCTCCTTGTACAAATAAGGTCAACTGAACCATACAAGACACCTCAATCGTTTTTATTAAATAAAACACGAAATTTTAAAGTAAAAACTTTAGACGCAGACGTAAACTATTTAAATAACACGTTTTGTATACCAACGCTGTACAAAAATATTTCTACCTTTAACGTGCAAATTAATTACAATAGGAATAGAATAGGTAATGATAGGTTCTTGCAACTCTTTTACTTTAGTAATAAAATAATACTTAAACCACTACCAATTTTGCTACACTGCACAGGCATTTGAAAAGTTTGAAAAATTATATTTGAAAAATGATAATTTGGTTCAAATTTATAAACTTTTCATCTCTACAAAAAATTATTTCCAAAATGGCCCAGTTAGTCAAATAAATACTCTGAAGATTTGTCTTTAATATGAATCCAAGAACTTTTTCCAAGAATTTCCTATTTTCGGAGGTATTCATGATTTTTTGAAAACATCGAAATTCTACTTTTGTAGCGATATCTTTCCACACAATCGACATATCACCTTCAACTTGGGCTTAATAGACGCAGAAAATTACAAGCTGTAATCATATCAGAAGCAAAATAATAATAATACTGTAGTACAAAAATTTAAGCAACCTTCAAAAAGTGGATGTATGATGGGCTTTCGTTGCTGACTGTACATACATACATATGTATGAAGTGTGACACTTTTAAAATGCGCATATAGACGCATGAAAGGCAGCAAAAACACTGTTACTCTCTTCAGCAATTCAGTAAAACTCTTCAGGAATATTTCTGAATACTTTTGACTAATGATGTCAAACGTTATTCGACCTTATAAAATAAGTCAACTTGTAATGCAAAAAGACAGTTCTTATTAGGGTACTAACTTTTTGTTGCATGACAGGGCAGTACTTAGGTTAGATTATGTCAATGCCAAACGAAAAATAACAATCAAAAATAAAAATCAAAAGAACACACGCAGTAAAATTCAGTAACGTTGTCAATATCAGTGTCATTGCTGCTGTACTCAGCGGGTGTGTTAAAGAATTGTAACAGAACAGGACCACTAATACCTGTTTCTGACAGATTTTCTCATTGAGCCGCTTATGTTGGGAACGTAGAACTCGTTTATTCAAATATTTCTAAAATGACCTTTCTGTGTTAGCAGAAATAATAGATAAAAGGAATATATTATTCATAATTATATCACCATTCATCACAGGACCACAAACATTTATTTTCATGTACTCTATGTTTTTTGGGTCGCTGATTACGAATCCGGGCTTACTTTTGCTTGCTCAGCTTGCACACGGGACCTGAATTTTTACTGGATAGCCCCTTCAAATGAACTCTTGCATCTCAAAATCTCCGAATCCAAATTTTTAAACTCCTAGCCTCTTCACCTAACCTCAAAAACCCTCACTAACTAAAAAAAATAAGTCTAAAAACTCAACAGCACACTTCACCTGAATTTTTAAACTTGATAGCCCTTTTAACTGAACTCTCGAACATCAAAATCTCCGAATCCAAATCTTCAAACCCCTAAAACCAAACCCCCAAAAACTAAGAAAAACGAGTCTAAAAAACTCAACAGCACACTGGACCTAAATATTGTAAAACAATAGACTTTTCAATGTACATATGTGTTTAACTGATGCAAAACGAAGCCTTCAAATACTAACCCATAGCCTCTTGTCCTTGAATGATGTTGATGATATGTATCTTCAGTCGTCGTTTCTAGCGATAAATTGGTGAATAGGATATATTTCTTCACCAGTAACTAGCGACGTTATGATAAAGTACCTCTTAAATCTGAAATTCCACCACCCTGAAAACAGTAATATGCTGAAGTGCTTAGACTGTTTTTTTTAGTTTTTGGGGGGTTTTTGAGGTTAGGTTAAGAGGCTAAGAGTTTGAAAATTTGGATTCGGAGATTTTGAGTTGCAAGAGTTCAGTTGAAGGGGCTATCAAGTTTAAAAATTCAGGTCCCGTGTGCTATTCAATTGATGAACTCGATTTTTTGAGTTTTTGAGCGTTTTTTGAGGTTAGGTTAGCTGATCAAGCAAAAGTAAGCCCGGATTCGTAATCAGCGACTCAAAAAACAAATAGTAGGCATAGTGTAGTATTCCGCACATTAATTTGTCTCTGTTGTTACGACTTTTTCCTTTGCTTTTGCTTTCGCTTACAATTGCAACTGGTTAATATATAGCAGGTAGTTTAAAACTTATTAACCCTTTAATTTGAAAATGGAAGAATTAACTGACACTACACAATAAAATATTACAAGTAGGTATTATAATTTAATTACCAAAACATCATCATCTCGTACTTAGTGAAGAACATATACAGGGTATATAAGTAGATACCATTTAAAATTCTTAGTCGATATATGTACATTAATATATTATTTTATAAGTTTGGCTTTTTCGAGATGCATCTGTGATTAGAAAGTTAATATAAGATTGCACAGATGGAATCTCTTCCACAATTTTTCCAATGAAGATTTATACCTATTTATTTACCAATTAATCACTGTTTAGTTCCCCTCATTTCATTACTGCTTGACTTTCACCGCACATGCACCTCATTTCTGAAGAGATTCCAATCTTCAATTTCTATTTTTCTACTTGTAACAATAATCGAATGAAAGGTGCAATAGAATTAATATAATGATAATCGTAGATCACGATTTAGAAAAAGTTGATGTTGACCGATACGCGATGGGAATTAAAACATGAGTTTCATTAATAGGTTTCAGGTTTGACGAATATTAACACAGTTATTGAATGTCACTTGTTTTACGATAATGATTTGAACATGCAGTCTGGCGTGTAAGGATATGCAAGTATTTAAAATTTCAGTAGCAAAGTAGCACAGATGCAAATTGCACAGACAGTAGCACATAGTATGTGCAATTGCACAGACAGTAGCACAGAAATTCAAAGTAGCATAGATGCAAATGCATAGTGATTCTAGGAGTGAAAGGAGTGACATTTGGAGTGATACTTCAGTCTTTTTGAGAACAGGAAAACGCAGGCTACTGCAACTATTTCTAAGATTTTTCTGGGCAGGTTCTATTGGTTATTTTTGTTTGACTCTAACATATCCGAAACTAAATAACGTATGATTCTCTGTCATTTAACAAATAGTTAGTGACTATATATCAGAACATACAAAATATGATGAAGAAAAAACATACACAATTGTAAAAAAATGATTATTTTGACTGCCAAATCACCTGTTCACCGAACAATCAACTGTTTTCAAGAGATGATTTCATCCTCAATTTTTTTCAAATGGCAATATCCTGTTTTTGTTGATGGCACTGATAAATTTTGTATTACTTAAAACGACTGCAAAAAGATTTTACCACCTTCTATTAGATAATGTTACAGAAAATTAAATTTGCGACACACAATTTTTGTTACTACATACTAGAAATTAACGGTAACATTTAAAATAAAATGCATAATTAGGCCGACTAATTTTCAAATTGCCAACCTTTGGACTCTTGACAATAGGCAAGGCATGTCTAGCTACAAATTCACTGGGTACCTACATTTTGAGACTTCTAAATTTTATGGTCTGGTGGCTTTAAACTTTTGCTTTCAAATATCCCTCAAAGAAAATAGTCCAAGGCATAAGATCTGGAATTCTCGGAGGCCATTCTATAGGCCCTCTTCTGCCATATCAGCTCCCAGGAAAATTTCACTCAAGTAATCAAACAGGTCAAAGAAAGAGCAATTTTTTGGGTACAGCCGACTTCAGCAATAGACATGCGTGAAAACTACATGCCCGGTGTAACAATTATTGGCGACTGGGGCAACGTTCAGACCGTCGAAGAACGTAACGCATTTTTCGTAAGAAAGTAAACTGAGTTTGTTCGCTTCCGAAGAGGATTCACCACACTTGCGGTCGGTGTAAGTGACCTCTCGAATATCGAAAGCTCAGTGATTTATGTCATGTCGTTTAGCCAGACTCGGAGAAAATTCCAGCCAGTGGCGTACTACTTAGGATTAGCAGCAAAAGTTATGTGGCATATCTTAACCCGTTTCGGCCGAAAACGCCACTCTCAATACATCGCTCTTCAGCGCCTCATAAATAATACTATTTGCGACAGAAAAATTTGCCAGGGACATATTTTTAAAGCCCTTTCCGATGGTGTCCATGAAATTCCTCCAAATAATTATTAATTATGAAAAAAAGCAGTTTAAAAAAAACACGATTTTTTTGCACATTTTTTTAAATCAAATTTTCAAGGGGTTTCCGGTCTGAAATGGACCTAGAACCTCACTAACCGGTAGAATAAATGTTTGAACTTTAGTATACGTGGTTTAAAGATCGATTTTTTCCCTTATGTGTACAAAATAGTGTCTGAACTGCAAAACTGTGGCGTAAAAATTCAAGAATTTATTATTGGAAAATGATGCACTTTTACAAAAAATTGTCAAGAATAAAAAGTTCTTAAAATCATTCACATAATGCACTGGATTTTTTTCAAAATTTTTGAGCAACTTTTTGGATTTTTGCAACTACTCAATTTTTGCAAAATTTAAAAAATTGCTTAAAAAATTCTGAAAAAAATTCCAGAGCACTCTGTGACTGATTTTAAGAACTTTTTATTGTGTAAATTGCACTGCAGTGGATTCTGTAAAGAATGCACTGGAATTTTTCAGAATTTTTTAAGCAATTTTTTAAATTTTGCAAAAATTGATTATTTGCAAAATCCAAAAAATTGCTCAAAAAATTTTTTTGCAAAATAGTGAAAAACCCTAGTGCATTGATTGAGCGATTTTAAGAACTTTCTATTGACAATATTTTGTAAAAGTGCATCATTTTCCTATAAAAAATTCTCGAATTTTTACGCAAAAATTTTGCAGTTCAGGCGCCATTTTGAACGCATAAGACAAAAAAATCGATCTTTAAACCACGTATACTTAAAGTTCAAACATTTATACCACCGGTTAGTGAGGTTCCAGGTCCATTGCAGACCGGAAACCCCTTGAAAATTTGATTTAAAAAAATGTGCAAAAAATCGTTAAAAAATTGATTTTTTTCATAATTAATAATTTTTTAGAGGGATTTCATGGACACCACCGGAAAGGGCACGTCTTAAACTTCAAAAATATGTCCCTGTCAAATTTTTCTGTCTCAAATAGTATTAGTTACGAGGCGCTGAAGAGCGATGTACCGGGAGTGGCGTTTTCGGCCGAAACGGGTTAAGAGGGCAAGGATTGATTACATGAGTGAATACATGAGCAAATTATAAACTATATCTACATAGATGCATCAATTCAATTCTCTTAGATAAATTAAATTCAAAACACGTTAAAATATTCTATATTTTAATGTTCTCCGGAAGCATTTAACTTTCTCCGGATTTCTTTACTACAAATTTCTACATTTCTGGATTTTTTCCATGGCCCCACGCTTTAGGAAATCGTCCATTTTCTTTCTTACTCTTCCGCTCCATTTTTTTTTTAGTTAAAAACACAAACCTGCGAAATTTGAGGCAAAGAAACAAGAGATTAATAATCTGCTATCCCATTTTTATCGTCGAATCCGAATACGACCTCAGAATTTTTGTGACACGACAAAATTCCGGGTAATTGCAGAATTCAACAATTTGACAAATATAAAAATGGCATAAAGTGTATGGATTTTCGAGATATAGTGACTCTTATAAAATAGGTAAAACGTCGCTTCCCTAACTCAATATTTACATAAATATATGCCATGGCTTCAAATGAAGACATTTACTGTGACATACATAAAAAATGTACTACATGAAATCTACAACGATCCTCAAAAGTTGGCGCATCTAATGCAGATTACAAAATGGTAATCAAATTATTAGCTTTAATTTAAAAATATATATACTTATATATTAGGGTTTCAAAAAAAATTGTTTTTATTTTTTTTGCAAACAGGCTCAAAAGTTCCGTTTTGGTGTAAAAATACGCCAGTTAAAATTTGAGCCCTTAATATTAATATTAAGATAGTCCGCATCGCACTTTTCTATTTTCCATAAGAATAACATGGGAACATTTTTTGGCACCTTCTGATTTTTATTGCTTGCTAATAGTGTACTATATGGAAAAATGTTTAAGATATTTTTGTCCAGAATTGAACGCTCTATAAAAAAGGTATCTTATGATTTTTCGCTAAGTCTACTGGTTCAAAAGTTATTCGAGGCCAAAGTTGAATTCACCGAAAATTTGACCGTTTAATTGTTCAACTTTAGTTTTGAAATTTAAAGTTAACAATGATAATTCTTAAAACATGTACTCAGAATACGGAAAAAATTGGAGAAAAATCAAATGCAATATTTTACTTGACGCAATTTTCTTTCAAAAATATAAAAATTTTAATAATTTCAACTGAAAACATTTTTTTGTGTTTGATTTTTCTTTTCATAGCGAAAAATTGTTAACTAACATTTTCTAAAAGACCAAATTTAAAATTTACATAAAATTGTGGCTACATATTTTCGATAAAACCATTAATTTTGTTGTAATACACTAAAAACGGTCAAATTTTCGGTGAATTCAACTTTGGCTTCGAATAACTTTTGAACCAGTAGACTTAGCGAAAAATCATAAGAGACCTTTTTTATAGAGCGTTCAATTTTGGACGAAAAAATGTTAAAAAAATTTTCCATATAGTACACTATTAGCAAGCAATAAAAATCAGAAAGTGCCAAAAAAAAAGTTCTCATGTTATTCTTATGGAAAATAGAAAAGTGCGATGCGGACTATCTTAATATTAATATTAAGGGCTCAAATTTTAACTGGCGTAATTTTACACCAAAACGGAACTTTTAAGCCTGTTTGCAAAAAAATAAAATAAAAAAATGTTTTTTGTGAATCACTAATATGTATTGTTGTCCAACCAAAGCGAGTCACCAATTTATAATTAATTTAATAATAATATTTTTTTCTGTAAACTCAATGTAAAGTGTTTGATTTTTCATTTTTTTTTTTTGTATAAAAATTGTGTGAGAATTTTAAAAATAAAACACTTAAATATTTCAGGTAAAAAATGTTTTTATACCCTTTTTAAAAAGTAAGCCAGGTATATGTGTTCTCGTATATTAGAACGAAATAGTGCTTGAAGGATCATTGTGAATTATGATCCAACAGATCTCATTTCTTAGTCCTTAGTATTCTTAGTACGTTTCACTACTTCGTTTAAATAGTACATTGTTTCCGTATTCGTGTATTTGTACTAGCGACCTTACTTTTTACTCTGGAATTCGTGAGGAATTTGGAATTTTACAAAAGTAATTATATTTCGAGAACCAAGATACCTACTTGTATTGATACTACTATTAATTATATAATACGTACATTTTTTTGTCACAAGCCCACTCAGGGCCTGGTCTGTAACCTCCTTTCGGCTTGATGTCGCTTTTTGAAAGACCCTGTACTATAATAATCTGTATACTTGAGTTTTACATGTAGAGAATTCAATATAAGCGTTACGCCACCTGGTGATTGCTCAATAAACTAATTACTGTACCATTGTTTAATGAAACGTCCGTTGGTTGCGGTACCTTGAAAGAAATTACTTTTGCAAAAGAACATGGTGGAGGAAATAATCATCCAGAACCCTTCTAATTAAGAAAAAAAAACGTTATGGAAGACTGAAGATACTCAGTTTGATGTATAGCATTCTACTTAAAAATATAAAATAATTAATACGTTTTCACATAATTTCGTAAAAAACTCAGATATACCATATAGGAAATGGTTTTACTTTTTCAAAATAAACCTATCCAACTTAAAAATGTACCTTATTTATTCTTATTTATATATATTTATTTAACGTTAAACCTTGATATACATACATATATGTATATTTAAGATCAAAAAAAAATAATCTTTCTCAGAAAAAAAAAATTTTATTAAGTAAATCCACAGGCGACTTTCGTACAATCCGTATATCGAGGTGTCTCCACCCCGGTCTATCGTCTGACTGCCTTCACATCTGCAAGCATTCATATTCACTTAAGTCTATTCCATAAAAACTAAACTAATAAAAATAAAGACATAGGGACCATGCGGCCGTCCGCCGGAGTCGTAGGTTCTTGAGGGCATAATTTACTGAGTAAGGGTCTCGGGTTACGTAAACAATCTCGGAGACGGCACAACCCAATTCCGTCGATCGCTCACACGGCCAACCTGACTTATAATTCGCTCTCGAATTACAATATTCTGCAGCTCCTTGAACCCCGTTGCATGGACCTGCAAAACCATAACAGCAGACAGTTTGGCAATGACACCGTTTTTTTTCTTTTTTTCTGCAATACAGTAACATTACAGTGAAGCGTTTCGCTTCCGATGGATAAATAAAATGGTATCAGGCAAAGCGTTACGGCTTTCAACCTAACGTCGAAGCTACTGCGAAGCGTTATCGGCTTCCAACAGATAAACAAATAGCATTGGCAAAGCGTTACGGCTTTCAACCAAACGACGAAGCTACTGCGAAGCGTTATCGGCTACCAACAGAAAAACAAATAGCATTGGCAAAGCGTTACGGCTTTCAACCAAACAATGCATGTACTCGGTTGTTCAAATACTAAAAATAAACAACAAGAAAAAAATAAGAACAAATCTTTATTCTACTTTCTCTCATCGTAAACTCAAGCTTCTAATAATTGGTTAGCATTGCACCAAAAAAAAAAAAAAAAAAAATAAAAAGAAATTTTTTTTTTTCAGTTTACACGTAACCGTTCTACTACTTCAGAACGTTCGGCCATGCTGATTTATTATTGATTTCAGCTCTAAGTAAATTCAAAACGGTCGCTACGTATCTTTCCACCTGCCCATTACCCCTGGGTGCACTTTTTGCTATTAAATGCTGTTGGATACCTAGTTCGGACAGTAATTCTTTTACCATATGATCGGTGAAATTCGTGCCTCTGTCACATAGAAACCTTTTTGTGATGCCAAATATATTCAAATATGTTTTTAATACCTGACATGACTCTGAACCAGATAAGGTCCTCAAGGGTATTAGGAACAAAATTTTTGTAAAATAATCTATTAATAACAAAATGTGTTTGTACCCTCGTATTCAATTTTCAGGGTAGTCTTAGTATTTGCAAAAATCGTGCTATCTCCTATTCCTTTCAAAGTCATCAAAACAGGTTCGAGATGGCAATGTAATTGTTTAGCAATTTTAGCTGAAAGGAAACTACATTCTGCACCGGTATCTATTAAACAGTTTACTGACAGGTCCTGTATATTAAATCTGGTACAAAAATCATTGTCCAAACTGACACACAAATAATTAATTCGAGAGCTAGAAGGCAATTCGCGTTTTTTGCGAAAACAATTGTCAGCTTTATGTCCAAGTTTCTTGCAAAAAGTGCACACAATTTTGTTTGAGCTACTGTCGGTAGGACTGTTATTATTATTTTCAGTGATTCTACCAATCAAATTACCATGAAATGATTTCTTCGGACAATTACGACTAATATGCCCTGACTGATTGCAATTGTTGTTGCAATCATTTTGCGCAAGTGTTAGAGTCAAAAGGATAAATTCTTTTCGTCCTATCCATTCCTACACCTCTGTCTGTCTGACATTTTATAATTACTTAAAAGAGTCAACAGGGCACTAATCGTTTTTAAATTGCTGTTAAAGGCAGCGGTTTTAACATTAATGTCAAGTATATCGCCAATAACTAATTCTAACAGCTGACTATCGGACAATGCAAAATTTAGGGATTTAATAAGCGTTACTTTCTTTCTGGCATACTCACAATATGAATCAGCTTTGTCGCTGGTGTATAATCCGGCCCTGCGAAATTTCTCGCTCAAGTTTCTTTTCGGTGGGTACATGCTGGAAATTTCTGAGTTGAAAGCTTCCCAGGTTTTCTCTGTTGGTTTCCACGATGAAAACCATTCCCTTGCTTCACCCATGAGGCCGCTTGTACCCCTGATCAGTAATTCATAGTCGGACCAATCAAACGTAGTGCCCAGATTTTCCATTTCCTGGCACCACTTTGCTGCTTCATCGTCATCCAGTTTAGCATTCAACGTTGGGATATTAACTGAACTAGTCACTGCACTTTTCGATGTCTGGTCTTTTTTTTGCCGTTAAAGACTCCACCAAAATTTTCGCGAACTCTTCCAATATACACTAGTAGGTAGGCACTATCCCACTTCTGATTTAAGATCAAAAAAATAATCTTTCTCAGAAAAAAATATTTTATTAAGTAAATCTACAGGCGACTTTCGTACAATCCGTATATCGAGGTGTCTCCACCCCGGTCTATCGTCTGACTGCCTTCACATCTGCGAGCATTCATATTCACTTAAGTCTATTCCATAAAAACTAAACTAATAAAAATAAACACACCGGGACCATGCGGCCGTCCGTCGGAGTCGTAAGTTCTTGAGGACATAATTTACTGAGTAAGGGTCTCGGGTTACGTAAACAATCTCGGAGACGGCACAACCCAATTCCGTCAATCGCTCACATATATATTGTCACAAAAGGTGTCTTAAGGTAAAAAAATAATCTACACAAGCTACACAAAAATCATAAAACAAAGCAACAAATTGCACATTAAACACGACACAACCTCACATAAGTAATGGAATGGCTAATGGCCCAGTAATTAGTTCCAAAATGTTCCGCAGTGCGCTGGGATCTTAAATTCTGACGGTTGTACTTGTAGCTCGCGAACTTTTACTATAATAAAAAAGTTATCGATTTAAATCATTACAAGACGATTTAAATCGATAACTTTTTAAACTAGGATTTTTAAAGAATGTCAAGGTCATTTTCCATTGGCGTTACACGATTTTTAACAGCTACCCCCTGGTTCCAGCGCTGCGTCCTAGGAGCTAACCTCGAGCCAACTTTAACCAATATTTAAACTCGCCAACACACCCCGAATTCCACACAAAACGGGGCTCTCCTCCCTCGGGGATTCACCTACGCGTTCCAATTAAAGGGAAAGGAAACAGAAATAATGCGGGGGCGCGCTCCCTCGCCCAGACACGCCCTCCGATCCGAAAATAGACCACGCGCCCCCAAGATAAACACTATAAACAGGTTAAAAGACGAAGTTAATGGCGTCACGGGAATAGTCGTCATTGCCATCGCCGCTTCATTACACTTTCACCTGATTTCAAGGCAGATGTTCTCGTTTTACGAGACGTCTGATCTCTGGGAAGTCTCGCGTCATGGCAGGACCGGCTTTCATCTGATTTTTCGAATTACATTTTTTTAAATCGTCAGTCCTCGCAAATTGCAGGCAGGTTTCGCGTTTTTTTGGGGCTCGTCAGTCCGGTGCATCCGAGACCGAAGTCTTGAAATTTTTTTATTAACGGCTTTTTTTGAAATACAATTTTGAGGTTAACTTGTGCAATTTTGAGGGCACGTGACTTTCCATACATGTCTAAGACATTTTTTGCCACTTATTAATATCTACAAAACTATCGATAAAAATTAACACCATAGTAGATTTACCACACACTAGTAACCATTTATTACAAAAAAACATTTCTGCTACAGCGTTCAGATTTGGCATACTTATAGATTTAGAAATAACTACACAATTTTTCTTAGGAAAAGTTTTTGAAATTATAACAAAATTAAACATGATTTGGTATACTTATATTTTATTAAAGTTGCCAAGAAGCAACTTTTCTTAGTCAAAGTTTTTGAAATCGCAGCAAATAGGACCACGTTGAGCGTTTTCTTTTTGGAAAAATGTTTTCGTCATTTTTCGTCATATTTAAAGCACAAGTTAACCTCAAAGTTAAAAAAAGATGTTAATAAATAATGATCCATCAAAAAAAAAAAAACATCATATCTCATCGTCATCGAAGCGAAACTTTGTTGGTGTCAAACTTTTGACAAGTGGCTGTCACAATTATAAAATAAATAATGGTTCTCACGCAATGTGACACCACATGATAATTCAATAAGGTTATAAAGTTAAGATTAATAATAGAAATACGTCTTTTTTGCTCGGCCAACTTTGATGACATTTTTTTTTTGTTTGAATGGCTCGTTATTTTTTCCATGCGCACTTTATGAAAGATACTGTATAAAAAAGTCACTGTAAATTAGAAAATAAAGTTCAATAATATGTGGCCCCTCATATAAAAGGTGATTCAATTTGGATTTCCACATAAAAGGTATTAAAAAGAACACGGAGAAAAATATAAACAATATTTATTTGCCCTTTGAGGTTAGTTCATTACAATTATGTATGAAAGATGATATCATGTAAATGACCGCCGCGGCTCACGTGGCATGACGTAATCCGTTTTTGAAAATTTTCGACTACTCTGCGGCACAAATCAGGTTCTATGCCGGCTATTTCGCGTCTGATCTCCTGTTTCAGATCTGCAATTGTGTTCGGTTTATTCTTGTAAACTCTGCTCTTCAGATACCCCCAAAGAAAAAATCTGCGGGGGGTTAAATCACATGAGCGCCAATTGATGTCGCCGTTACGTGAAATATTGCGACCTGGAAACTTGCCGCGCAGTAATTGTATTGTTTCTCCTGCTGTGTGGCAGGTGGCACCGTCCTGTTGAAACCAGAAATATTCGATGTCCATAACTTCCAACTGCTCCCAGAAAAAAAATTGTTATCATGTTCCAATAGCGAACGCCAGTAATCGTAACAGCGTTCTCCGCATGATCCTCGAAAAAAAATGGGCCAATTACGCCTCCGGACTAAAAAAACACACCAAACAGTCACCTTTTGAGGATGCATTGCCATTTGAACAATCTCTCTTGGATTTTCCACTCCCCAAATGCGGCAGTTGTGCTTGTTTACGAAGCCACCAACGTGAAAATGTACCTCATCGCTAAAGATGATTTTCATTCCAAAATTTACACCTTGTTCTCGTATCCATTCTGCAAACACACGGCGCTGTTGATGGTCTCGAGGCTTCAATTCCTGTGTTATTTGGAGTTATAATCGATGTGTTTGGATTTTCGGTCACACGTTCGCGAACAATGGCAATATTTTGTTCCGAACGACCTCTACGAGCATGCCGAGGGGTTTTGATGTTAGCTACGGATCCAGTTTGCTCGAATTTTTTGGCCACATTCCAAATTGTCTTCTCAGAAGGTCGATTTTGCGCGCCAAAATATTCACGTAAAGCACGAAATCCTCGATCGGTCATTTTCATAATAGGCTTGGAGAATTTTAACACGTTGTTCGGTCGTATATTGCTCCATGACTATTTTTGTTTATGTTTATAGTTTACAAATCTGACGTTATCGTTGACAAATACAGTGGCGTATCAAAAATATTTTAGATTGTAATGTGGAAACTCAATTTGAATCACCCTTTATATCGTCGCTCTCCATATTGCCAAATTGACATACATCGCACAATCGGAATATCGTGTACGTATCTTCGATCTCACGAGGTGACGTAACAGAATTTTGTATAGTTTCGCTACAGGCGTCTGTTGGGTAGACGACGTATCTTCTAAAATTCCAATTAAGTTCCTCACGAAATAGCGTAAAGTAAGTTAGTTCTTATTAATTTAATATGTACTTATTAGGAAAACGATCTCTTTATTTATTTTGTGCGTTTAAGAGGATCCTTTTGTTTATTAATCTAAAATATTTTTTTTATTATTTACCGAATCCAAAGGATTTTTTATTAAAATACTTTAAATCAGTTTGTTTTAGTTTGAAAAATAATCGTTTATCATGTACCAAGGTTTTGCAATAAAGTAAATGTATTTTAAAGACTTTTTTTATTATTAAATGCCACAATCTTTAAAACACAGACATTGGGAGTATCTTAAAATAAATAAATTCAAGTTCACACGAGGTGACGTATCTATAATATATATTTTTTCTCTGTAATATGAGATTTATTTTTTGTTTTACTGATGAGGAATTGTAGCTTAAACATTAAAGAACATTATACCAAAATTGTATTACCTAAATTTTGTTTATATTCATTTTATAGTTATTCGAACATTGCGAATTTTTCTTTTATCGGCTCCCCTGTAAAAATAGCCAAATGTCAGTTACGCTACTTCGTGTGGAGAGCGACGATATATATATGTAAGTGAGAGTTCAAGAATTAAAAGTATTTAAATATGTACATATATTCAATTTGTGCGTATGGATAAAAAATCTATATAAAAATAAAATATTTTTAAGATTTCAAGCCGTTTTCAAGATTTTCAGGGCTGCTTCGAAGTTTGATATACGAACAAGTTGTTTGAAAAAAAGGTGGCCAAAGTTAGAAGGCATGTAGAGTAAGTAAAATGATGACACAAGTCTTGTCTTTTTATAAAACAAAAGTTTTTTTTTTATAAATTATTCAATAAAATCTTAAAAAGTCCATAACACCTTGCCAGAAATAGTAAAAAATATATATGTATATGATTAGGAAGCATTTCCCAGAAAAAACTTAATTTTGACCACCTGTTTTAAACACATTTTGTAGGTACCTATTTCCTTATTTGTTTTCATTTTTGCCATTTTTTGTTATGTATAATCCTTCTGTTTGAGTCTAAAAAACCCCCCCTTCTAAAAATATAATGAGATACGTCTTCCATTATAAATATATACAAGAATTATTAAGTACAAAAAAACCGCCATTAACCGTAGTAAAAGTAGTATTTAGTATTTACCAATATTTAACAAGCACATAAACAACTTAGAATAAAAAATATTACTAGAAGATTCTTATAAACCTAGGAGATATAAATTCAGAATTAAAATTGACAAAGTAGACAAAACAGTAAACAAAGAGTGGATTCAAATATTTATATTTCCAAGAAGACTACTTTTGTTACAGCCAAACAAAAGTTTTATATACTTGGGTACTAGGTATACTATTTTATATACCTTGGGCGATCGCCCCCCCCCACAGGGTCAAGTAAAAACCAAAATACTCGGGGGAATGCGGTTGCCGTTGCCTGTAGTGACCATTTTTTTTGCTTTTATGTTTAATCTGCAGCGATCGCTTTTGGTTGCCGTTGCCTCTACTGACCTTCTTTTTTTGGCTTTTTTAACTACTAGATTACTACTAGCTACTAAGATAACTACTAGCTACGCCCTTGGGCACAGTGTTTTAGCTTCAATAACTGCTAACTAGAAGAGCTAAAAACTAGAGCATCGTAAAATATAATATGTAAGTACTACTACGAAAGTGTAATTTATTTAAAATGTACGTTTTATTTTATGTTTTATGTTTTATTTTATGTTTTCTCTAGGAAAGTTACAATACACGTGTGAAATTCAGGAAGCAAAATTAAACTGCTCTAATTTTATACGCAGTGTAACCTACATCTTCGCCGGAAATTGATTTAGATCGCCGGTGGAACTGGTAAATCGTTACTGTAGCGTCGTTATCAGTTGTGACATTTACTATCGATAGAACGTTTACTACTCGTAACGTTTATAACGACCCGTCTGTCGCGTTGACTTTGATTTATTGGACACAGGAAATGGACGAGTCTACGCACAACCAGTAGGCGCTGTTTCGTGATGTTAAAACGATGGAGAGGCTTTCAGAAGAGACGAGGCAAGAACACGTACATCAACATAAATGTACACGGTGACAGTTTTATCTGGATCACCTCATTTTAGGTTTGAAATTATTTAGCAATATGTAAATAATATTGAGCAGTCCAAAAAAAAAAACGTCATCAAAGTTGACCGAATAAAAAAATACATATTTCTTTTTACGACGTATCTTAAAGGGTATCCCCCTTTTTTTATTTTCTTCGCATGATGAAAGTGTTTCTTAGGGCTAATTATGAAAGGTAGACCGAATTTTAGGTCCAAAAAAATTTTCCTCTCAGCTAGGTATGGAAAAAATCCTGTTTTTTCCGTTTTATTTTTTTTCTCGGCTTTTAACTGTCGAAAAAATCTGAAAAAATTCATGAGTACAGATAATATGATTAATTTTTTCAAGCTCATTCAAGGTCATTATGACCTCTAAAAAAAATTATTCAAACTTTAAAAATCCCATATCTTTTAACCAAAAAAAAGCTTCAGGCTCAGATTTTTAATATGTTATATTTTTAACTGTTTTTTACTACCTCAAATTTTTTCAGATTTTTTTTGAGTGGTGGGTCATGCCCAAAAGTGCGAAAAATAAATTTTTTGTCCGTGAAAAGACTTAAAACGGCTTAAAATCATCATTTTATAGTGTCCTGATTTTTTTCTTGCACTAAAAAGGACTCAAATGACTTCAAACAATTAAAAAATATAAAAACTATTAGTTTCGATAAGGGCCATTCCGCGGTGACGGGTGTTACATTTGTACGCATTCTAACTGTTATAATTCCTAAATTAGAACAAAGTTGTCTGCGTTTTGAGTATAATTCACTTCATTTCAATGATATTTTAATTAAAACAAAAACGTATTAGGAATTACTCAGGCATTTAAATGCAATAATAGGTTTAAGCCCTGTGACGGGTGTTACTTGTACTTTTGCAAAATATTCTACCTTGTTGGCTAAACATCAGAGTTCAGCTAAATTAGAAGTTTTTGCAACAAAACGAATAGCTAAGTAGAGAGATACATGATCTTCATTTCTGACAATTGAAAGAGATTTGTGGATATATTGTTTTTTACATTTTTTTTTGCAAGCAAAACTTGTGACGGGTGTTACAAGATTTGTGACGGGTGTTACGAGTGCAATTAAAACAAAAGCTTAGTACACTTTGAGGCTTTATTTATTTATATAGACTATTAAAACTAGTATTATAAGATTTTAGATATTTTCTGTTCTGTAATTTTTATTGTTTTTCCCGCGGTTACAATGGGCGCATTCAGGGACGCTCAGCGGCTGAGTAGCTAACTTAGCTACTTCCCTGAATGGACGTGGCTGACACTTTTTTTATCTCAGCGGCTGACCAATTTACTAAGCCTAAAATATTATAGCTGAGATGCTGACTGGATAATAATTCTATCATGATTATCTCTATCGTTTTATCTGTGCTGTGAGCAACTGAATTTTAACCTACTTTTAAACAGAAGTTATAGAAAAGAAAATATTGCTTGTTTTTAAACAAAAGTTATGGAAAAGAAAATGAACCTTTGTCCTTTAAGTGTCTTTAAGCACAGAATATGGAAGGGAATTATGAATCCATGATTCATGAAAGTTATCTATGCCATAGAACATATTACGTTTTCTAGATCTTTGCGAAACTCATACAAACGATTCAGGGAGTGTTAAGCCGCTGACTGTCAGAAAAGGCTAACTACTAACACATAGCGGTCAGCGGCTGAGCGTTCCTGAATGCGCCCAATTTTATCAATAAAATGAGTTGTACTTACCTGATTAATTCAATTTTTTTCACGACAAATAATAAGAATTGACGGTAGCCAGAAACGAAAATGGCGGTCTGTCAATGTGATTTACGTCAAAAACAGTGTTGCCACTTTAATGTTTTTTCTCTATACTACACTACCTAATTGGAACCATCTGAGTTTGAAGAAAATATTACGAAAATCGGCGAAAATATTGATGAATTTCTTTTGAATTATGGAAATTGAGAATATAATACCTGTTAATTTTCTATTTTAACATATATGTATATTCGAAAATTATTTTTTGCTCCTTGGTATCGATTACCGCGGATGGGGCATAAGTGGAATTTTTTTTCTTACTATTTTTAGTGAACATATTTTTTAATTGTTTGAAGTCATTTGAGTCCTTTTAGTGCAAGAAAAAAATCAGGACACTATAAAATGATGATTTTAAGCCGTTTTAAGTTGTTTCACGTACAAAAAAATTGATTTTTCGCACTTTTGGGCATGACCCACCACTCAAAAAAATCTGAAAAAAATTTGAGGTAGTAAAAAACAGTTAAAAATATAACATATTAAAAATCTGAGCCTGAAGCTTTTTTTTGGTTAAGACATTGGATTTTTAAAGTTTGAATAATTTTTTTAGAGGTCATAATGAGCTTGAAAAAATTTTTTCATTAAATTAATCATATCTTTACTCATGAATTTTTTCAGATTTTTTCGACAGTTAAAAACCGAGAAAAAAAAAATTAAACGGAAAAAAACAGGGTTTTTCCATACCTAGCTGAGGAAAATTTTTTGGACCTAAAATTCGGTCTACCTTTCATAATTAGCCCTAAGAAACACTTTCATCATGCGAAGAAAATAAAAAAAAAGGGGGGCATTTCACCATACTGATGGGGGGATACCCTTTTATAACCTTATTTAATTGTCCAAACTGTCACCTTATATGAAAACCATTGTTTATTTTACAATTGTAAGTCATTTGTCAAAAGTTTGACATAACCGAAAAGCTTCGACATGACTGCTATTTCTATCTCGTCCATAGCCAGATTTGATGCCTTTTTTTGGATGTCTCTACATATTCTTTAAGTCGTAATTATTAGATATAATAGATATTAAGTCGTAATCCATGAAAAGTTATATACATATTTTCATTGATTTGATTATATTATAAAGGGTTTTTCAAAAATGACTAGGATGTTGGTTTTATAAAAACCAAACCATATACCAATATTTTCCGTTTCTTTATGTTAAATTAAAGTAACACAAGAGCGTAGCCAGGGGGCGATCGCCCCCCCCAAAGGGTCAAGTAAAAACCAAAATACTCGGGGGATTGCGGTTGCCGTTGCCTCCACTGACCTTTTTTTTTTTTTGGATTTTTTGTTTAATCTGCATTGGGCGCCCCCCCCCCCCCCAAAGATAAATCCTGGCTACGCCCTTGAAATAACATCGATTACAATTGAATCGCTGATTGCAGAAAGGGCACAAGTCATATTTTTTGGTCAAATTGAATTTATCATATGAAACAGTACTTACAGTCCTTCTATTTTTAATTGAAAATGATAAATACGCCTGGGGAACAAAAAAAGCGGTGCAACTTTATGATTCCATGGGCGTGCATATATCTTTTATAAATTCGAAAATTGTGAATAAGTCGTAAATCCTTTTAACGACGTCGTAAAAATTTTATGGCACAGTGGACCGAATCAATATTTGGCATGTATTACATATAAAGCAATCCAATAGTATAATGGTCGGCATTCGCTGGTGCATTCGCGGCATCGCGTTGCAGGCTCTTCAAAATTTTCTTAAGTATAGTAACGTACATAAAGTTGTTTTGATTTATAATTATTTTTTTCCAGCAATTTTAAAGGCTTTATTTTTAATGCTAACTAATAAATTTATATCTATGTATTTTTTTTAAAAATATTTCCAAACTAGCTTTCTAAGAACGTCACGAACTAACAGTTTACTGAAGTATGAAGTATACTTGTATAGTGAGCTTAGCAATTTTATAAAATATATCTGACAACCTTGCCTTTTTCTAATTATTTTCAATTTAGAACGGAAATACAGTAAGAGTATTACGCATCGTTTAGTGCATACAGGATTTATGTTCCTATACGTAGTGTCGACAACACAAAATATGCCATGAAAAAATATCATTGAGTGCAGAATGGATATATGTCAGTGACCTGTATCCTTTTTGCATTCAGTAGTTCCCATGCACAGAAGGTGACGCTGTTTGATTCTTATCTCATAATTCCGATTTCTTTGAAATAGCTTTGAAAGTATTGGCCATTTTTCACACATTTGCGATAGTATCTTTATCAACATATTGATAGGGGATGCATAAACAGTTATTTGCCATTTTCTCAAAAGTTACTTTTAATAACTTATACCTTTTCTGCAATCAGTGATTCAATTAAACGTGAAATATTATATCGTTTAGATGTCCACCACGAATACGATGGCAGGCATTGATAAGAGCATTGAAATTTTTGAGGATATTTTCGAGCATTGGAGCTTCAATCTCCCTTATGGCGGATCGAATGTTATCTTTTAGGGTTGGAATGTTTCTTGGCTGATTAGCATAAACTTTACTTTTCAAATAACCCCATAGACAAAAGTCTAAAGGGGTGAGGTCGCACGATCTTGGCGGCCAATTCACGTCACCATTCCTTGAGTAGGTTCCAGGTCCATGTCCAGGGAATCTCGTACGCAATAACGCCATGTTTGCTCGTGCTGTGTGGCATGTAGCACCATCTTGTTGGAAGTAAACATCATTAGTGTCAATTCCATTTAATTGAGGCCATAAAAAATCTGTTATTATCGCATTATAACGTTCTCCAGTTACCGTAACAGCATTGCCGCGATTGTCTTCAACAAAAAAAATGGGCCGATGATTCCCCCGGATCATAAGCCGCACTAAACCGTACATTTTTTTGCATAAAGTTGTCGTTCGTGAATCTTCCGAGGGGTTTCTTCCCTCAAATACGACAATTTACTTTATTAACTGTAACGCTTACCGTAAAATGCGATTCATCACTAAAGATGATTTTCAAATGTCAGGTTGTTCTGACGCTTCGGAACGCTTCTTGTATCACACAATGCAACACAGCACTTTCGAACTATATTTATTTCACATTCGAATTGTATTTTTATTAAAGCCAAACGGCATGTAAGCATACTGTGACATTTGTGAAGTGTCATTAGTGACAGCTGACAGTTATTAAGTTTTATAGTTTACATACTTAAGGCCGTTTTACAGTTCGTAATTTTTATTGCCGGCAAGAAAAATTGTAGCAATTTTTATTGCGCGCACGCGTATTTATGTTTATTCGTTAAGAAATTGTCCAAACAGACATAAAGCGTGCACACAATAAAAATTGCTGCAATTTTTCTTGCCGGCAATTAAAATTGCGAACTGTAAAGCGGCCTTTAGTCTATTTAGTTTATACACTAGCTGTTAGTAAAGAATTGTACAGAATGACATTATTAAATATTCATCACGTGACGTCGAGTACACCACTGCTTACAGCGCCTTCTGGAGCGGACAGATATGAGCCCATGATATCGAACGAGTTTGGTCTCCTTAGTTCTAGCCTTCTTGGAGAGAAAACCTACGGGTTGTCATAAAAAAAAATAAAATTGGTCTCCACAGCAACTGAACTCTAAAAGACAAAATTATTTGTCTTGATTTATGTTGTCATAAACATGGCACATAAACTGATGAAAAACTTTTATTCAGGACATTTTTTCGTATACAAGGTTATTAAAAAATAACAGGTATTATGCGTGACCTTTTGCCACTCTATACAGGGTGTCTCAGCTTTTAGTTTACAGACTTTATCTGCTCACCCAGGATAGTTAGCAAAAAACTTTATATATAAAAGTTACTTGAATTCATGAGGGCTATAAAATGACATATTCCGTTTGACATGTGCTAGTGACCTTGAGGTTATGTCAGTGTCAATATAAGTTTTTTAAATACAACACCCTGTATTTTTCGACATTTTTGTATTTACTGAACAAATCTACACATATTTCATGTAACATACCCTATACCTATCTTCAACCGTTTTCGAGATTTTCAGTCAAACAATGATGCGTGCAACATGCAATAGAGGATTAATATGCCGTTTAGAAGCTTGTGTCCAGTCCAAACTGGTGGAGCTCAATTTGAAAATTTATTAAACTAATTGCTTATAATTATTGAAATATCCCATTGATCTGATTAAAATTACTTTTTTTAACAATACCTCTCAATTGTTTCAAAACTGACAAGGCAAACTGAACATTCTTTGTATTATAAAATAATAGCTGTTTGACTTTGAAAATCTCAAAAACGGTTGAAGATAGGTATAGGGTATGTTACATGAAATATGTGTAGAATTGTTCGGGAAATACAAAAATGTCGAAAAATACAGGGTGTTGTATTTAAAAAACTTATATTGACACTGACATAACTTCAAGGTCACTAGCACATGTCAAACGGAATAGGTCATTTTATAGCCCTCATGAATTCAAGTAACTTTTATATATAAAGTTTTTTGCAAACTATCCTGGGTGACCAGATAAAGTCTGTAAACTAAAAGCTGAGACACCCAGTATATGTATCCATTTTACCCGCTTCTACGGTATTTTCTTAGCATCGTCCTGATTGCTATCGAGACGGGGAACAATGCCAGGCCGAACCACGAAGTCAAGCCTCGGACTCGACACAAACAAAAACGCTAGTACAAAACGGAAGTAGGACAGACCGGGGCAATCTATATCGGCATCGCGAAACCCGGGTGCCATTATCTAAAATTTCATATCGGAAACCAAAAAACGTCGCTGACACGGCCTCCCGGGACAATAGAGGTGAAGGAAGATGATTAATGGCGGTGATGCGTTGTTTCGAAAGGATGTGCACTTAGGAAATGAGTCACGTAGGGCCGTAGGTCATGCCCGTCGGCGGTAGACGGAACGACATTCGTCATCTAGTCGATTCAACGATCGCGAAGGCGATTGGGTAGGGAGGCATCGAATTGCCTGCCCTTTGCTGATATTTCAAAATAAGGGAATGCGTGCAATACAAATATTTCAGTCTAGGAAAATTTGCAACGTTTCAAGCTGAAGAGGCTGCAGTCAAATACTATGATTGCGGCCGCTATGGAAATAGTAAGGCAGGGAACTAGGGAACAAACTATTTATTGCATGTCAGAGCCGTACTTAGGTGCGAGGTAATGTCAGTCACGAAAAATAACACTCAAAACACTCAAATGAATTTCATAAAAATGCCTAAAATGCATTTGCAGTACAATGCAACTTGATTTACAGTACACCATAAGGTTACAATGACTTGATTAAAATTTTTATTACCAATTATAAAACTGGGCCATAAAGCATGCGTACTCTTGCCACAGACCACAAGCTGTGATGACGTCAGGGGGAAGACAGTGACATACAGTGGAAAAAAGTGTCAGTTTAGGACTCCAAAACTCATTTTACTTAAGGGGTTACCTGCAGTCACGAGCTTAATGTGGATCTCATTTTTGACATTTTTGTTTTTTGAAAGTAGGCAGTAGATTAAAACAACATTTAGTACGTTTAAATACTTTATTCTTAAACTTTATTCGCGAATTTTTATGAACATATATAATAAAAAATGGCGGTGTTATAGCCTGTCGTCGGGAGCACGTCAGGCGCGGTAGGGATGCAAGTAGGGATCATCGGCAACCGGTAATCAGGTTGCGCTTTATTCTACATCGAATCGGTTAGTGATTGAACGTTTTTCCACGAAACACCGAACTACTACACTTTTCTCGACGCGCGTTTCGCCAACCAAGTTGGCATCTTCAGGAGAAGATTAAAACTTCTAACTAACTAGAGTTTTAATCTTCTCCTGAAGATCCCAACTTGGTTGGCGAAGCGCGCGTCGAGAAAAGTGTAGTAGTTCGGTGTTTCGTGGAACACGTCCAGTTTTTTGTTTCTACGCCGAAGGTTCCAGTACCCACTCCAGGATTGAACGTTGGAAATTAATTTACGGTGATTCTACGCAAAATGGCGACCGTTTGAAGAAAGAGCTGTTTTGTAGCCTAAAATTCGACCCTTTTAATCTTAAAAAAATTTATAAATTTTGATCAGAAATTAAAATCAATCACAAACCAATGTTATCGCCAACAATTCCAAAAAAAATTCATTAAAATCCGTTGAGAAGTTTGTCTGTAATCCTGGCCACCGATTTGGAAAATGTCGTTTCGAGAAAAACGCGTTTAAAGTTCTTTAAAAATTCTTTAAAGTTCTTATTCCTCTTTAAATATTTTTTAAAATGATTTCAGATGGCGCCACGATGATACATAATACGTTTTTGACCTATTAAACAGACCTATTAAACAGAACTGAATAAGTAAAATACCATACTTTCGCACTGTGACATTTTCCAAAAATCGATTTTTTCATTGTCATCATTTGTATGACTGCAGGTAACTGCGATAAATAAGTCTGAAGATAAATAAGTCTTATTACCCATTTACCTATTTATTGTTTACGTTAATGTTGTTTAATTTAAGGTGAATGCAATATGGCCGCATCAGACGAAAGTAATACATTTTTTTTATTAAATACTGTTAAACGTTCCATTCAGTTGCACGATATTCCTTTTTGTTCTTCATATTTAAAAAGAAGCAAGCAAATATGCATTATAAAACTTTGATGACGCATATACATATTTTGCCACATTGTGACACGATTTTTTTCCTATGATTTTTTTTTAGTTCCATCCCACGAGATCAAACGACAAGATCTTCTAGAGGTATGGCAAAATAAAGGCAATAAAAGAAATCGAACCGATGTGATTTTTTCATATACATGAATCAGGAAAACCATCCAAATTGAGGTTTTGAACGACACATGGAAAAATCGCATCGATTCGATTTTATTTATTGCCTTTACTTCGCCATACCTGCAGAAGATCTTGTCGATTGATTCCATAGGGCGAAAAAAAGTCATGGGAAGAAATGACACAATATGACAATCGCTTTTATATGCCATACGTAGGGAATTTAAAAAACTAATGGAAAATTGTTGCAAATTATTGTTGTATCTTTTTAAACACAAAGAAAAAAGATTGATTAGAATAGGTTCTATTCTTTCACTTGATTTGCCAAACATGTTGGCATAATGAGGAGATGAGGAAGATTAACCTGAGATAAAGATTGTTGTAAAAGCATGTTAGATTACTCAAGATCTCTATGTTCTATTGAATTTTAAGTAATCCTATTTTCATCACAACTAGTTAGTATTGATCTTTTTTATTTGCCTAGTATTATTCTGCTTACCTTAGCAACTTATTTGATAAATTTTCGACTTCTTGTTCCTGTTTTTATTTCATCTTTGGGATTTACTAAAACTGTACGTATTCATTCATTTACATATTTTTTATTCATGCATTTTTAGGTATTCGTGATAAGTACAGTTTTTAATTTTTTATTCGATAATTTAACATTTCCCTTACATAATTACTATTAATAGTACCTGTATTTAATTGTAATAGTACCGCAAGAGCAACGCACTTATTTAATAGTTTGCACATGTTTCGAATGGCACTTGCTGGCGTTTTGAACGCGCAGAAGGAAATAAAAAATAAACGAAGAGACTGGTAATAAATGTGTACTAGAGGAACGGATATCCTGTAAATACGAATGTATCCACGGTGGAATATACTTGTGCGGATTATTTTTAGTTGGTTCTAGTCTAGCCACATTCAAGGTGGCTATCAGAATCATCAGAGATTTCAAGATTCTGTTACGTGGTCAAACTTGAAATGCTGAAATATTTTTCATATCATTCAAGGTGTCCCTAAAATAAATGGTCAACATTAGAAGACATGTAGAGAAAGTAAAATAACAGCGAATAATATTTTTTTTTAATGTAAAATGATTCCTAAAGGTTTTCGTCAACATTGTATTTCCTTTACATGTTTTAGGGACACCCTGTATGTACACTGGATTAAAGTACGTAAGTTGGAAAACAACAGATTGCTGACCACTTTTTCAAACACTTTCAGTCTGTTACCATGGGCGTAGCTAGAATTGAAAATTTTAGTCTCAATAACAAGTTTTAAAACAATATACAGTGTCGCCATTATCTTCGATACATACGGGAAACATTTTTGTTATGAAGACATAGTAAAAAAATATAGGTGAGATGTCCTGCATGTATGAGTACTTAAAAGGGTATTCTGACATCAGGCACATTGTGACTGGTAATGGGAATTTAAAAAAATTATACAACAAAGTACGGTTAGTTGTGCAACTATCAAAGAAAATTTGGAAAAAAAGAATTCTGTATTCTGTATTTCTTGTTTCGTGAACAAATTGCTGTTTTTCTTACTATATAATTGGCATTAAATACCAACTAAACAAACTGGCCCACCCTCTGCAATTTAACATACATGTACATACAGGTATGTATGTTAAATATGTGTTTAATCTTTATGTACCTCTACAATGATTTGTGAATTCTGCCCCTTTATTTTTTTACCCACTCTTCCCATAGTGTGTTTATTTTATCTATTGCGTGTCAGTTGTCCATCCACGAAATTCCGGAGAGAATGGGTGGTAAGGGGTCGCGCCTTGTAGGGCCAGTAAGTCTTCCGGCACGTCGTTTTCGGTTATTTACTACACGGTCATGCCCCAAATACAGGACCGTCTCTAACTGTCAAACAACGACGATGAATAGGTAGGCAAGGAGGCATCGAATGACTCCCTAGTTTGCCAGACCTGAACCCCCTAGATTTTTATCAGTGTGGTCACTTAAAACCTGTTATTTATCCTACCAAACCGAAGACTTTGGAAGACCTTCAAAGCAAAATTTTAAATTTATTCCTCAATAATGACATTCCTCAACATTTTCAAAATGTGCTCTCAGAGCATGCGTTCAGAGACAGGTTTGGATACTGTCACTTGACTGAAGGAAAACATTTTGAGCATTTAGTTAAATAGATTTTTACTCTAATTGCTGTTTGAGCGGTTTTTCGTTTCTTAATAATTTTTTCTTCGTATTCTTTTGAATGCCAGTATTTCCAAAACAGTTGAATGTAGACATATCTAATATGGTATGTTAGTATATTATACAAAAAATGTCTAAATGAGTTGCGGTATCAAAACAAGCAATAATATACAGTGTTCCAGTAAACGAAATGACAGATAAATATCGTTATTAGTAATCACATGATTACTAATAACGATATTGGCGGGCACGGTATAATAGAACAATTTTAGTTGTAACAGACATGGCAAACCCAAATACGCTTTGGGGTTGCTAATATCACTTACACAAACATAATTTATGGAATCTGGTTGAGGCCACTGGAAAATATTTAAGTTTACCACTTGTAACAGCTGCAATATGGTAAATTGTTAATGTGGCTTTATTAAACTTTTTTATCGTATCTGTAAAGGAGTTTGAGATGACTGTTAATTCAATCCTTCACCATCAGTCATCTAGAACGTACAGTGTGACACACAACCCCAAAAACTGCGCTTTTCCGTGTCAAGGCCTGACAGGTCCATCCTTTCAAGTGATTTGGGTTCGATTCCCAGGTCTGGAAAACGTTATTAAAAGCTTTCTGTTAGCTGCTACAATATAGGCTTCCAATCTGAGTTTAAATATGACTGCTGTAAATTGTACTTTATTCCTCAATAATGTAGGCTTACCTATAGGTTTGTAAGAACTATATTATATTGTTATAAGGTTGGCAACAGAATTTAAGGAACAGAATTTAACAGAACGATAATGAACGTAATGTAACATGTTTTATTACTGTAAAAAAGTATTATGAAACAAATATGTCTAAGTCTGAAAACAGTGTCTACTTTATTGACGGCTTGTGAAGATTCTATACAAAATAATTACCAGATTTTCTGTATTAATATTTCAAGATTTTCTGAAAGTACTCTAGATTACTTCTCGGTTAATTCGCAGGAATTTACCCAACGTAATGATTCCAATCGACTCTAGTTTGATCTCGACATCCGACCTCAGATATTAACTCCAATACGAGTGAAAAGAAAAGTATCAAATCAGGATTACCTGATAGAGATACCCTTGAAGTTCATCTTCCAAGAGACCAAAGTGAATTCATTACGAATAGAGAGCCGGTCCTGGCAGGGCGTCCAGACGCTCATCGAATAAAACAGGACGCGGAAAGGACCTTAACCGCGCCCGAGGCTTTTGTACTAAACCATCGGCCCTTCCCTACTCTCGCCTATGTTTAACGTTCGTTTTCCTTAACGTATATACGTAAAAAGTTCGGTATATCGGCAACTTTTTGACCTACATACGAGATGTGTAAATTAAGTAATGAAACTGGCAACGTAGCGCCCGATCTAGCAACACTGCGGAGACGGGACTTGGAAGGGCGGTAGATTAACATGTAATGTACCTTCAGTATAAGTTTGAACTTGTTAGAGTCATTTGTTTGTTCCTTGTGACTGTTTTCGTAAACCGTTTTTTTTTCTAGTGTGTCTTAACAATGAGTGACATTAATTTTGAGCAACGGTGTGCTATAAGGTTTTGTTTCAGACTTGGACACAGCGGAAGGCCTTCATTTTCAAGAACCGATGAAAATGTCGAAAGAATACTGGATCTTGTGCGTTCAGATCGTCTGTTGACGACAAAAATGATTGGGAAAGAGTTAAATTTGAATCACACCACCGTTGATCAGATTTTGACTAACGAATTGGGGATGAATAAAATCTGCGCAAAAATGGTTCCAGAAAACCTTTCGCAGGAACAAAAGGACGTCAGGGGAGAAAGGTGTCTTGACTTTTTGGAATCGATCGAAAGAGATCCCCATTTTATAGAACGTGTAATTACAGTTGATGAAACTTGGGTGTTTGATTACGACCTGGAAACCAAGCGCCAACACATAGAATGGCCAACACAGTTCAAGCTCTCCAAGACCCAAAAAACAAGAATGAGCAAGGCGAAGATCAAATGCAAACTGATTTGCTTCCTTGATAGTCAGGGAATTGTCCACAAAGAGTTTGTGCCTTCAGGCCAAACAGTAAATCAACACTTTTACAGAAAGTTTCTTGAAAAACTTCAAAAAAAGAGAGTGCGTATGGGACCAAACATCAAGAACAACTGGATGTTCCACCACGACAATGCGCCTTGTCACACAACCATTTCAGTAAACGACAGACTCCTCAGCCTCCTTATTCGCCTGACTTGAGTCCTTGTGACTTTTTTCTCTTCCCGAGATTGAAAAATCACCTCAAGGAACGTCATTTTGGGACCATAGAAAACATTCAAACGGCCGTAACCGACCAGCTGAAGGCTATTCCAGTATATGAGTTCTAGCACTGCAATGAAGAATGGAAGAACCGTCTCCAGCGTTGTGTGGCTTCCCAAGGAAGTTATTTCGAAGGAGGCAATACTGAATTGTAATTCTATTCGAATAAAAAAAATTTAATAAATCAGTCTCATTACTTAATTTACACACTTCGTAGACTGGGACCTCTATCAGTTGCTGGGTAGCAAAAACTTCGCTCTCAGAGCGATGGGAATTGGTGGGCAACACTGGCTCTTTAATTGTCATTGTAATAAAAAGTCAGCGGAACCCTATACGTATATTGCTTCGTCCTATGTTATATACGTAGCGTATAAAGCCAAACTCAGTTTCACTACACAAGCACACAAAAAAAAAATGGACATTACACTAAACTACACCGATATGTTCTTTGGGTCGCTGAATTCAAATCGCAGTCTGTTTTTAAACCTATAGTTCATCCCTAAGCTTAAAAAATATTATATCATATCATAATCATCAATTTTACCATTTACAAAGTTGAATCGCAGCATATAATAAAGAGAGAGATTGTGACTGCTTGTCATAAGGTATCATTTAGGGGTTAACAGAAACTCAGAGTGAACCCCACAATCCATAATCCCATCCCCCTAAACCCAGTTGCTCACAAACCACGCATCTCGAGGGTTTGTGAACAGACATCCTCAAATAAATTACCCTATGGCGCTGAAGGTCTGAGAATCCTCAGACTCAATATTCCCATAACCCCATACCCTTGAATCCAATAACCCAGCTAGTAAACTAGTTAACTGCAATAATCAGTGCCAATGTCGTTGATAAAACTTATTGGCACTTGGGATTATTAAAAAGTCGAGCATGTGCGTTTCGTCAACCAATAAGCATCATCAGAGAATATTCAAAACTTTTTTACAACGTCTGCCTTTTCTAACTCAACGGGCACGCTAATGGCTAGGCTCCGACATCGTTAGCATAACTCGGCATCCTTATTTTTACGGGTTTTGTACATATGTATATTGCGCTCGAGATTCGAACCACGTAACGCACGCAACTGACAGTTTCGCGGGGTCAAAAGGTCGGATCACATCCATACATAACGTATGTGTATGAAAAGACCCTGCTTTTATTTGGAAAATAAAAATAGTGGTTTTCGCATTCCCTTCACGATTGTAACGTATTCGTGCCCGAATACGACTGGGTGTTTCCACTAATACAGGGTGTCCATATTAAAAAAAAAAACTTACCAGCCGGTGAAATGACAAGGCGTTTGATTTATCTGCAGACCGGCGCCGATAAAAAACTTTATGATAATTGGGATTCCGAACGTGTGCTGTAAAGCAGGGCCGGACTCTTAATCCGTCATGTTATTGACGAAAGATGACATATGAGATATAAAAAAGGCAGGAGTAAAACTGTGTTTATAATGTATATACATACCTTTTGCTTGTGTCATTCAGAAACACCGACTGTCCTCATTGCTTGAGTGTACGTTGCCACGACCGGTAGTCTTTCTGCATTTATTCTCGTTAAACGTGAGCGATTTGGCCTGTATATATGGTTGTAGAGGGAAAATGATCGTTCCACATCTACTGAAGTTAAAGGTGCAAATTCAAAATAGTTCACATGGACAGAGGAAGACAAAATACGCATATTATTTTCATGAACTTCGCACAGTTGTTTGTATTACTAACAGTTTTTTGTTGTCACTAACATCAGTACATTATTATTATTTTTTAGGTCTGCAGAGGACAATACACGTGTTACTACTATCTTTATACTTTTAGCCGCTGACATTAGCTATCAATATCGGGGGCATTACCGCCAAATTTGTTGCTTCGCCCACTGTCAGTCACAAAAATTTGTTACATATGTCTTCTTTGATATTTCCCATGACACGTTGATATGTCTTCTGTAAATATGTTTTATGCAATGTATGGCTACTAGGCAATGGAAAATCGGATACACATTTGGCAAAAAAACGTCTAGTAAATATTGTCGACCACGTTTTATGCAAGGCCACATGCGCAAAACATTATGCACAAATCAAACCAAAATTCCTCTTTTCTAACCGTACCAGGTATATTTTCTTGATGGATACTCTGATCTTCGACTTGCTCATTCTTGCTTTTTTTGAATATTGGAGAGCTTAAAGCGTGCCATTCCATACTTTGGCGCTTAGTTTCCGGGTCGTACTCAAACACCCAAGTCTCATCACCAGTAATGACACGTTTCATAAAATGGGGATCATTTTCAATCGATTCCAAAAAGTCAAGACACCTTTCTCTCCTGATGTCCTTTTGTTCCCGCGAAAGGTTTTTTGGAACCATTTTTGCACAGATTTTTCTCATCTTCAATTCGTTAGTCAAAATCTGATGAACAGTGGGTATAATTCAAAGTTAACTCTTCCCCGATCATTCTTGTCGTCAACCGACGTTCTGAACGCACAAGATCCCGTATTATATCGACATTTTCGTCGGTTCTTGAAGATGAAAGCCTTCCGCTGCGTGGCTCATCTTGAATTGACTCTTAGTATAGTAGAATTAGGATTTAGCCGAAAAGTAACACTTCAACAAAAAAAATGTTTTTTTGTAGAGGAGGCTGAAAATATTAAATATCGTTTTTTGGCAAAAATTTAAAATTACCGCTACATTGTTTAAATAATTTGCAAAGGTGCGAAAATCAGGTGTTTTTGAAATAAAAATAGAACCGTAAACTATACAAAACAATGTTTCAGTTAAAAAATGTAGCTAGTAAAAAAACCCTACAAACCCATCAAGAAATTTGCAAATCGGTTAATTTGTTTATCTGCAAAATTGAAAAAACCGTCAAAAAGGCCCCTTATTTCTAATTATAAAGTAAGCCTTGTGACTTTAAAAGTATTGGAAAATGTAGGTATCGGTGTACTTAAAAAACGCTGAAAATTTCTAATCGATATATTTTTAAGTTTTTGGATAAAGCAAATTGTTTATTAAAAAGGTGCTTTCGTAAAACAGCCCTTAATTTTTTTGTAAACATCATAGAATAACTATTCAAAATGGATTATCTTCTTGATGAGTTGGACTATCAAACACATCGAAAAATTAATTAAATTTCACAAATTTCATTGTTTAAAATTGAAATTGAAAAGTACGTCCGTTTTAAAGTTATAAACAAATGAAATGACTCGTTCGTTTTTTATCGTACAATGTCGAGACTAGCATCATTTTACAGCTACGATTTTTCTGCGATTTAAAAAAAAATGAATGCTCCAAGTAACTTGGGAGTCGAGTTTTTTTTCTTTCTTGCACTCATATCTTATTCAATTTTTTGATTTTTTTTTTAAATTAACACAGTAATAAGATCAAATCCTGCTCTGTATTATGTAAAAATTTCGAAAGTATGTAATAGTCGGTTTCGTTTACAGCATTATAATAATGTGCACCGTTATTTTAGTAATGCCCGTGGATGCATGAGTGATGACGAACGGCAGCAGTGTGGTTCTCCTGCGCGCAGATTTACTTTCGGTCTCTTCAAAATCACAACGCACGAAAAAAAATCGGATTATCTCCGAAACTATACATCGTAGAATGATAAATTTTTAATTTGGGGTAGCTCGTGAAAAAATGATTTTGGGAATACTCACAACTTTAATCAAATTAGTCCAAGCGACTTATTTTATATATAATAATATTATTCAAAGATTGTCATTACCATTACCATTAAACAATTAAATTTGTGAAATTCAGTTCATTTTTCGATGTGCTTGATAGTCCAACTCATCAAGAAGAGAATCCATTTTGAATCGTTGAACCGTTTTGAATAAGGGGCCATTTTGACGGGTTTTTCAATTTTGCAGATAAACAAATGAACCGATTTGCAAATTTCTTGAGGGTTTAGTAGGGTTTTTTACTAGCTACATTTTTTATTTAAAACATTTTTTTTGTATAGTTTACGATTCTCTTTTTTATTTCAAAAACACCTGATTTTCGCACCTTTGCGAATTATTTAAACAATGTAGCGGTAATTTTAAATTGTTGCCAAAAAACGATATTTAATATTTTCAGCCTCCTCTACAAAAAGCATTTTTTTTTGGTGAAGTGTCAGTTACTTTTCGTTTAGGGTTATAAATCGACTAATTCTACTATCTCTTCCTTCTGAGAATGCCTTAAACCACTGAAAAATCAGGGCTCTTGAAAAAACACTGTCTTCGTAGGCGTGTTGAAGTTTTGCAAAAGTATCCGTTGCGCGGTGTCAAAATCTGATGAGCACACACACCATTGCTCAAAATTAATGTCACTCATTTTTAAAACGCACTAGAAAAAAGAACAGAACAAAAAAAATTACTCTAACAAGTTCAAACTTGTACTTAAGGTGCATTTAGTGTTGCTAGATTGGGCACGACGTTGCCTGTCTCATTCGCTTTATTCGTAAAAGTTCCATTACTATTCCAGAATTGCCAAGTCGGTTGCGACTTCAAATGACCTTAAGGCGCATTTTTTATTGCACATCGCAGACTGCAGACCTGTGACATTTTAAAAGCAGACTCGGATGACACGGATCGTGCACCGTATATCGATTGCGCCGTGTTCACTCTCTTCTGATAGTAAAACCGTGCACTTGTTTCACATGCAGTCGCACTGACATACTTTCTATTCCCATTAGCTTATAAAAGTAATGTAAATAAATACCGTATTTATGCCTGACTTGCTCCTGTCGTTTCCTTTTTCTTGCTGGTAATATATGTAAACCTCACGTGTATACCATTTCATAAGTTATCCAATATGTATCAAAGGCGAATGATGTTTTGTGACTGCGGTGGGGTTATAAGAATGCGATGATGGTCCACCACACTCTGTATCATCGTCGAGAGAAAGGCATTTATGATCTACTAGCGACCCACCCCAGCTTCGCACGGGTGCAATACCGATACTAAATATACTACAGAATGTCTTTATATACAACGTTCACAGCTTTTTTGTCATTAGACAATACAAACATGTTTTCTTTAGAGGTACTCTTGAAAGAGCGGCATATAATTGGCCATATGAAAAACACTCAACGCTCAAATTTAAGCCTGCAACGTTGAAAGTTTGACCCTGCATGATCTATTTAGTCCCGGCAGTGCGGTACGAGGAAGACTATGAAAGCGTCGTTTCTCCTACCTTTATACTTACTGTTCCAAAAAGTATTTGAATTTTTGACGTGGCCTCACAAAAAAAAGCCCAGCAGGTTAAAATCAGGCAATAGAGTGGCCATCCAGGTTGGGCGATCTTAAGCTGCTGGACTTCTTTGTGGGACCACGTCAAAAAGTTGCTACATAAAGCCTAAACTCAGTCATTCCTCATTCGACGGGTACTACGAGAAACTTACCACATTTCGAATGTCGAATATCGAAGCGAAAATTTGTTGTTCTCAACCTTTTGAAGTGACTGTCACAATTGTAAAATAAATAATGAAAGTCATTTATAATGAAGAACAGAGGCGTTTCACTTGAAATTTATTTTATAAATGGCAGTAGAATCAACGGAAATTGATATACAGGGTCATTAAAAGTTTATGAACTTCCCATTGAAATTTATTTTTGAAAATTTGGAATCAGGGGTTAGCGGGGACGGTCTATTCAAATAAAGTACTTGCGTTTTTCTGACACTTCCGGTTATATCGGAAGTAGCTATCAACTTCCCTTATTTTAAATGGAACAATCAGTATATTAATACATTTTTGAATTCCCCTCCTAATTTTAGGTTGACTTTGTTAACAATTCTATACCTATCTTCAGCAGTTTTTGAGATACTTTAATTTTTTTGAAAAAAATAGGTTTTGTAATATCCTATTGAAATGCTCGTCACCGATTCAAAACAAAAGTTATAGTAGCAAACTTTGGGCTGCCCTTGGACGGAATATTGAGGTTTCAGGTGGTATGTAATTTGATGTTTTATTATTCACAGGGTGTCTAAAAAAATCAAGTTCATTCTGACAAATTTCAACTGCTCAAAATTGAGTTTTCTTAAATGGAACACCCTGTATTTTATTGTTCTATGTGATGGAGAATTGAGTGATCTTTCATTCTGTATTAAGATTCCCTATACCTATCTGCTACCGTTTTCAGGCTATCGAGGTATTTTTTTTCGATCCCATAGTTTTCCATTTTATTAAATTACTTCTGACTAGCGGGCCATGAAAATAAAACAATGCATCATTTGTATTAATTTTTTTCATAAACAATGTTACAAAATTATTGAAAAAAAAAGTTCATTTAAAGTGGTATACACTCTAAATAAAATTACCTTAAAATGAATAAAAGCATATTTTAAACGGTTTGGAACTTACCATAGCCTAAACAATAAAACATAATAACAATAGTAACTAAATATTAAACCTAATTGTTAATATTTATAAATATTATATTAATAATTATAAATATTAGACCTAATTGGTTGTATTCATTTTAAGGTAATTTTATTTGGAGAGTATACCACATTAAATGAACTTGATTTTTTTTCAATAATTTTGTAACATTGTTTATGATCAAAAATTAATATAAATGATACACTGTTTTTATTTTCATTTCCCGCTAGTCAGAAGTAATTTAATAAAATGGAAAACTTTTTCAAAAAACATTAAAATATCTCAAAAACTGCTGAAGATAGGGATAGGGAATTGTTAACAAAGTCAACCTAAAATTAGGAGGGGAATTCAAAATTGTATTAACATACTGGGTGTTCCATTTAAAATAAGGAGGTTGATAGCTACTTCCGGTATAACCGGGTGTCAGAAAAACACAAGTAGTTTAGTTGAATAGACCGTATCCGCTAATCCTTGATTCCCAATTTTCAAAAATAAATTTCAATGGGAAGTTTATAAACTTTTAATGAACGGGTTAGCTGAATCACCCTGTATACGATTTGGGCTGCATCTGAGGACTCCAAGAGAAGTTTTTTCAGTCGCAGTTATTCATTTCGACCATTTTATCCTGTCAGTATAATCAGAAACAAGGAAGTGGCAAACCCAGAATAACGACGGAAGAAAATGTTGAAATGGTAAAGCAAGTAATAACGGACAATAAAACAACATCAATTAGCCATCTGAGCCAACAAGTGAATCTGCCCTATACGTGTCAACGAATTTTGAAAAATGATTTGGAACTCCATCCATATATCGTCTGCAGTCTTGGTTCCATGGTTATGTTTGGTTCCATGGTTTGGGTTATGTTAACTCTCAGAATATGAGACTTTGGAACGCAAACAACTCTCACTTTTATATTGAAACTCCACTACACCCACAAAAAATTGGAGTGTGGGCAGCTGTGAGCAGAAAGGCCTATTTTTTTAACGCTGTTTGTAGAGAGATACCGTTTTGAAATCTTAACACCTTTTCTGCAAATGTTACATTACAAAGAATTGTAAGAAGGGGCGTTTTCGTCGAGGACTCAACAAGATGGAACTCGTGCGCATACTACTGGGGAAACAATTAATTATATATTCTGATTTTTCGGTTGATACGGTGGTTTGTCGATCGTGTTAATTGAATACATGGCCTTATATTCGGTCACAATCGTAGCTCGGTGAGATGGCGCATTGTAGTCGTGCAAAATCTAAGAATTTTCCTTCCAATTCCGGACTTTTCCGACGGATACTTTCGCGCAAACGCCTCAAAATGTCGAGCTAATACTCCTTATTAACCGTCTGTCCTTCCGGAAGGAATTCGAAATGTATCATGCCTCGATAATAATAAAAAAAAAAACTGTCAGCATCACTTTCACTTTCGACCGACTTTGGCGCGGTTTTTTCGGTTTCGGCTCATCACCATAGCGCCATTCTGATGATTGACGACTTATTTGTATGTCGTGTTTCATCTCCAGTTATGATGCGTTTCATGAAGTCTGGTTCACTCTCGGCTCTGGAAACCATGTCAACAGAAATCTGCTTCCGATGCTCTTTTTTGAGGAACATTCAGCTCTTTCGAAACCAGTCTCGCAGCGACGCGTTTCATGCCCAAAATATCACTCACAATACCACGAGCTGACATAGTCGATATGTCACACTCTTGAGCCAACTCTCTACCACTCATGTGGCGATTTTCAAGCACTAATGTTTTGATTTTGTCATATAGTTTTGACTAATATTTTGGTCATACAGGAATCACCAAAGGCCTTATTTAACATTTTCAATGAATCGGCACACGAAATTTCGTTTGCGACACAAAATTTTAAACAAACACGTTGTTCCACTATTTTTCCATTGTACAATTCGCCGAGCACACTTGAGGTTGTCTATGACTAACAGCTGCTGTAAACACACTGAGTGACAGCTCGCGCTCTAAACAGGTTAAGGAAGGGGCTACCAACCTGAAGAAAAAACATTTTACTGATTCCTTTTAAGCGATTCATTTAAATCTAAATTTCCGGGTACTTTTTGAACGTAACTATATGTATGTATACCTGGCAAAAGTACCCGTCACATAATGATACAGCCTTGCCATTTCAATAAGATTATAAACTTAAGATTAAGAACAGAAATACGTCTTTATTTTGCTCGGCCAACTTTGATGACGTTTTTTTTAATGGCTCAGAGGTCATACTTTGGGTCATACTCAAAAATCACATTTTTAGAACATAACCTGATATTTTTAGCGTCTGTCTAATTAAATGTGAAAGTTGTGATTTCTTGGGCAACGGTTTTTATTTTGCCAATCAGTAGAATAAATCCTACCAAAACCTGTGTATCGCCTAGAAAACGATATAATTAATGGCTTCCTCCCGCATGTCTCGCATGCAAACCGAATTACATCAGAGTCGATTACGTCCCACGATCAGCGGCCGGTCTTGATGCAATTACGAAATCCCATGCCGATGCCGGGGGCATTCAAGTGCCCCCGGACAAAGCATGTTCTCACACGGCACAGGATGCGCCACGCTTCGAATGACTGAGCACGACGACGACGACGGCCCTAATAAAGCCTCTTCGGTAGCCTGGAAGCGAGACACCGGGAGAAGTAGCCGTCCGCCGCACCGGAAATTCTTAAAAGGTCTCCGCGGGGTCACAGATACGGGGTGGCTTCACTAATTTATTGTGTGACTGGTCTTCGTTTTTGTCTACATGCAAAAAAGGGAATATGCAACACAGAAAGAAGACTGAAAACATAATAAATAACAAGCCATCCAAAAAAGTCTCAAAAGTCTCTTTAAAAAATATGGCTGTGAACTCAAAACTTTTGACAAGTGGCTGTCAGAATTGTAAAATAAATAATGGAATTATTATTTAATGAAGAGCAGAGGTGTGTTTCATTTGACATTTATTTTAGAAATGGTAGTAGAATCGATGGAAACTGGTGCAATACTGCTGTTTCCGTGGCGCCGAAATCTGAGGGTGGATTCTTATAGAATCGACGAAATAAAACGAAATGTAAGAATAAAATTGTTCTATATCTCGCTTAGTTTTCGATTAATCGAATGAAAAAAAAAATAAAAAAAATGTTTTATGGATTCTTATAGAAATCAAGAAAATAAGATGATATGTAATCTACAAAACAAATTTTTTGTTTCAATGATTTTTTTCATATAAAATTTCTTTTAGATTTTTAAAAAAGAAAGCAAGGTAAAAAAATATAATTCCGATATCTTAGGAGCCCACATGTTGGTGGTACTAAATTTGGTGAAGGTATTAAAGGTTCCCGAACCATGCAATTCCTTTTAGACATCAAAAAAGTGTATCCAGAAACGGTTGACGGCGAATTAAAAGACGGATTGACATTGAAAGAAATAGATCCACCTACATTACAACCGGATGTTAAAGTTTTGCTCCCCAGCAAAACGGCCTCGCCTGGAGAATAAAGTAGAGGAGGATTGTGATGAAGATATTGATGCAGCATTTGAATTAGATTCATCTCAGACTGAAACGTTGCCGGATGATTTTTATTAATGTTAATGACATTTTTAATTTTTTTCATTCGATATCTCGAAAACTAAGCGAGATATCGAAAATGTTTATTCTTACTTTTCGTTTTATTTCATTTTATTTAACTGGAGTCCTCAGGAACGAGGACTCCAGTTTTTTCAGACGCAGTTATTTATTTCGACCATTTTAGCCGGTCAGTAAAACGTTTACTTTTGTACTGGCAAACTGGAAGCGTCAATCGGAAGCAAGGAAGTGACAGAACCAAAGTAAGGGCAGAAGAAAACGCTTAAATGGTTAGGCAAGTGATAACTTGACAATTCAAGAACATCAGTTACCCCTCAGAGCCAACAAGTGAATCTGCCCTATACGTGTCAATGAATTTTGAAAAATGATTTGGAGCTCCATCCGTATCGTCTGCAATGCACACATGAAATTCTCAGAGCGGAAGAACCTCTAAAACTACAGTTCTCCCAATGGTTCATTAAGCATTTTAACAAAAACGATGATTAGAAAAAGTTTTTTTTACTGATGAACATGAGACTTTGAAGTGCAGACAACCCTCACTTTTATATTAAAACTCCACTAGACTCTCAAAAAAACGGAACTGAATGCAGAGAGGTACTGTTTATAAATCTTAACACCTTTTATACACAAAAAAAAAAACTGAACGTTTTCCACGAAACATCGAACTACTACACTTTTCTCGACGCGCGTTTCGCCAACCAACTTGGCATCTTCAGGAGAAGATTAAAACTGACAGTTTCAATCTTGTTCCTACGCCGAAGGTTCCAGTACCCACTCCAGGACCTTTTATACAAATATTGCATGACGACGAATTGCAAAAAGATTATATTCAACAAGATGGAGCTCATGTGCATACTACTAGGGAAACAATTAATAATATAGGCGAATTTTTCGAAGATCGTATAATTAGTTTGAACACGCAGATCATATTCTCCGGTAGATCTTGCGATTTTACCGTCTGTGATTTTTTTTTAAATATATAAAAATAGTGTCTTATTTCTTCGAAAATATACCTAGTTTCTTTTTAGATGATTTTTTTATTTCTGTTTTTTATACACCGTGTCAAAATAACCATCACATAATGTGACAGATTTGACAATTAAATGAGGTTATAAACTTAAGATTAAGAATAAAAATACATTTTTTTTTGCTCGGCCAATTTTAATGAGTTTTTTTTTATAACTCGATATATACAGCGTATTTTTTCTGTTATTGCCTTAACCAAAAAACTTAAGGACTAATATGAAAAAAAAATTGTTACTTGCTCTCTACTTCGTGGTCTTCATGTGTAAAAATTCACTCTATGAATAAAGAAATATCCCATTATCAATAAAGATATTACTGAATTGCCCCCACTTTCCCGAAACTCTAGAATAAATGAGAATATTCCACAGTCTAACTTAATTTGGACATATCTAGAAACGCTGAAATAATAACTAGTAGGTAATGTAAAAAATAATGACCTAGAACCTATATCACTATTGACTGAGCTAGTTTAAGGTTTCTTTACTATCAGTTTCACTCGGAGAAGTGGTGTTTATAATCAAATCATCAGATTAGCTAAATAAAAACAGACAGCTATCACGTTTCCCATATTTTAGATATGAGCATATAAAATTACAATAGTAGTAATTATAAATGTAGATTTGTGACCTTGGCACAACAAATGATCAAAGCGGTTTATTTTTTTAGGGCTGCCAGTCACTAAAATTTAAATATTGTAAGACGACTTTGTCTGTCGGTCTGTACGCACACTCTTGTAACATAT